>CM053792.1:258172504-258772504 GCA_028749045.1 Cupressus sempervirens
CAAGATAGCACTCAGTGCCGCTGTCGCTACTTAGCTTTGATGCCACCACTGATGCTCTACTACCACTTGTGACCACCGATCTACCACTCTCTAACCACCTTTGCACCCTACCCATGTGGCACCATAGGCACCTACCATGTGGTAGTGGTGCCACATCAACACCTTCCGTGTGTCAGGTGCCACATCATCATATGGGACCCCACTACAATGTGAATGACATGTGGCAGTCCTTTTTTGCTGTGACAACTAGCAAGCTATCAATTTTAATGCAATAAGCTACT
Source organism: Cupressus sempervirens (assembly GCA_028749045.1). Classification (NCBI taxonomy): domain Eukaryota; kingdom Viridiplantae; phylum Streptophyta; class Pinopsida; order Cupressales; family Cupressaceae; genus Cupressus; species Cupressus sempervirens. The sequence goes on from CM053792.1 coordinate 258,172,786, forward strand.
GACATTAGCATGATGTCAGCACTACATCATCACTCATGCTTTCCCTTTTGGTCCTCTTTTGACATACTATTGGTTTTTTGGCCATATCTTGAGCATATTGAGGTCTTTTTTTATATTCAAAAGAAGCATTGAAAAGCTAGTTTCGAGATAGAGACAATGGCATAGGAATTTTAGGATTTTGATGTAGTTTGGTTTCTTGTTTGGGTTGTCAAAGTTGGATGTTCTATTTTTCCTCTAGAGGGCATATCTTGAGCATCCCATCTCCATTTTAAAAAAATGTTATATTTTTGGAAAGCTAGTCCAGTTCTCTTTCCAAAAATGTTGGTTTATCTTCCAAATTCTACTCCATGCTCTTTCTATCATGGTTTTTCTTTATTGCACTATGGTGGATGCCTTGGATGTTTCAGGTCTGGGGATTGTTTTCATGGCATGGAATTTCTTCTTTTAGGCTGTATTAGTTTTTGGAACAACTCTTTGCCCTTTCTAATCATTGTTGATATCATTTGTAAGCATGTTTATGCAAAGACATTGAGATAAAGTGCCATTCCTTGCATTTTCAAGATCTTTCTCATCATTGTGACTTATTGTACTCACACTGCATTATAAAGAGCCATGGAGGGATAGTTGTTTTCCTTTTAGTTCCCAATTCCTTTGTCAAGTGAGTGTCTCTTCCATGACATTAGCCCCATGATGTGTCAATGATAGTGCCTTTATTGGTGTCTGTATCTCTTTCTCACTCTCGATGTTGTTTGTTCTTTCTGTTTTGTAGGAGATATTGGCCCAATTTATTAGTTGCCTATCATCTCACCCTTATTTACATTGCAGGGGGGGGGGGGCGGGGGGGTTTGTTTTTTCTCATGCTTCCTTGGTTTGATTGATTATCTGTTTAGGATTTTGTGTTTTATACCATCTACATCTTTGAGTTTAGTTGTTTGCCTTTGTTTGCCTCTTGATTTGATGCAGATTACAATCTTCTCTACTTGGTAAGGTTCTATTTCAGAGGAGGTTCTATAGATTGGCAATTTATTTTTTATAGAGTTTGCAACTTCTTCATGCTTCATTGATGTTTCTTCATGATCACTCTTTGTTCCTATTTTTTGGAACATTCCTCTAGTTGGAGGCTTCTATAGTCCCTCACTAGGTTTCCAACTATCTCTATTTGAAGTAGAGTTCTTCCCACTGGGTTTTCTCTATTTCTCAGTTTCATAGAGATTTGGTTGTGATTGGGTACCTCATTAGGCCTCGTTACTAGGACCCAATTTTTTTTCCCTCATTGCATTGTAGTTTCCTTGCTCTTTCTGAATTTTTTGTAGCTGCATTGTTGCTCATCTTAAGGGGGATGTTAGAGAAAAAGGTTAATTTAATTTTAGTAATTAAATTACCTTTCTCCCTTCTTAAGATTTCACTTTATGCACTTATGCATTCTCATTTGATAATTAATTAGTAATTATTAAATAACATTTACTTTTTAGATTACCTTTTTCGAGTTTTGATCTCCTATTATAAGGATAGATCATTTGTAATTATCTTGCATCTTTTATTTATTTGGGAATACATTTTTCATGTTTTTAGAGAAAACCCTTACCTCCTCTTGTCTTTTTCTTCTCTATGGAAGGTTTTCTACATGTAGGTATTCAAGGGCTTCATGGATCTGTTTTGCATATTTTCTCAAATCCTTCATGGTATCAGAGCCAAATCTGTTGTAGCTTGTTCAGTATTGGAGAAAAAGAGAGAATGAGGGTTTGGCAGATCAAATCTAGAGTTTTTGAGTATTTCTTAAGAAAATAGGGGGTCACTAATTTTTGGATCAGTTTGAGGCCAAATGGACTTCACAGATGGATCTAGAAGGCATCAAAACTTCTATTTTGATATAAAGTTTGTCCATTTTGGACAACGTTGATCCGAGAGGCAAATTTATTTTTTCCCAGAAGGTTGTACGATGTTCTACACACACTCCAAGGTTCTATTTTAGAGGAGGTTCTATAGATCATCAACAATTTCTTTTTGACAAAGTTTGCAACTTCTTCATGCTTCACTGATGTTTCTTAATGATCGCTCTTTGTTCCTATTTTTTGGAACATTCCTCAAGTTGGAGGCTTCTATAGTCCTTTACTAGGTTTTCAACTATCTCTTTTTGGAGTAGAGTTTTTCCCACTGGGCTTTCTCTATTTCTCTATTTCATAGAGATTTGGTTGTGATTGGGTACCTCATTAGGCCTTGTTACTAGGACCCAAGTTTTCTTTCCTTATTGCATTGTAGTTTCCTTGTTCTTTTTGCATTGTTGCTCATCTTAAGGGAGGGTGTTAGAGAAAAAAGTTAATTTAATTTCATTAAGTAAATTACCTTTTCTCCCTCTTAAGATTTCACTTTATGCACTTATGCATTCTCATTTAATAATTAATTAGTAATTATTAAATAGCATTTACCTTTTAGGTTACCCTTATCGGGTTTCGATCTCCTACTATAAGGATAGATCATTTATAATTATCTCACATCTTTTATTTATCTGGGAATACTTTTTGCATGTTTTCAGAGCAAACCCTTACCTCCTCTTGTCTTTTTCTTCTCTGTGATAGGTTTTCTACATGTAGGTATTTAAGGGCTTCGTGGATTTGTTTTGCATATTTGCTCAAATCCTTCATGGTATCAGAGCCAGATTTTCTATAGCTTGTTCAGTATTTGGAGAAAAAGGGAGAACGACGGTTTGATAGATAAGATCTAGAGTTTTTTTGGGTATTTTACTAAGAAAATAGGGGGGTCACTAATATTCAAAACAGGAGGCCAAACGGACTTCACGGATGGATCTAGAAGGTGTCAAAATCCTTATTTCCATATAAAGTTTTTCCATTTTGGACAACGTTGCTTTGAGAGGCAAATTTTTTTTTGCCTAGATAGTCGTACGACCTTCTGCACACACTCCAAGGTTCTATTTTAGAGGAGGTTCTATAGATCAATAGTTTCTTTTGACAAAGTTTGCAACTTATTCATGTTTCACTGATGTTTCTTCATGATCGCTCTTTGTTCCTATTTTTTGGAACATTCTCTAGTTGGAGGCTTCTACAGTCCTTCACTAGATTTTCAACTATCTCTTTTTGGAGTAGAGTTTTTTCCACTGGGTTTTCCCTATTTATTAGTTTCATATAGATTTGGTTGTGATTGTGTACCTCATCAGGCCTTGTTACCAAGACCCACGCTTTCTTTTGTCATTGCATTGTAGTTTCCTTGCTTTTTTTACATTGTTTGTAGCTGTAATGTTGCTCATCTTAAGGGGGGGTGTTAGAGAAAAAGATCAATTTAATTTCATTAAGTAAATTACCTTTTCTCCTTACTTAAGATTTCACTTTATGCACCTATGCATTATCATTTAATAATTAATTAGTAAGTATTAAATAACATTTACCTTTTAGGTTACCCTTTTCGAGTTTCGATCTCCTACTATAAGGATAGATCATTTGTAATTATTTTGCATCTTTTATTTATTTGAGAATACATTTTGCATATTTTCAGAGCAAACCCTTACCTGCTCTTGTCTTTTTTTCTCTGTGACAAGTTTTCTACATGCAGGTATTCGAGGGCTTCGTAGATTTTTTTTGCATATTTTCTCAAATCCTTCATGGTATCAGAGCCAGATCTATTGTAGCTTGTTTAATATTTGGAGGAAAAGGGAGAAAAAGGGTTTGATGGATCAGATCTCAATTTTTTTCGAGTATTTCCTAAGAAAATAAGGTGGTCACTAATTTTTGGAGAAGTTTGAGGCCAAACGGACTCCATGGATGGATCTAGAAGGTGTCAAAACCCCTATTTCCATATAAAGTTTGTCCATTTTGGACGACATTGATCTGGGAGGAAAATTTGTTTCTGCCAGAAGGTCGTACGACCTTCATCATGCTGCTAGGGCACCTTACCATCGCTAGGATCACCACATTGCTCAGCTCCAACACTGCAATCGACACTCCACCACCACCTATGACCACTACTTCACTGCCCTCCGACCACCTTTGTACCCTGCCCATGTGGCACCATTAGCACCTACCATGTGGTAGTGGTGCCATGTGTCAGGTGCCATGTCATCATGTGGGACCCCATTGCCACATGGATGTCACTTGGCAATCCTTTTTTGCTGTGATAACTGGTAGGTCATCAATTTTAAAGTAGTAAAATGTTGACATCAACATGATGTCAGCACGACACCATCACTCCTACTTGCCCTTTAGGTCCTTTTTTGACAAACTATTGTTTGTTGGTCGTATCTTGAGCATACATAGGTCTTTTTTTGATCTAAAAGAAGCGTTGGAGAGTTGGTTATGAGACAGAGACAATGGCATAGGAATTCTTGGGTTTTGATGTAGTTTGGTTGCTTGTTTGGGAAGTCAAATCTACATGTTCTATTTGTCACTCTCGAGGGCATATCTTGAGCATCCCATCTCTATTTTTTGAAAATGTTATATTTTTAGAAAGCTAGTTCAGATCTCTTTCCAAAAATGCTGGTTTATCTTCTAGATTCTGCTTCATTCTCTTTCTATCATGTTTTTTTCTTTATTGCACTATGGTGGATATCTTGGGTGTTTCAGGTCCGAGGATCATTTTTGTGGCATGGGATTTCTTCTTTTGGGCTATACTATTTGTTGTAATAGTCTTTTCCCTTTCTAATCTTTTTTTTATATCATTTATAAGCATGTTTATGGAAACACACTAAGATAAAGTGCCACTCCTTGCATTTTTGGGATCTTCTCATCATTATGACTTATTATAGTTGTATTACATTATAAAGTGGTATGGGGGGATAGTTTTTTTCTTTTAGTGCCCTCTTCCTTTATCAAGTGAGTGTCCCTTCCATGACATTAGCCCCATGATTTTTCGATGACATGTGCCTTTATAGATGTCTGTACCTCTTCCTCACTCTCGATGTTTTTGATTCTTTCTATTTTGCAGGAGATATTGGTCCACTTTCTCAGTTGCCTTTCACCTCACCCTTGTCTGTATTAGGGGGGGTTCTTCTATTGTTTCTCATGCTTCCTTGGTTTAATTTATTAACTCTTCAGGCTTTGGTATTTTATGCCATCTATATCTTTGAGTTCAATTGTTTGCCTTTGTTTGCCTCTTGATTCAATGTAGATTACAAATTTCTCTACCTAGATAGTTCTATTTCATAGGAAGTTATTTAGATTAGTAGTTTCTTTTTGATAGAGTTTGCAACCTCTTCATGCTTCATTGATTTTTCTTCATGATCGCTCTTTGTTCCTATTTTCTAGAACATTCTTCTAGTTGGAGGCTTCTGCAACCATTCACTAGGTTTTCAACTATCTCTTTTTGGAGTAGAGTTTTTCCCATTGAGTTTTCTCTATTTCTCTATTTCATAGAGATTTGGTTGTGATTGGGTACCTGATCAGGCCTTATTACTAAGACCCAAGTTTTCTTTCCTCATTGCATTGTAGTTTCCTTTCTCTTTCTGCATTGTTTGTAGTTGCATTGTTGCTCATCTTAAGGTGGGGTGTTAGAGAAAAAGGTAAATTTAATTTCATTAATTAAACTATCTTTTCTCCCCTCTTAAGATTTCACTTTATGCACCTATGCATTCTCATTTAATAATTAGTTAGTAATTATTAAATAGCATTTACCTTTTAGGTTACCCTTTTCGGGTTTCAATCTCCTACTATAAGGATAGATCATTTGTAGTTATCTTGCATGTTTTTAGAGCAAACCCTTACCCCCTCTTATCGTTTCTTCTCTATGATAGGTTTTCTACATGCAGTTATTCAAGGGCTTCATGGATTTTCTTTGTGTATTTGCTCAAGTCCTTCACAAAGAAGGAAACTACATGTGCTAGGAAAATATGTGAGAAGATATCATAAACCTTAACAAATCATTGATGATTTTGAATCAAGTGTTATGACAAGAAAAAGATTCAAAGATGACACATGCTTAATTTGTGAATTTGAGCCCAAAAATGTAAAAGATGCTCTAGACAATGAAGATTGGATTCAAGCAATGAACAAGGAAATTGAGCAAATTGAGAAGAATAATACTTAGACTTTAGTGTCAAGACCTAAAGGAAAAATGTCATTGGGACAAAGTGGGCTTTTAGGAACAAACTCAATGAGATTGGAGAAGTAACAATAAACAAGGAAAGAATAGTATGCAAGGGTTATGCTAAAGAAGGAGTTTATTATGGAAATTTTTTTGCTCCTCTAGCAAGACTTGAAGGAGTTAGAACTTTGCTTTCATATTCAGCCTACAAGAATCTCAAGGTATATCAGATGGATGTCAAATCAGAATTTTAAATGATATACTTGAGGAAGAAGTATACATTGAACAACCTTTGGGATTTGTGGATCTAGACAAAAAGAACATGGTATGTTAAATGAACAAAGCCCTTTACGAATTGAAACAAGCCCCAAGAGTATGGTATGAAAGATTACATAACTATTTGGTGAAGATTGGTTTTGAAAGGACAAATGATAAGAATAATCTATATTTGAAGAATGGTAAGAACAATGAAGTACTGTTATCTAAAATATTTGCTGATGGTATTATATTTGGAGATAGAGAAGCATTATGCAAATCATTTTTTGATGAAATGAAGAAGGAATTTGAAATGTCTATATTTGGTGAAATCAAATTCTTTGTTGGATTATAAATATGTCAAATGAAGTTTGGTATTTTCATTACACAATCCAAATACATCAAGTAGATACTAAAGAATTTCAGTATGGAAGATTTAAGACTAGTAAGCATGCTTATGTCTACAAGACATTAGATATCTAAGAATGATGAATCTACTAAAGTGAACCAGACCCTATACAGATCCATGAGTGGAAAATTGCAATATGGTATTCACAATAGACTAAATATTGCTTTAGCAGTTAGGATAGTTGCAACATTTTCAACAAATCCTAAGGAGATTCACATGATGGCAGTGAAAAGGGGAATGAAATATTTGAAAGGTACATAAGCCTATGGATTGTGTTACAAGAGAAATGATAAACTTGAACTAAAGGTATTCATTGACTCAGATTGGGCAGGAAATATTGTTGATAGAAAAATCAGTAGTGGAGGTGCATTATTTTTAGGAAAGAGATTGGTGTCATGGACAAGCAAGAAATAAAATTATATTTCCCAATCAACAATTGAAGCCAAGTATGTGGCAACTATAGTGAACTATTCAAACATTATGTAGATAAAGCAATTACTAAAAGATATGAAAGAAGAAATTATAGATCTAGTAGTTATCTATTGTGATAACATAAGTGCTATTAACATTTTAAAGAATCCAGTGATGTACACTAAGAAAAAGCAAATTGCTATCAAGTATCACTACTTGAGAAAACTAGTTCAAGACAAAAAAGTGAAGCTAGAATATGTGCACACCAAGGAACGAACTATTGACACATTCACAAAAGCCTTACCTAAAGATGCTCATGAATATCTTAGAAGTAAATTAAACTTGAACTAAAGGCATTCATTGACTCAGATTAGGCAAGAAATATTGATGATAGAAAAATCACTAGTTGAGGTGCATTATTTCTAGGAAAGAGATTGGTGTCATGGACAAGCAAGAAATAAAATTATATTTCCCAGTCAACAATTGAAGCCAACTATGTGGCAGCTACAGTGAACTATTCAAACATTATGTAGATAAAACAATTACTAAAAGATATGAAAGAATAAATTACAGAAGTAGTTATCTATTGTGATAACACAAGTGCTATTAACATTTCAAAGAATCTAGTGATGTACACTAAGACAAAGAAAATTGCTATCAAGTATCACTACTTGAGGGAACTAGTTCAAGACAAACAAGTGAAGCTAGGATATGTGCACACCAAGGAATAGATTATTAACATATTCAAAAGAGCCTTACTTAAAGATGCTCATGAATATATTAGAGGTAAGTTAGGGGTGATTCCCCTAAGTAAAGATACTTAAGGAGGCAAGGTGCATTGCATCACATGTGCTAATTAGAATATCTTACACAGTGATGCAATATAACTCTACTTTGGGATATGATTGAAGTGGATAGTCAAGTACAACATAATAGATCAATCATGGACAGATGATAGAAATCAACTAGACACACAAAATCTACAGAACTAGTATGTATGAAGAGATTGAAGCCAAGAAAGCTAGTTGTCTTTGGCATTATTGTCAAAGAAGGAGAGATAGCATTATTGTCAAAGAAGGAGAGATAGACAAAGAGGGAGACACAATTCAAAGAAGGAGAGATATATAGTAAAAGAAGGAGAGATAGACAAAAAAGAGAGATATTTAGAGAGGGAGAATATGAATACTGAAAGAGATCTATTATCTTAGAGGGAGAAATATTTTGGAATGTATGGTAACAAAGTGGGATACATTTGATACATTGAGATATTACTAATATTGAGATGTTGTCATCAATGCCAAAGAGGGAGATTGTTGAAAAGTTACCATTGGAACAATTTTTATTTTATCATTGATGTCAAAATCTATTGATAAGACATATTGCTACCTATTCTAAATAACATATCTATTTGATTGATGAAGAGGATTTGAGAAATTTCTCATAACAATAGAATCTAGAGGAAAGGTTGAGTTATGAAAAGGAAGCCACAATGGACATTTCATTAGTTAAACTTCGATGAGACAAATTGATCCTTTATATGAACAAAGTTAAGCCAAGCCAAGCAATAAAGTAAAAGGTAAAGGAATTTCGAGTGATACTATTGCCAACCAAGCCATAGTACATGTCGAGCAAATCTAGTATTGATTGAGCATAAGTATTGACCGAGCAAGCTAGTTGATATTGAGCTAGAAGTTATATAGTGACCGAGCGTTAAGTGATGATCGAGTGTCAGAACTTAGTAATTTCCGAGTAACAATGTTGAGAATGAATTTGAGGAAATCAGGATTCCCATCTGACTCAGTTGATTTCTTGGGATATGTAAACCATGTTGAACATAAGATTGATGAGTTGGATAATTAAATTCAAGGCAAGGATTAGGTAAAGACCTAATAGACATATTCCAGAGAATTTTCTAGAGAAATATCAAGAAGATGGACAAAAATAATGAATCGTGTTGAACCTGATCATAAACCCTAAGATCTATGGTGATCATGGAAAATGGTAAAGCAAGAATTGCCTGTTTAAAGAAGTATAGAGCTGAACCAAAGAAGGTGAAGTGCAGGTGTGAGTGTATGTAAGAGACACATACAAAAGAAGGTTGATCAAAGATGCACGAGTGCAAGAATGAATGTGAAGCTAAAAGATATTTCTTATGCAGATGTTTATGATGTTGATAAGTGAATCTAAGAAGAAGTCTTGAAGTGTTGTTGAAGGGGAAGACTGATTGTTTAAAGGGTTGTCAAGTGAATCAAGAACATAGATAATAACAAAGAGCTTGTCAATGACTCAACACATGAACCAAATAGTGATCTAAACTTTCAAACTAAGTTGTAATCATATAGATCGAAACCCTACCATTTCTTGCTAATCATTGTAAATAGTTTGTATTGAAATACTTCTAATGGAGGTTGACCTAATAGTCATTTGAAGGACTTAATAGTTTGTTTAAATCCTTTAACTAGGTGGCATTCTAAATAGAATGATCAAAGTCCTCTGACAAGGCCACTCCTAATAGGGTGATTAAATCCACTAACCAGGTCACATTTAACTGTGTATATTGTAAACCTTTAACATGGTTGGCTCCTAACAGAGCTCACTTTGAAAGAGTGAAAAGTAGTGACATGTTGCTGGCGCTTTTTTCAAAATTGGGTTTCCATGTAAAATTCTAGTGTCGAACTTGTGTTGAATGCTTTATATGTTTTTACATTTGATGATGTTTTCATTCATCAAAGCATGTTATGTGAAAGACAATATTTTTTTCAATAAAGATCGCGCAATAGTAGGATCAGTAGAACAATGAATGTTTATATTTAAAAGTTCAAATAGTACTTAAGGACCTTGAGTAACTGATTCACCCCCCCTCCCCACCAAGTTATTGTAAACATTTCTAACTATATATATATATATATATATATATATATATATATATATATATATATATATATATATATATATATATATATATATATATATATATATATATATATATATATATATATATATATATATATATATATATATATATAGGGATTCAAAGTTTACTAGCATATCAATTTAGAGGTAGTTAGAGTGAATAAGGGATCTAAAAAGGATAATTCAAGGATACATATTAAGGATTAGATCTCAATTAAAAAGGGTTTAAGGTTGAGAAAAATCTATTTCTAACAATGCTTTAATTAACTGGTCTTATAATATGGAAGTTTTAATATGTTCAAAAATATCGATCCCTTCAACAACTATGTTAGCTAATTTATCAGCCTCGGTATTACCTTCTCTATATATGTTCTTGATACTTCTATTACTAAAAACAATATTGACATTTCTCTAATCTTTTGAAGCTTTGAGTTTAAGACCCAATTAGGAGTAGAACCTATCTTCCAAGCATTGATGAGCACATGGAAATCTCCTTCAATTTCTTTATATTGAAGTCCTAATTTTAGGCACATTTTAATACCTTCAAACAGAGCTTCAATTATAAATCCTAATTGCTTTGGCTATTCTTTCATAAAGTTCCTTTTTCACAATTGTGGATTATACAACCATTTCCAGCTTGGCCAAGATTTTTGTGGAAAGCTCCATCAGAGTTTAATTTGTACAAGTTGGATTGGAGAGGCGACCATTGACAATTTTGTCTATCTATTAATAATTTCTTACCACATTGACCATACTGAGAAGGTATATTGAGATTATGCCAAATTTTTATAATTTCAAGACCCCATTGAGAAAATATGTTATCAGATGCCTTAATTTGTTTGAGCTTATTATTTGTAGCCTCCAAAATTCTAGCTCCTATCTTGTTGAAGATGTTTATGTGTTCCATCCTACTATCTTGGAAGATATGTCAGTTTTCTTCATTCCAAAGTTCCCAAACCAAGATTGAAGAGGCGATCTTACAAATGAGAGAAAAAGTATTTTTCTCATAAGGTGTCAACCAACTTTTGAACATGTCATATAAATTATTAGGAAGGGGGAAATTGAATTGCAATTTTTGGATTAACCATAACCAAAATTTTTTAGTAAATGGGCAATTCGAAAGGACATGGTTAATGATTTCCTCATGTGCTTTACAAAGACACATCGAGAGGGAACCTAAAAGCTAATATCTTTAAACTACTAAGTTGTGAATATACATTTTTGGAGGCCATTGCAAGAAAACATCCCAACCTTGGGTAGGAAAAGTTTGTCCCACCACAAATTCGAAGGAAGATCTATAGATTCTTAATTTTGTTTATCAACCAAAGATTGATATCCATCTTTGACCCTATATGAGCTAGTCTTAGATCCCAACCATATTAAGGAATCTTTAGATTTTTTTGGATTGATGGATCTAGATGTTAGGATAGAGGTGATTTCTATTGTTTTGATGGATAAGAGGGCAATATTCTTGAGAGATTTCCAACACCAATTAATTCTTGGATCAGTATCAAGAAATTCATTATAGTAATCAAGAGTTTCACCCCATAATTTCTTCAGAATATTCATAATATTAGGAGAAATGGTATCAAAAATAGGAGAGTATTTGCCACATAAGTCATCCCAAAAGAGGGTCTGGTAGCCCAAACCTATGTCCCAAAATAGTTTTTCTAAAATAATTTCTTTGTATTGAAGCATAAATTTCCAAACTCTCGAGCCTTTAGGAGAATTCATATCTTTATTTTTTAATTGTTATATAATAATATTTTTTTAGAATGTTTTCTTATAAGTATTTAATATTAGAAACTTTCCCATATTTATATTAATTTAAAATCCATTTTAAATAAATATCTTAAAGTAGAAAGTTTGTTGATTAATTTGACATTTCTGTGAATTTATATTATAATTTATTTAAAAATATTTATAGTTAATTTGAAGTTCTAATATATGACTTTTTTATAATTATTATAATTAGATTTTTCAAATAAAATATATGAATTTAGAAACTTTCTCATTTAATTTTGAGATTTTTTCATGTGTACTTATTTTCTAATTTTACATTCTTTGTATCTATAAAATAAATTATCACAAAGAATTTCAATTTCTTGTGAACACACAATTGCATCTTCAACTTTTTTTCTTCTTCACACTAAATCACAGATAATAGACTTAAGGTAACTTCTTCATTATATAATTATATTTTGATATTTTTTTGATGAATGATAGAATAATGTTTTATCTAATTGGTTATTGGTTTTTGTAGTGCCTTGAAGGAAACAAACAACTATTGGAGAAATGTAAGGGTTTCAAAATTTAAATTGCATGGAGAGTCTTTTATAGTATAAAATAATTGAATAGAAGTTATCTCAAGATGATGAAGTGATGTTATGTTGTGCATTCTATTTCTACTATTGTTGATTTTGAAAGAGGATTTTGTAAGCAAAATTTCATTAAATATGTGAGAAAGTCAAAGATAGGTTTAGATATACTAGATGCATCAATGAGAGTATCCTTAACAAACAATGTAAATTGAAATGAAGTATATCACATGGAAGAACATAGAGTCAAAAATAATTATTCTATGTTTTTTTTATCTTAATTCAAGTGAATTAAATAAAATATTTTTTTCTTTTAAATTAGATTCTAAGAAATTTAGATGTTTAACTTTTGAGGTAGTTTTAAAAAATAACAATTTCTATTTAGTAATTGATAAACTTTAATTCTATGTAATAACATATACTTAAAATAGTAGTTAGATTATTTGTACTATTATTGGTGGATGATGCTTAGTCGTGTATCCACTTCAAAATTGAAGAACTGGGAGTGGAAGAAATAAGAAAATTATTTGGAGATCTATGTGTTAACAATAGGTTGAAGAATGACTGCAAACATTTGGAAGCCAAGGTTTTGCACCTAATAGTTTTCACTATGAATGGGTTAGATATGTGAAAATTAGACTTTACAAAGAACTTCTATGGTTGGATAGACCACACAAGATTATCAAGGAGATCATTCACATAGTAACATTATTTTGTGCAATTGGTGAATTGTTGACCTCAGGAATGATAATTTCAAGTTTGGTTACAATTTTAATCAAAGTCAAATGCAATTCATGAGCCATGAGGGTCAAAAAAATTGAAGATAAAGAGGTGAGATATGCAACTATGGTAATAGGTTACAAATTCTATCAATCAATAAAATTGAACAACGTGCATGGTGAAGCCATTCATGCAACATGTAGAATGGTAAAGGAAGATGCAATTTATGATTTGGAGAAATTTTGAGGAGCCAACAATTTTGAAACATAGATAAAGTGATGAAGGAAAAGAAGAAAATATTTGAGTATGGAGAAAATCTTGTATGTTTATTTTTCTACTTGGAAAATTCCTTTCCAAGAAAAGGTGTGGTTTACTAGTCACAAGGCATATTCACCAAGATGGTGTACAAAAAAGTGGACACCATTAAAAGAAAGAGAATCAAAAGTACACTTAAAGTGATTACACTATGAGTAATTTTCATCAAATTTCAAAATGGGACCTAGCTCATTGACGAGATCATAAAATAACATTAAAATTTTGAACTTAGCCATAACAGGATCATGTTATGCTTAGTAAAACGTGATCATAGTATTAAGAACTAGAAAAATTTCTTCTAGTTCTCCATAACCACATCAGGTTATGAAGAACCAGAAGAAATAAGAGTGAGATATATAGAGAGATGGGGGTGAAGGAGATGTGTGTGTGTGTGTGAGAGTTCACATTGCACTACAGATAATTCCACAACACTTGTCACTTCTCTATCTATTGTTTTTATTTTTTAGTGCATGTGCATAGAATACCTTCTATCTTTACTTGAGCTACTAGTAGATGGTGAGTATTCATCATCATTATTTGACATAGATTCACATGCATATCTTACTTCTTTTCTTTTCTACTTTCCCCTTCTTAGCTCTTTAGGTCCTTATTTGTAACTTCTGCCTTGGGTCCAAGAAGCTCTTCCCACTCTTTTCCATTAACCAGGTGGGTTTTCTCTCTTAATCCTAAGTAATTTCTTAATAGTATTTATCTTAACATAATTCATAACTAGATTTCCATAGCTAGTTTCTTCTTGATCACTATAATATTTTTTCCTCAATTGAACATTTTGTAATAAGTTGATATACAATCATAATTTTCTCTTGGCAAATCCTTTAAGCTCGTGATTTAGCTTGTAGATGCACAAATGGGTTGAAATCTATATCTAGTGGAATGATAGTATTAGATGTACCAAGTGTGCCTAAAGGCGGATAATTCCACAACACTTGTTACTTCTCTATCTATTTTTTTAATTTTTTAGTGCATGTGCGTTGAATACTTTCTCTCACTACTTGAGCTACTAGTAGGTGGCGAGTATTCATCATCATCTTCTAACATAGGCTCACATGTATATCTTATTTTCTTTGCTACTATCCCCTTTCTAGCTCTTCAGGCCATTATCTATAACTTATGTCTTGGGTCCAAGAAGCTCTTCCCACTCTTTTCCATTAACCAGGTGGGCTTTTTCTCTTAACCCTCAGTAATTTGTTAATAGTTTCATTCTTAAAATAATTCAGAACCAGATTCTTCGCAACTAGTTTTCTTCTTGATCACTATAATATTTTCTCCTCAACTGAACATTTAGTATTAAGTTGATATACTATCACAATTTTCTCTTAGTCAATCCTTTAAGCTTGTGATTGATCTCGTAGATGCACAAATGGGTTGAAATCTAGATCTAGTGGAAGAATAGTATTAGATATATTAAGTGTTCCCTAAGGGGTTGTAAGACCCCTTAAGGAACACTTGATTGTCATAATGTGTCCCAAGGGGTCATATGGGGTCATAAGGGGTTAGCTAATGTCCCTTTAGAGAAGTTCTAGGACCCTTTATAGCCCATTTTGACACATTATAGCCATCAAGTGTGTTCTAATGGGCCTTGCAATCCCTTAAGACATAATTGATAGATCTAATACTATTCTTCCACAAGATCAACCCTTTTTTGGTTATGGATAATTTGGTTATGAATTCTGTTAAGAAGAAAATTGGCTACGGAGAATCAGGTTATGAACTTTGTTAAGAATAAAACTATTGATGAACTAGTCAGGATGAAGAGACAAATCCCAACTGGTTAATGGGAAAGAGTGTAAATATTTTCTTGGACCCACAACAAAGGTTATCGATAAGAACATGAAGAGCTATGAAGAGGAAAGAGGAAAAGGAAAGAAGATATGCATGTGATCCTATGTCAAATGATGATGATGATGATTAATACTCATCATCTACTAGTAATTCAAGTAGTGATAGAAGGTCTTTCATGCACATGTAATCATAATTTTTTAAAGGGATCTTAAGGGGCCCTAATGTACCGTTTGACACACTAGGACCCCTCATGACTCGTTTTGATACATTAGAGCGAAAAAGTCTCTAGAAGAACTTATATTTATTAATGGAGGAGATACACCCAATGAATATGTAATAATATTAGATATCTCACCTCATTTTATATCACCAATCTTGAAGCTTTCTCCCAACTAGACCTCCTTGTCTTTATATAGTACCTATATGAAAACATAAATCTAAAGTTCAGTGATAAGATCTACAGATACCTTGAAAAAGAAGATGCATTGAAACACAAATCAACATGATCTTACAAATATATATAGGAGGGATGATAACATACAATTCACTCCAATTGTCAAAAACCATTTAAAACCCAACTTGATTTAAAAATGTATTTTTTTCTTGACTTGATACATTTGTCCATTTCTACCAATATGTTCTTATTCTTTCTCTTTCCACTTTGAAGAATTTGTGAATTAGGATTCAATGGTTGTACAAAAGATTAATGAGAAATCCAAAAAAATGTTTATTTTACAAAAACAACAATATTTACAGAAAATTGGCACTAATGAAAAAACTGCATACCCCATTAACATGCAGAGCCTTAACTACATGCTTAAACCCAAATACTTATAAAAACTTGTACAATAGAAACAATCTCATGTATACAAGTGACAAAATGATTGCAACATATGAAATTAAGTGTACCGCAAAGGATAATAATGGTTTCATTTCCATGCACTCCAAATCTAGTGGTGCTAGCATATTGATGGGCTTTTATGATTCCTAAGATTGTTGAGACTTGGAAAATCTAGTTAAAATTCACCTTGATGAATACTTACCATCTACTAGTAACTCAAGTAGTGACATAAAGTCTTTAGTGAACATGTTTTAGAAACAACATTCTAGAAAATCTTATGATACCTTAAGGGATCTTAAGGAGTCCTAATGTCCCTTTCAACACAATAGGATCCCTCATGACCCCTTTCAACACATTAGAGCCAACAAGTCTTTCAAAGCACTTATATTTGTCGACAATGGAGGAGATACACCAATTGAATTTGTAATAAATGTATCTCTAAAGAGAGACAAATGACATGGTAAGGAAGGAGAGAGATAAAATGGAGGGTAGGGGTACAAGAGGAATGAGAGAGGGAGATAGTGAGAGCAAGAGAGAGAAGAAAGGGAAAACGTATGATGACGATGACACCTAGAACTACTAGACTATCATGGAAACCTTGTGATAGAGGTGAAACCTCCAACTACTAGATTATCATGGAAAAAATGTTATGAATATGTCACTTGCAACTAATAGACTGTCTGTTGATATATGATTGAAAAGATCATTTGAGTAGAAAGATTGGTGAAGAAGACTGTGTGTTTCAATCATTGTTTTGTCATTGATGTCAAACCTGCTACATGTTGGTAAGACAATTGCTTATATGTTTCAAGCACTATCATTTAGTTGATTTATGAGGAGGTTTTGATCAACAAGATGTAACAAAAGTACCTAGAGGAAGGGTTGAGTTATGATTATGTATTGAAGTGCAAGAATCAGTTAAGACAGTGATAACATAATGTATTGATGATCTACTTGAGGTTACAAAATGACTGGTTGCACTTAGAAAGTTCAAAAGAATAAAGTTGAACAAAGTTCATTTGCCAATCTTGACCAAGTTAATAGTAGGTGCCAAGAAAAGTTAGTTCAAGCCAAGAAAAAATTTAGTTGGACCCAAGTGAAAAAAAATTCTAGTAGATGCCGAGTAAAGTTAGTAGATGTTGAGTAAAATTCAGTTGATGCTGAGCACTAGTAAAATCCAGTTGATTCCAGGTGATTTTATAGTAGATGCCGAGTAACAAAATATGTGTCGAGCATTAGTAAATTGATAATGCTAAACTACTACATTATGAAAAGATCAAAGATTTTCTGATTAAAAGCCAACAAGTTTGTTTTCTTGGAACTTGTGAATCAGGAGGAAAAAAAGATTGATGAGCTAGTGGCACAGAATCTTATGTAAACCATTTTGGAGGAAAATTCAAATGGATTCTAGGAGAAGTTTATAGAAAGGACAAGATATGGGGTAGATACATTGTATCCTACCTAATCCATTGAAAACCCTAATTTTGGTGATGGATAATGAGTGGGAAAAGTGTTCTAATTTCATATATGTAGGGATGTCTGGTCATGAAGTAGAAAGGTTAGAGAGTTTGAATGCAAAAATATGATAAGGAGAAGGAAGGGGGTTTGCTTCATCAAGTGACCCAAGAGAAGAAGTTATCAAAGCTGCAAATATTGGAAGCCAAGAAGAGTTGAGGACTAAATAGTTATCTATAATTTGCAAGTAAGGTTGTAAGTTGTATAAGATCAAAGCTCTATTATTACTTTCTAACAATTGTATCAGCCTAGGTTAAATCCTAAGGTTGACCTAGCAATCATTGGAAAATCCTTTAATAGGGTGGCATTCCAAGTGAATGGCCTAAAGTCCTCTAACAAGGCTCACTTTTAATGGGGTGATTGAAATCCCTTAATCGGGTCACATTTAATAGTGTGTGTTGTAACCTTTAATAGGGTTGGCCTTTAACATGGCATCACTTTAGAAGAGTGAAAAAGTAGTATCATGTTACTGGTGGTTTTTTCCAAATTGAGTTTCTACATTAAATCATTGTGTCAAATGTGTTGATGGAAATATTGTGTTTTATGCTTTACATTTCTGCATCTTGATTTAACAGTAACATATTAGTTTTAGGTAACACACAAATAAATGCATGCATGATTAAGAAATTTTTATGGATTCATTGAATTGTGAAAAGTTTTATTTGTACATCTAGACCTTGAATAATTGATTCACCCCCCCCTCTCAGTTATTCTAAAATAATTTCAACAATTGGTATCAGAGCCATCTACTTAAGAGGATTAGTTTTAAGGTACTAGAAGCACAAAGATCAAGATGTCAAAAAGAGAGGTACCCAAGCTCAATAGAGATAACTTTCCTGCATGGAAAATTTTGATGAAGCTACACCTTGGAGGACTTGGAGATTATGCACAATATTGCATTTCAATAGAACATGTTGATCTAGTACGAGCCCTAATTGCTGAAGATTTGAAGAAAAAGAAAG
Source organism: Cupressus sempervirens (assembly GCA_028749045.1). Classification (NCBI taxonomy): domain Eukaryota; kingdom Viridiplantae; phylum Streptophyta; class Pinopsida; order Cupressales; family Cupressaceae; genus Cupressus; species Cupressus sempervirens. The sequence goes on from CM053792.1 coordinate 258,191,275, forward strand.
AACACAATCAGGCGATGTTGGAGATTGCTTCTGCCTTAAGCTATGTTGAATTTGATGATATCAAAGGCCTTAAGAATTCAAAGAAAATGTGGGATGACCTAAAAACCATCTATGGAGGAGACAAAAATGTTCAAAAAGCCAAGTCAGAGAGCCTCAGAGGTAAGTTTGATGACATGATAATGGAAGAAGGTAAGAATATTACTCAATATGTTGATAGAATAAAAGCAGTTGTTAGTGCAATAAAAGGTGCTACTAGTAAAATAGATGATGATACTATGCTAAGTAAAGTCTTGAGAACATTTTTGCCTATGTATGACATTAGAGTTTCTCTAATCCAAGAGCTAAGATGTATACTAGGAAATGATCTAACCCTTGAAGGTCTAGTAGGAAGACTCACTACTTTTGAGCTATCTAATTTTGACAACTATAGACCAGAGAGTATTGAAGTAGCTTTCAAAGAAAATTTTTTATTGAAGGATTCTTAGGAGGTGAAGCAGAAGAAGAAGAAGAAAAGAAAGATAAAGTATGCATCCAATGATAGTAGCATAGATGGGGAAGATATTGAATAATTGGAAGCATTGCTAGCAAGAAGGTTTCACAGAGGAAAAGGTAAATTCAAAGGTAAGCTGCCTATCATTTGTTTTAGTTGCAATGAAGTTGGTCATATTGCAGCAAGATGTACCTAGAAGAAGAACTTCAGAGAAGGGAACAACCACAAAAATAGAAGAGAAGATGATGGAAGAGATTACAAAGACAAAGACAAGAAGTCATGCTACATTGCTGATGAACATGACTCTAATGAAAATGATGATGAAGTCGTATATCTTGCAATGAACGATGAATTTGATGAGGATGAGGCAACTACACTTATGAATTGTGTGATGAAGAATGAAAAATGGATCATTGACAGTGGATGCTCACATCACATGACTGGAGACAAAATTAAGTTCATTACCTTAACCTGTTATGAGGGAAATAGTGTAAGATTTGGTAATGATGCATCATGTTTGATAAAAGGAAAAGGGTCTATCAAACTCACAGACAAGATTGCATGTGACAATGCTTATTATGTTGAAGGATTGAATTATAAATTGTTAAGTGTATCACAATTGAATAATTTGGGGTATAAAGTTGAGTTTGAAAATAAATCAGCCAAGATATATGATACAAATGGAAACTTGATTGGAAAAGGTGATCAAACTAGGAGTAATCTATTCTATTTGGATATAAAAGATTCTACTTGTCTTTTTGCAAAATTTGATGATGTATGGCTTTGGCATAAGAGATTATGTCATGTAAACTTTGATAATATAATTAGTATCAGTAACATGAAAAGAGTTAGAGGTTTGTCTAAGTCGAAGAAACCAAAAAATATAATGTACAAACAATGTCAGCTAGGCAAGATGACAAAGTCAAGCTTTACAAGTAAAGCTTATACCTCTAAGGAAATACTTGAAATTATTCATACTGACTTGTGTGGACCTATTGAAGTGCAAAGCTACAAAAGAGATAAGTATATAATGTTTTTTGTTGATGATTACTTTATGTTTCTAAAAAAAAAATCAAATGCTTTTCAAATGTTTAAATGGTACTTGGAAAGAGTGGAAAAGGAAACATGTAAGAGCCTGAAATGTTTGAGATCATACAGAGGAGGAGAATTCACTTCAAATGAGTTTGAGATGTTCTGCAATGATAGAGGAATAGAGGAATCAAAAGATAGGCAACTGCACCTAGGACCCCTCCACAAAATGGAATTGTTGAAAGAAGAAACAGGTCTATAATGGACTGTGCTAGGACACCCATGATGGAGAAGAATGTTGCTCTAAAATACTGGAGAGAAGTTGTTAGTACTTTTGTATACACTTTGAACCATGGGAAAGTCAAGAAAGGTACTCACTCAACACCTTTTGAACTATGGTATGGTCATCCACCTAATATGAAATATTTTAAGGTATCTGGAAGCAAATGCTATATTCTCGAAGATGTTAGGAGTGGAAAGTTTGATGCAAAGAGTGAAGAAGGTATATTCCTTGGTTACTCCATAAGAAGTAAAGCTTATAAGTGTTTAAATACTAAAACTAACAAAATTGTGGAAAGTGCAAATGTGAATTTTGATGAGTTTGCAAAAGCACATGAGGCTGAACTCACAAAAGAACTACAAGAATAAAAATCACTTGTATACCATTATGAAGGAATGCCTACTGAAGAAGATGCTATAAATCATGCAGCAAACCAACAACAAGTCTCAACAACTACCGAGTCACATCTTGTGAATGCCGAGTTACATTTAGATGCTGAGTTGTGGAATGAGGAGAATGCACAATCTAACTTTGAGATTAGCATACATGAAAGAGATGCTGAAATACTTGACAGAGATGTATGCAATGATACTAAAGTTGACAGACAAAATGCAACCACAAGAACTGAACCTAGACTATCTAAATATGTCAAAAAACACCACCTTGTAGATCAAATCATTGGAGACAAAGATGCAAGGCCAATGACAAGAAATAGGTTAAGAAGTGAATCATGTTTGTTAAGCATGAAGGAACCTAAGATAGTGAGAGATGCATTGGAAGATTGTAGTGCCTGCCCGTAGTTTGCATTTTTTTTATCATTGTTGAACTCTTCTAGGCCAATTTTATGCTTGATTATTAGTAGTATTGTTTTGAGATTATCAAATATTGTTTTACATTCAGTTGATTTTATGATGAGATTACTTGGTACTTTATACTTCAAATATGCATGATGATTATTACAATGTTTTCAGTTATTAATGATGATTAGTCAGAAGGATTATCATATGTGTTTTTTTATGGATACTTACCCCATACTGCATGTGTATGGTGTGCGTGTATGTTTTCTTTATGTATGGCATTTTTGATGTGGTTAAGGAAGGGATTCGTAGTCACCTACTAGTCAGGATCTACACGATGCACCACTTCCTACCATTGCCTATTTAGTTTAGAATATTGTGTTTGTACATGCATGGATTTTATGCAGATTGTAGGTATCGGGTATCGACTTCCTTGAATTGCTAGGATGAGTGTACCCTATCATATTTTCTCAATGGTAAGAGAGGGGAGATAAATTGTTAAGTCCAAATCCTAAATCTTTAAGCCATTTGTCTTAAAAAATTAGGGCAAGTATTCGAGCTGTTTACCTTTTGAATGCATTGAATGATGTTAATTCGTGATTATAACCCTTTAGTTTGATCTTGTATGTGTTTTCCTATGATGGGTTTTCATATTTTGTTTTATGAGTCTTTGGTGATGTTTCTATTAATTAAGTCAAATTAAATTATTAAATTAATGATTTAATTGTAATAGAAATTTATTATGATATTTTTTAATATTTAACTATATTTAATTAATTGAAAAATTAATTAAATAAAACGAATTAAAATTTAAAGATGAAAGTTATAAGAATAATTTTAGAACATGATAATATTAATTTAATTTAATAATAATATATTTAAAGTTCATTTTTAAATAAATGCTAAATACCATTATTATTTAAATTAAAAGATTTTATCAATTTAATGTTCAAAAATAAATTAAGAAGTGGAAAAAGAAATTAATTTATTAAAAGTTTTATGATTGCATGATGCATGCATGAGATTAAAATTTAATAAATTAATTGAAAAGAGAAGTCAAGTAAAAATTTAAATAAAGTTATTTTATAATTCAATTAACATGCATTAAAAGATAAAGAAAAGTTAATAAGAGTTGAAGTTTGGTGAACATAGAGTCCTCTTGGGTGATCACACAATTAGTGCCCCGATTTGGGGAGAGAACTCCTTATCACCAATTGAGGGTTCATTTTTAGGGGATTGAAGTTTTGGGAAAGGACCACAAATTTTGGAAGAGGAAAGAATTTTCAAAATGGAGGAGGTTCTGAGAGGATGAACTTCTCTACAATTTTCTTTGGTGTAGCGATTAGCATCAGTGTCTAGGTAGATGCTTGTGATTATTCGCTAAAATTTATTATGCTCTTTCTTTCTTGTCTTCATCGTGTTTGTTGAATGTTTTCTAAAGAATTCTTGTGATGTATGTTTTAGTATTATGTATTTCTAGTATGAATGTTAAATCTTCGATTCACGAGAAAATCAAAATATCTATACAACCCTCTTTCAATATATTTTAAGAAAGGAAATTAATCTGAGAAGGGTTTGAAATAAAAGAAAATTTTAAATTAGAAATTTGAATGGTTAAACATATTTTTCCTATCAGATTAAAATTGTAAATTTTATTTAAAAAAGTTAAATTAAATTATACCTGTGGGGGGGAAGGGGGGGGTTCTTATTTTTGGGTATATATATATATATAATATTTTAAAAAAAAAAATTTGGGGGTGAGGCAAGGCCACCACATCCCCACCTCCCACTACCCATGGCTGGCAGCAGCCATACCTGCTATTGCAGCAACTGTGATAGCCGTCGCAAGCCTTGTGACATTAGGGAGGGGCCGCACAACCTGCCTTTAAAGCTGGTGGGCTTTTAAAACAAACGCAGTATGTTTTGTTTTGTTTTTTTTTAATTATTATTAATTTTATTTATTAATAAATTTTAATATCATTTTTATTATTAATTAATAATATTTATTATTATGCATTTTAATAATAATTATATTATTATTTAATAATGAATTTTAATAAAGTTTTATTATTAATTGTTATTAATTTTAATTATTACTTAAATAAATTTTATGAACTGTTTCTAATATTTAATAATTATTTAAAAAATATAATTATTTTTTATATATTAATAATAATTAATTAATCTAATCAAATTTAATTAAATTAATTAATTTAATAATGGAAGTTATTTTAATAGAAATGGAGATTTATTTAATTATTAATAATCTTGATTTTTAATAAAATTGCTAATTGTTTTATTCTAAATCAATAGAATTATTTTAACAACTTGAATAAATAAATAGTTATCCTTTGATTATTTAAAAAAAAAATTGACCTAAAATGTAATGGGGATAATTCTATATTTGTTTCGGAAATGAGAATGGGTTTAATTGCAAGGGTAGAATTATAATTCCTAACTACTTGAAAACTTATATTGAAACAGGAATTGAAACCTTACAGTAAATTGAAACTATGTGTGTTCCAATATCAAACCAAACTATGAGACTATTCTATGTTCTATGTTTTGTCTATGCTTTGGGGTTTTGGGGTTGACCTAGCTTTGTCCAGTCTTAAGATGCTACCAGAGGCTTGGGGATTATGTGATTATGATGTTATGATGTTTGATTTTGATCATTTAAACCCAACCATGGTAACGTGTCTGGTATGCACTATGATGTGTGTTGATCTATTGATTGTTTTGCTTTCCAGTGTTCTTGTGTGAAGCTGAGGTGAATGTTATGACCTACTTGACTTAACCATTTATGAGTCTTCAATTATTATTTTTGGAAATTCTTTCTAGTTGTTCATAGAGAACTAATGTGTTATTGTGATTTATCTTTTGATGCTTTCTATTCACTTGTATAGGACTGAGGTGATTTTATATGATTCTTTAATTCATACTTTTATGAGCTTAAGGTAGGTTATCTATATGTAATGTTAGGAAGTGGCTTGCAATGGGTCTGGGGTCCTAAGTGGCTGCCAGGGTAACTCATTGTAAGTTGTTTAATAAGTGAAGACACTACACTAAATGGGAATAAAATGAACCTAATAAGAGTCTTTGTATGTTCTTTCCCATGCCTCGAGTGCTAGTATAGACTAGGATGGGAGTAGAGAGAATGTTTACTTGTGACCTTGCATCCATAGTACATCTTGTCTGTACAAGAGGATACTAGTGGCCACATAGGGATCACTAGGGGGCCGAGGTCCTAAGAGACTGCTAGGGTAACTCTAGCATGATTTGTGTGATGACACTTTCTCGCTTACATAGCAGGTTTCCTATGCGTCTTTGTGTGCCTCTGGGAATTAGATGTCGACTTATCTTGAAACTTTTGAGTTAGATTGCTTTTAGGGTTTCTCGAACTTAGAGCAATTTTTGATGTTTGGATTGATATCCTCTTTGGGACTTGAGACTATCTCCTCAGCGTGGTGGGAGTGGGCCATTTAGGTTCTAGGTGGTTGGGTGGTAGTGCTTTTTACTCTTACCATTGAGATCCGTTCGTGGCCACCGTGGCTAGAGTTTCCTTGTGTACATTTCCTTTTATTCTATCTTTGTATCTTTATGATGGATGGTTATAGCTTATGATGGATATTTATATCTTTTATGATGGATGGTTTCATTTATTGTATTGTACTTTGTATCATGGATCCAAGGAAGATGATGTAATTCTATTTTTATAAATGATATTCTTTAGCCCTTAATACCTTGTGACATGTATAGTGGATGATTGAGCATTCTGAATTTCATTTGCCAAGAGGCATTCAGAACAAATGTATATTATTTGAATGGACATTGGACTTTTTAATTATTCTTTCATATGTGGTATTTATTAGACTTAGTATTAATTAAATTTAAATGTGATTCAATGTCTTGGGATCCTTAAGAAATGTAACATGTTATGTATGCTTATAGTTGATTGTATGTTTTTGCTTCTGCTACTTTATGTTTGACGTGTATGTTATTCTTCTTGATAAAAAAAAAAGGTTGGAAAACTTAGTAAAACTTTAGGTTATTTCTTTTGGATCCCTTGGTGGGGCATTATAAAGATGATGACTAGTACAAGGCTATGGAAGAGAAAATTCAGAAAATAGAAAAGAACAAGACTTGGAGTCTAGTTTCTAGACCAGAAAGCAAGAATGTGATTGGCACAAAATGGGTATTCAGAAACAAGTTAGATGGGAATGGTGAAGTGACAAGAAACAAAGAAAGACTAGTTTGCAAAGGGCATGCACAAGAAGAAGGAATTGACTACGGTGAAACATTTTTCCTTGTTGTAAGAATGGAAGGAGTAAAAATTCTACTTGCTTATGCTACATATAAAGGTTTCAAAGTTTAATAGATGGATGTTAAGTCTGCATTTCTGAATGGCATATTTGAAGAAGAAGTCTACATAGAACAACCAAAAGGTTTTGTTGATAAATATAATAAGAACATGGTATGTAGACTACACAAAGCCCTATATGGATTGAAACAAGCATGAAGAGCATGGTATGAGAGACTTCATACTTATCTTGTTAAGATTGGATTTGAAAGGACAAATGATAACAACAATTTGTACATGAAGATAGATAAAGAAAAATGTATACTATTATCATAAATATTTGTTGATGGCATCATATTTGGAGGACAAGATGCAAGAGTTTGAAATGTCAATGTTCGGGGAGATCAAATTCTTTATGGGATTACAAGTTTATCAAATGAAATATGGTGTATATATCACTCAGTCAAAATATGTCAAAGAGATATTGAATACATTTAGACTAGAGGATTCAAAACTAGTAAGTACACCTATGGTGACAATACTCAAGCTATCAAAGAATGATGACTCAACCGAGGTAAATCAAACATTATACAGATCCATGATTAGCAAATTGCAATATGTAGTAGATAGTAGACCTAATATTGCATTAATTGAGGGGATAGTTGCAAGATTCTCTGCTAACCCTAGAGAGAATCACTTGATGGCTGTGAAAAGGATAATGAGATACTTGAAAGGAACATAAGAGTATGTTTATACTATAAGAAGAATGAAAAATTTGAATTGAAAATATTGATGACAGAAAGAGCACCAGTGGAGGAGCATTCTTCTTAGGCAAAAGACTTGTCACATGGACTAGCAAGAAGTAGAGTTGTACTTCCCAATCTATTGCTGAAACAAAGTATGTTGTTCTTGCTATTAACTGCACAAAAATTGTATGGATCAAGTAGCTACTTATGGGAATGAAAGAAGAAATCACAAAACTAGTGACACTTTATTGTGATAATACAAGTGCTATAAATATATCAAAGAATCTTGTAATGCATACAAAGACAAAGCACATTGCAATAAAGTATCATTATGTAAGGGAATTAGTTCAAGATAAAGAGGTGAACATGGAATATATCAACACAAAGGAGAAAATTGCTAATATCTTTACAAAAGCATTACCTAAGGATGCTTATGAGTATCTTAGAGGTAAACTAGGGGTGATAACCCAATTAAAGGCTATGTAAAAGATAGAGGGAGTACCCTGCATCAAACAAGACAACACTCATTTCACACAAATTGATGCAGTGGATCTTACTTTAGGAACTACCTAAAGTAATCATAGTACTGGAATTACAAATAAGTCACAAACAAGGTGACAGAGGGAGAAAATTTAAAAGCCTACAAAAGCCTATGTCTGCATATATCAAAAATGCCAAGTGTTGAGTATATGTCTTTGGCATTTTTGTCAAAGAGATGGATATTCATTAAACTAATCAAGGGAGATGATCAAGGGATAAAGTACATTACTAATTGGTTTGGTAAGAAAGAAAGAGGGAGAATGCAGAACAAAGAGAGGGAGATATTCTGATATTCTACTGATCCATGAAAAAAGAGAATCAGAAAAGAAGGAACTCAGAGGGAGTTTTATTTTGTAACCTAATTAGAAGAGGGAACTGCTAATAGAGGGAGAATTTTTAATCACAAACTTTCTTTTTGGTATTGCCTTACTATTTTAACTTAGTTATTTTGATGCAACAAGATGTTAATCATTTGTTTGACTAGTTGATCAGTTTGGTTTGCCATCAATGACAAAGAGGGAGATTGTTGATATATGATTGAAAAGATCATTTAAGTAGAAAGATTGTTGGAAAAGACTATATGTTTCAATCATTGTTTTGTCACTGATGTCAAACTTGCTACATGTTGGTAAGAAAATTGCCTATATGTTTCAAGCACTATCATTTAGTTGATTGATGAGGAGGTTTTGATCAACAAGATGTAACAAAAGTACCTAGAGGAAAGGTTGAATTATGATTATGTATTGAAGTGCAAGAATTAGTTAAGATAGTAATAACATAATGTATTAATGATCTATTTGATGTTACAAAATGACTGGCTACACTTAGAAAGTTTAGAAGAATAAAGTTGAACAAAGTTCATTTTCCAAGCTTGACCAAGTTAGTAGTAGGTGCTAAGAAAAGTTAGTGCAAGCCGAGAAAAAATTCAGTTGGAGTCGAGTGAAAGAAAATTCTAGTAGATGTCGAGTAAAGTTAGTAGATGCTGAGTAAAATTTAGTTGATGCCAAGCACCAAAAAAATCTAGTTGATGTCGAGTGATTTTATAATAGATGCCGAGTAACACAGTATGTGTCGAGCATTAGTAAATTGATAATGCCGAGCTGCTACATTATGAAAAGATCAAACATTCACCAATTAAAAGCCAACAAGTTTGTTTTCTTGAAACTTGTGAATCAGGAGGAAGATAAGATTGATGAGATGGTGGCACAGAATCTTATGTAAATCATTTTGGAGGTGAATTCAAATGGATTCTAGGAGAAGTTTCTAGAAAAGATAAAATATGAGGTAGATACATTGTATCCTACCTAATCCATCAAAAACCCTAATTTTGGTGATGGATAATGAGCGAGAAAAGTGTTCTAATTTCCTATATGTAGGGATGTCTGGTCATGAAGTAGAAAGGTTAGAGAGTTTGGATGCAAAAATTTGATAAGGAGAAGGAAAGGGGTTTGCTTCATCAAGTGACCCAAGAGAAGAAGTCTGCAATGGCGTACTAAGAAAGAAGGCTTAAAGAGGATAAATGCTTGAAGGGTGAACAAGTTGTCAGAGCTGCAAAGACTGGAAGCCAAGCAGAGTTGAGGACTGAATAGTGATCTATAATTTGCAAGTAAGGATGTAAGTTATATCAGATCAAATCTCTACTATTACTTTCTAACAATTGTATTAGCCTAGGGTAAATCCTTAGGAGTAAGGTTGACTTAGTAGTCATTGGAAAATCCTTTAATAGGGTGGCATTCCAAGTGAATGGCCTAAAGTCCTCTAACAAGGCTCACTTTTAACAGGGTGATTGAAATCCCTTAATTGGGTCACATTTAACAGTGTGTGTTGTAACCTTTAATAGGGTTGGCCTTTAACAAGACATCACTTCAGAAGAGTGAAAAAGGGGTAGCATGTTACTAGTGGTTTTTCTCAAATTGGGTTTCCACATTAAATCATTGTGTCAAATGTGTTGATGGATATGTTGTGTTTTATGCTTTACATTTCTACATGTCGATTTGACAATAACATATTAGTTTTAGGTAACACATAAATGAATGCATGAATGATTAAGAAAGTTTTATGGGTTCACTAAATTGTGAAAATTTTTATTTGTGCATCTAGACCTTGAATAACTGAATCACCCCCCCCCCCCCACAAAGTTATTCTAAAAACAATTCCAACACTATCATGGAAAAATTGTGATTAAAATGACATCTCAAACTACTGGATTGTCATGGAAAACTTGTGACGAAGATAGCACCTGCAACTACTAGGCTGTCATGGAAAATTTGTGATGAAGATAGTGTATGCTAAAATATTGACAAACTTTTATGAGTCATTATATCCAAGATTGCTCAAGAATAAGATCTCAAATGGTGACTCATAACTCTCTAGTCAAGAAGTGCAAGGGTTTGTAATGGAGGCCCTTAGTTTGACCTAGTTTATGCCCATACAAGTACACCATAAAATAAGAGATTCAAAGATCAAAATATGAATGCAAATGAAGATGCAAGATAATATAAATGATAACAATGCAAAGCAATGCAAGAAAATAAATCTACTCTATGAAAGGAAATAAAAATGCAATATTAATCTATGAAAACAAATATGACTCTAAGATAATATGAAAATGCAAGGATGAAACCTGATGATGGAAGCCATGGATGCAAGAGAGAATAAGACAAGAAGAGAGAAGTTGCAATGAAGCTCCAATATCCAAACCCTGAGGCTCAAACCCTAATACTCAAACTCCTCCAAAATCGATCTCCAAACCTGTAGCATAACAATAAAATCTTCCTCTATATTTCTCTATATCTCTCTTTATATTTCTCTATATTTCTCTATATGAAAATGAGAAGGAGAGGGCTCCTTATAAAGGAAAATGTGGAGGTGGGATGCTTCTTACAACCAATATGGGATAATAGAGTTTGTTCCATGTGAGACAAAATTCCACCAATGAGAAAAGTGGAGTGTTTGAGTAAAAAGTGGAAAGAGGAAATTAAGGAATCCCACTTAGAGACATGTGGAATTTAAGTGTAGAGAAAAAAAAAAATTTATTTAATTTATTTCCTTTTTTCATCACAAAGAGATATTTAAGTGGTGTTTTATTTTATTTAATTAAAAGAGGGATTTTCTTTTAACTGAAAGGGGATTTATTTTATTTAATTAAAAGAGAAGTTTTCCTTTAATTAAATAAGATTTAGAATAAGATGATCAAACCTTAGGAAATATTGAAATAATTAAATTAATAATTAATTTAATAAAATATTGCAATGAATTGATAAATTGAAGAATGGGGGCCCATAGTTTAGGCGACCATTTTAGGGTGCATATAGATGGCACCTCCAACTACTAGAGTGTCATTGAAAACTTGTGATGAAGATGACACGTCCAAATTTAAGTCTATCATGAAAAACTTGTGATGAGGATGACACCTCCAACTAGTAGACTGTCATGGAAAACTTGTGATGAAGATGACACCTCCAACTACTAGATTATCATGGAAAACTTGTGATGAAGATGACACCTGAAACTACTAGACTACCATGGAAAATTTGTGATGAAGATGACACCTCCAACTACTAGTTTGCCATGGAAAACTTGTGATAAAGATAGAACCTCCAACTACTAGAATGCCATGGAAAAATTGTGATGAAAATGACACCTCCTACTACTAGATCCTCATGATTTTTTTTTATCTCTCTCGTTTCAAATTGAGAGAGAGAGAGAGAGAGAGTCACCTCCACAATTATATATATACATTCACTAGAGAACTTATCAACATATCTCATTGTTTCAAGATCTAAACTAAATTGGCCATCAATTTTGAGTATCGAATTTTCTTTCATCTCGACAAGAGCTCCAATAATTTGTCTACCATTCAAGAAGAATATTGTTGTAGGTTTTCTTATTTGTCATGGTAATGCACCCTTGGCTCAATTTTAGACTATTATTCCTCCTATCCTTGACATACACACAAAACCCATCACTGGATTTTCTTATGTGATAAAAATCAAAGAGAAAGTTGACTAAAATGAATTGAAATACCTCAAAGATTTCATAGGAAGTCTCTATCATTTCTTTAGAAGATGATTTATCTTTTGGTTCAACCACAAGAGTCTCTCTTCTATAACCTAATATTACATTGTATTGTTGCATTATGACCAATTCTCATCTTTGACTTCATCAGGTTTACAAATGGTGAAGTGGGCATCTCTAAAATTACCACCATAATCTCACACATTTTCTTACCTTTCTAACCATATTTATAAAAAAATTTGGACAAGATTAGCATTGTGAAGTTAATTACTGTACATCATTGTCTTAAAAGTCCTCTTAGACATATGTCTACCATTTTTTTAATAACTTCTGATCTACTTAACCAAATGGAAAATAAATTACATATTATTGTTCTACACTTGATTCTATAAACTTTAAAAAATAAATATTGATTTTATATTATTTTATGCAAGTTATGCCCAACACATGAAGAGGTGCCAAAATTTCAGGATGGAGTCACTTCAAAAAATCATAGAAAATAATTACTCATAAAAATTATGGAAAATACATAACTTCTTGATATCACTCTTACCTATCATCCCACCAAAGGGGTTTTTAAAATACTAAATATAACTATATATTTTTTGAGCACATGTAAACAACTATGTTATATTTTTCAGCAAAAAATAGGACCATTTTTTTGTGCATGTGGAGTTTGACCCTCTTAATCTTATCCATTTAAAAAAGCCATTAGTATTTTAGAAACTAGATTTAGAGTACTAATTTTTTTTGTGTTCTAAACATTTTCTCATTTAAGCGCATGACCCTCAAATGGGTCTTCCAAGATCAGGTTTACCTGATTTCAAAAAAAGGTGTGCACTTATACCCCTCTTTTTGCACATCATCTTGATGCATACACCCCATAAGACATACCCGTTATGGTGAAAAGAAATGAATTCATTAGAGAGTTAGATGATAATTTCTCTACTATTATGTGCATATATTTCAAGGATTTTCAATACAGAATGTATAAAAGAGAGAATTCCTGCTAAAATGGTTGAAGAGTATAAGGAAGACATGTGTTTCCTAGTTGACACTGATACTTGTATCTTACAAGAAGTTCAACAGAACATTTTGGTTTATATATATGGGTTACAAGTAGTTGAATACATAATAATAAATTATGAAAATGAATTACTCTATAGACCTTTAGATATTACAACACCAAGATTTGGAACCTATGTCAGGTGTTGTACTGTTGCGAGACAAAGATATATAACATCTCAACTTCCTCTAGATTTTTAAAATAAAACAAGCTTGTCACAATAAATTGTAAAGTACTTAATGTAGGGCTAGTAGTGTATGTAGGATTTTTTTTCTATTTCTTTAGTACCTTTCAAATTTTGAAGAATCAAATTCTAGATGGGTTTATGTGAACCATCACTCATAAAACATGGGTCAATGAGCTTGACACAAATTACATAGTTTAATACTAGTAGAAATTTCATATTTTGACTTGTTGAAGAAAATATCTCCTACTTATGGATTGATGGGCTTAGGGGGTTTTCTAATGAATGATTAATTAGACACAACACTTGTTGTAGGTTTTTCAAATGGTGTTGTAACTGGATTGGGTTTAACCATGGAGGAAAATTCATCACCTTGCTTGACCTTTGTGACCATCACCTACATACAATGAGTGCTAAGTGTTCAAGTCATTCTCATGAGAGATGGGTTCCTAGGAACTACTACTCATGAAATATGAGTCAATAAGTTTGACTCAAACTATATAGTTGAGTCTTAAGAGCAAAATCCATGTTGTTAAATTCTTTCATTTTATTTTATTTTCCTTTTAAGGGTTTACAATAATTGTGAAACATTATAAGGTCATAGATTGCAAATATTTATTATCCACAAACCATTTATAATCTAAGATATCCTTAAAAAAATTTATTCTTAATATTACTAATGGTGTAATATTAGTCTTGTGTTTATCCTCCCTAGCTAAGAGGGAACTACATGTAAATTTTTAATAGCTTATATCACATAAAATTAATCAAAGATGTGTGTGTGTGTGTGTGTGTGTGTGCGCGCTCTATAAGCTATTTAATAATCATCTCATATATCTATATGAGCTAATATATTACTTATTTACAATTTAATTATAAAATATATCACGTTGTATTAGTATATAAATATTTAATATTTAATCATGTATAATCGTTGGGTCTTGTTCATGGAGGGGACATGACATATACTAAGGAGGGGTCTTGTATTAGTATGCAATGAGGTGAAAAATACTAAGGAACCCTATTATAATAGCTAAAGGAAAGATGCTAAACAAAATCTCTTCAAGAACTTTTGATTTCTAGATAGGGAAATGGAGTGCAACATTTACAATCAAAGTTTGTAAAACATTTCCCTAACCTTTACTTGATTTGAATTATGAAAACTAATCTAAATTTTTTTATATCACATATACTCTTTTTCTATATGGTGTCTTCGTGCATGAATGTATTTTCTTTATGTCTTCATGCATCAATGTGTTTTCATTGTGTCTACCCCGCGTCTTCACACATTTGTGTATCTACTTTTTGTTATCTTTGCACATTTGTACATCAATATTGTACACCTTACAAATACCTTACTTATCACATTGTATCTTCATTATATAAATTGATTCTACATGTATAGATTTATATAAATTGTCATTGCTTCAGGACAAACAATCTCAGGAAGATCAAATTGTCATGTCCCCTCCTTGAACAAGACCCAACAATTATACATATCAAAATATTAAATGTTTATATACTAATATAATGTGATATATTTTATGATTATATTATAATTAAATGATATATTATCTCATATCGATACATGATATGATTATTAAATACCTTCAAGAGTATGTATGTACACACACACACACACACACAATTAAAATTATATACATATTCATAATCCACTAATAACATTAAATATTATTTATTTACATTCTATTTAAAAATAATAATTTTCTATTATCTAATTACATATATTTCTCAAGAATAATAAGTGATCACAATAATAAGAGTAACAAATATATGAGTATACATTTATAATAGATCAAAAATATTAATAATCATCCAATTATCAATAATATATATTAAAATACCACCATTAAATGTTAGAGTAATAAAGTTTTTTCTTATTAATTAAATCATATTGATTTAATTATTAAGTCACTTATTATCTCTAGTTTAGTTAAGCTAAACTTTGGGCATATAATAATTAATTATTTTATTAATTATTATCATGCAACCTAGGTTAGACCTTTTTAGGGTTTTGATCTCCTTTATAAGGACGATCTCTCTTTGTAATATTCATTCACTTTTGATAATAGCAATCTCTCCTTTTGTTCATCAAGAATGTCTCATATATGGATTTGAGAATTCCAAACTCCATAGCTTTTGCTTCTCTCTTTCTATGATAGGTGTTTGCATTTAGGTGATTCTTGGGAGTTGTGGGGTTGATCTTTCATCAACTTCAACATGGTATCAAAGCTCCAAATCTTCATGCCCTTGTTCTATTTATGAGAGTTTTGGCATGACTTTCAAATATGTGGTTTTTTCTTTGAGAGGGTTTCATTTTTTAGAGGCTCTTTGTATTGAATGGGGGGGGGGGGGTCATTTTTAGCCCAAACGAACATCACCTTAGAGCACCCAAAAACTCCTATTTTCATATAATATTTGTCCAGTTTGGACACAATTGGAATTTGAGGAAAATACATATATATATATATATATATATATATATATATATATATATATATATATATATATATATATATATATATATATATATATATATATATATATATATATATTTCTCCCAGATTTGGCACATTTCTCGAGGTGATGATTTTGTGCTTTTTGGCACAAAAATTGAGTTTTTTGGCATACAAATTGAGGCTCTTTGGTATGGAAATTAATGTACTTTGGCATGGATCTTGAGGCATTATGGCACAGATCCTAATGCAGTGTTTTTTTCCCTTGCAACACTTTTTTGACCTACATGTAGTTTTTTGGTTGTAACTTGCTCATAAAAACTCTATTTTTGGCAAACGAGATATTGTCGAAAAGTTATTTTGAGCCCGTCGTGTTGGTGTAGTTTATTTATAATTTTGATTTTATTTGGTTTCTATTTTATGCATTCAAATTAATAGGTTCTATTTTTCACTCTGAGAGACATATCTTGAGACATTATATTTTCTAGATTATGCTCCAAGCACAACCCATTTAGTTTTTTTCTCTTTTGCATTCTAGTGGATATCTTGGTTGTTTTAAGTCCAAGGATTGATTTCATTACTTTAAATGATTCATCATGGGTTGTACTATCTCTTGTATTAGCCTTATATCTCTTTTAATCTTTGTTGACATCCTTTTTTAGTATTTTTGTAAATGCACTAAGATAAAGTGTCACTCTATTGCACTTTGGGATATTGCATATCGTTTTGTTTTGTTGTACTTGCACTAAATTATAAAGTGCCTTAGGGGGTTTCATGTTGGCTATATTCATCATCTTCCTTTTTCAAGTTCATTACTTCAGATGATTCGTCATGGGTTGTACTATCTCTTGTATCAGCCTTATGTCTCTTTTGATATTTGTTGACATCCTTTTGTAGTATTTTTGTAAATGCACTGAGATAAAGTGTCACTCTATTGCATTTCAGGATATTGCACATCTTTGTGTTTTGTTGTACTTGTACTACATTACAAAGTGCCCTGGGGGGTTTCATGTTGGTCAGATTCATCATCTTCCTTTTTCAAGTGAGTGTTCCTTCCATGACATTAGCCTCATGATGTGGCAATGACACATGCCATTATTGGTGTTTGTACTTCTTTTTTCACTCTCAATGTTCTTGGTTCTTCTTTTAGCAGGTGATACTGCATTAAATTTTAGTGTTCATGTCTTATGTATCTCAATATTATTGGGGGGTTATGTTGGTTTTACTTCTTTCTTGGTTTGATGGATTGAGCTATTTATTCAGTATTTGATCCTATGTGCTAGTTGATTGTAGTGGTTAGATACTTATGCATTTCGGTGAGATGGATCATTTACCATATAGTCAGTCTTTCATTCCTATTTTTGGAGGCTATGAAGATACTTTCCATCTTCAATTGATCATCTCTTCAAACTTAGTCTTCTCTTCCCGGTCATGTTCTATACAATGGAAGTTCTTCAGATTAGTAGTTTGGCAACATTTGTAGCTTCATGCTTTAGTGGTGTTCTTCATGATCATCTTTTGTTCCTATCTTCTGGGACATTCCCTAGTTTGGAGGCTTATTTATTCCTTCACTAGTTCTTTTTAGCATTATTTTCATCTCTTTTTGGATTAGGGTTTTTCCCATGTGGTTTTCTCTCTTTCACCTCTTTATAAAGATTTGGTTGTGCTTGTGTACCTGATCAGGCCTTTGTTGCTGAGACCCATTTGTTTTTACTTTCAGTAGTAGTTTCTAGGTTTTTAGCTACTCCCTAAGTTTATCCTGAGGGGGGGTGTTAGAGTAATAATTTTTTTTCTTATTAATTAAATCATCTTGATTTAATTATTAAGTCACTTATTAACTCTAGTTTACTTAAGCTAAACTTTTATCATATAATAATTAATTCTTTTAGTAATTATTATCATGCAACCTAGGTTAGACTTTTTAAGGATTTTGATCTCCTTTATAAGGACGATCTCTCTTTGTAATATTCATTCACTTTTGATAATAACAATCTCTCTTTTTGCTCATCAAGAATGTCTCATGTATGGATTTAGGAATTCCAGCCTCCGTAGCTCTTGCTTCTCTCTTTTTGTCATAGGTGTTTGCATGCATGTGATTCTTGGGAGCTGTGGGGTTGATCTTTCATCAACTTCAACAATAAATTCATATAATTTTACCGATCCTATTTTTATATTTAAAAAAAAAGTTACAATAAATAACAAAGGTCAGCTAGTGCTCACCACCTTAATCCCATGTGAATAGAATGTGGTAGGACCTTTGATTAATCATGCCCAAAGCAATACACACACACACACACACACACACACACACACATATATATATATATATATATATATATATACATACATATATATATATATATATATAATATATATATACATATGTATATATATGTATGTATCATGTATATATATAGATGTATATATATGTATGTATGTATATGTATATATATGTATGTGTGTGTGTGTACACACACACACATAGGGGAACATTAATTAAAGGTGGGGGAACATTAAAAATATTAAGGGGAAGGAAGGAGATAACAAGGGATAATAAATAATAAGAGACACAATGCATCAAAGTTCCTGAGTAGGTTGAAGTGGAGATGAAGATAAAGAAGGGAGCGGAGATAAGCAAAATAAATAGTGGTAGAGAGAGAAATGGAGAGAGGAAAAAGAATCTTCATGCAAGAGATTTTTTTCATCAACAACATTAAATTCATATAATGTTACCAATCCCATTTTTATATTTAAAAAAAAAAACTTACAATAAATAATAAAGGTCAGCTAGTGCCCACCACCTTAATCCCATGTGAATAGAAAAGGTAGGACCTTTGATTAATCACGCCCAAAGCAATATATATACACACACACATATATACATACATACATATATATACATATGTATATATATGTATGTATGTATGTATATATGTATATGTGTATACATACATACATACATACATACATACATACATACATATATATATATATATATGTGTGTGTGTGTGTGTGTGTGTGTGTGTGTGTGTGTGTGTGCACACTCACACAAGGGAACATAAATAAAAGGGGGGGGAAATTAAAAAGATGAAGGGGAAGGAAGGAGATAACAAGGGATAATAAATAATAAGAGACACAATGCATCAAAGTTCCTGAGTAGATTGAAGTGGATATAAAGATAAAGAAGGGCGCAGAGATAAGCAAAATAAATAGTGGTAGAGAGGATAAATAATCTTCATGCAAGAGATAAATATGCTATTGTAAATTAAATAGTAGCTTGAAGTAAGATAGTTTTGGGTGGCATCTTACACATCTACATTAGTTATTGGGCAAAGACCAAATGAATTTATTTGAAGAATAGGTCCAAGTTAGATCATATTAATTTGTAAAACATATAGAATATAGATAAGTTCTAAGCTAAAAATGAGAAAAATAAGTCAAAAGTTTGGTTTTATAGAAGCCAACCAATTATTAAAAGAATGTTTGATAAGATAAGATTGAATTAAAGTAGTGTGAAATTTGAACTTATAAAGATGAAAGGTTCACCATCAATCTACCTTCAATTTTATAATCTATCAATCTATTAATGGTTCATTTTTTTATCAAAAGTTAAAAATAACATACCATATTTCTACAACTCAATGACCTATAAAATTTATTCTTGTAGATTTATGACTTTTGTGGTATGTCATAGGTTGTATAATTGAATAACATAAGTCAAACATTATTTTTATTTTTATTTTTAAAAATATTAAATAATAATTGAAATTGCATCTTTATATTTATTAGGAAAATTATTTTGTTACTATTTATTTTCTTGTTACTTTAACATTTTGGTATATATACTTTTTTAAATTATAGATTTATATATTTATTAAATCTTTTGAAATAGTAGTGTAGAGTTCAATAACATTTGTTTGGTCAAAGTTAGTAGTGGTGTCATGTTATTCCTCTATATCCATGATCATTTTTTCAAATGAATCAGGGCATCATTTTCACTCTAAAATTTAATAAGTTGCAAATGGTTTATTACATATTACATTCCTTTTAGATAGAGGGGAACACAATCTTGGGTAGCCTCTTCCACTTAACATTTTGTAGTCTATGAAGCTAGCTGTGCTACTAGTTTTTAGTTCATCCTTTAAAACTGCCGAAATGTCAATAATGAGAATTTAGAATAACTTGCAACAATGAATCTTCATTTACACATTATGATTAAATTTTGAACTTTGTTTTATTTTCTACACATACTTAGAAAAAAATAACAATTTCTTGTTGCAACAATATTTGGTATTTAACAAGTATTTGTGAGTAGCGAGCAACATTGAATATTTATTTTTCTTGCTTGAACTTTGAGCTTTGTTTCTATTTTCTCACACCAGGCTAGATAAAATAATAATTATTGTTTATTCATGTTTTCTTTAGTTTCTCCTATTTCAAACTTGTGGACTCTATTTTAACTTCCAATTTCTTGTAAATGCAATGCTACTATGGTTCTTTCTCCATGTACAAAAAGAAATATTAAATACTCATTAGCACACACCCTTTCAAACTTTTTGTTTTCATTGTAGGTTTTACCCCTCAAGTCTATCAACAAGTTGAAAGAGACTCTTCAAAGATTCACTCATTTCCTAGAGTAATCAGTAATGTATAAAAGGAATAATTCATTTCAACTTGTGACCCAAAATCTTTCAATAACTCTCAAATTTCTACTTAATCTCATCTTTCATTAAGTGTTATTTTTTCAGTGCTGCAGATAGCCATCCTCCAAATCTCCACCTGCACTTAGTTGATATTTCATGTTTTTAAAAAATGTTCAGCCATGATTCATAGTCACAGTGATTTAATCATAAAATAATACTAGCGTAGGGGACTTCTAAACATGTCGTAGACATGAAATATTGTAAAACAAAGTCAATATTTTAATATTGGATGCACCATGACCTCATCCAAACGTATGAGGAGAATAACATAATATAAATTTGCATACATAAATTCTAAAATAATTAACATTATAAGGAATTACATAATAGATCAAATTGTAATGGCGTGTAATGAAAGAAGAAGAGAATGTGAATAATAATAAAGATACATGAATTTTTACCAGGATGTCCTGCCCATCTCAATCATGATTTTGGGAGCTGATAGTTGTTCCCACTAGGTTTATGAATAAATATTGGAGATCATCATGACCAAGTTGTAGCTTTCCAAGTTATGACTGAGTTGTATCTTTCCAAGTTATCACTGAGTTTCCTCTATTTACAGAAAGTTTCTAAGATTTTAGTCTTGATACCATTTATTACAGGGCTTTTATGGCAGCTTTTATGAATTCATGGATCTTGCCTAGTTTTAGGGGAGTAAGTTTTCTTTTTGCCCCATTATTTCAATGTTTAGAAAAAAAAAAAAAGTAAGTAGGTTTTATAGTCCACAACACTATGCCATAGTTTTTGGGTTTACATATGGTGACAGTGATATGGGACTACCTTGTACTCTTTTTCGAGAGGCGCTTGGCGCTACAAATGAGGCGTACATACCCTAACCCCCAGTGGGATTTGAACTTTTTAGATAAGCATTTATATTGCAGGGTGAAGCTTCAAGGATTATGTGTTTGAAGTGATAATCTAAAATTTAACAAATTTAATTCCCAAAATATAGTTGAACAAAATTAAAACCATTTTGTGTATACTGTGGAAACGAGAAATTCTAAAACAAAAGGGGCCTATAAGTCCAACCCATCTTCCCTGTACATATATTGGCTAATTTTAGAATTTTTTGGCTATTAATTTGGCTAATAATTTAAGATATGATACAACCTAAATTGCCATAGTTTTATAAAATTTAGTTCTAGAATATTTAAAATCGCTCGATAATTCATTTTATAAAAAAATTTAAACTCAAATATTCACCACAATATTTGTTACATGATTAGATTTGAGTCACCTAAATATAATATATTAGTGTCTAGAAAGTAAATTGAACTGACCAATAATTATCATAATTACTAGTTACTTTAGGGATATATCACAATACTTAGTCTTCACTATTGATTTAAAGTATATGTAACGATCCTCATAATATTCCATGAGATAAAAAAAGTTCAATTTTGATTTGTAATATTCCATGGGGATTAATTAACTTCCTATTTTTATTGAGATTGGTCAATATTTTATACAAAAAAATTATAATTAAAAAATAATCACCAATATTAATCATATTTAAAGGCAAAAGCCTACAACGCCATGGTAACTTGTGAGCCTCTTATGTGGGAGGTCTTGGGTTCGAATCTACCTTCACTTAACATATAATAATAATTAATTCCAATAAATAATAATAATTAATCTAGGCTTTGGCCGTTTACTGATAAAAATAAAATTGTAAAAAATTAGAATAAAAAATAAAGAGATTTTCCAATAGAAATAATTTTTTTTTCAAAATAATGAAAGATTCACCAATATTTTATATTTTTTTTGGAGGCAGCTTTCTTAAAGTTTACCCTGATTCAAAATTACACCACAGTTGCACAATAATTATAATTAAAATCTAGGATAATTACAATTCTTTTCAACCTATTGGAATAATAGTTCAAAAAAAGAGGGGTTCTAAAATACAACAAATATTGAGAACACCATCAAACCTAACGAAATTAGTGGGACCAATGATAGTCTTGCAACATGCCAATAATTAGATTAAGTTTAGGTTTATTAATCTATGCTAGTGGTGATGTGGAGGTAGTGCCCTCAAGTAATATGCTTTTTATTTCATTTTACTTGTGAAAAAGAAATCCTTACGAAATCAGTAACTTAGAATTAAGTTTTCCTCAGTAAACTGAACAATGATGGATATAATACCATTAACAAATCTAAAATCTCTTTAATACAATGGAGACAATATCTCTCTTTTTGGATTATTGGAATGGAGTTTTACATTGTTAACTTGTTTGAGTTACACTTTGAAAGGAATACGATCTTGTGAGGAAATGCTTCTCTTTCCAATCTTGTTAGATATGAATTTAATCCATTTGGGATGTCTTTAAATATTGATAGTATGAGATGACTTGCCAATCCAAAATTTTTGAATATGGAATTGCTAATAGTAGTCATAACATATGATGAGATCTCTTCTCTTTATGGCTCCTAGAACACCTGAAACTCTCTCATGACTGGGGGATTTTACCAAAAAAATTAAACACGAAATTACATGCTCTAGTTTCCATTTGTTTGGTGAGTTGGTTTTCCTATTTGAGCTAGGAAAGAAAAGTAGGGTTTCACATGTCCCTAACGAGAAATGTTTAGTGGTGCTTAGTTGCTTGGATGAGCTACCCCATGGCCTATATCTAGTTTATGGTGGCCTATTTCTGGTATCTCAACCTCACAACTTCCATCATTAAATTATCTTATCTCTTCTCAACATGTTCAAACTTTCCTTCCATTCCAAACTATCCTTCTTTGACACAAACTCCCAAGTCCTATTGTTGTTGTTTCCCCTGAGATGGATGCCTACACCTCTGAATGTACTCCAGTAAGTTTTTCTTCTCTTCAAATTCCCATCACATCTCCCAAATTAATCAAAGCAGAAACTTCAAAAATAACCAAGAAAATCTTGGGGCGTGTTGGTTGCAAGCATTATGTTGTGCTAGTTACTGAATTAATCCAAATAAATCTCTAATTTCTATAGTACAATCTCTTCTCCAAATCCTACAATACAACCTCTTCTTTAGCTTACAACCTCTGTGTTAGATTATCTACTTATAACTTGTATGGTTTTTTTTTTAAATGGTGGCTTCATGAGCATAGTTTTGGTAGTGACAAAAATCCTTAAGGCTAGCATCTACCTAGGTTCAACCCCTCCAACACAACTAGCTATAAGTTTCCCCACCACCACCAACTAAAGCTCTCCCTCTAAGCTCCCCTGCAAAGCTGCCACCTACTAGCTAAAGCTATGTTTGTAAGCACCCTTACAAAATCTCCATCAAAAACCCCAAAGGAAGTGCACCACATTCAAAAACTCCACAAAAGCTTTGAGAATGAAGACAAAGCTTCCAAAGTAAAGAAGACAATATAAATTAAGGATGTATAAATATAAGTGCTTTATTTTTTTGGTATTTATTCATCAAGATAATTAACATTTTAAAAATATAAAAAATATGTAAAAAATTTTAAACATAGGAAATCTGTATATGTCAAAAAAAAAAAAATCTTAAATATGATTGGCTAACTTAATTAGTCTATTTGCATCCAACAGATGCATAAGTATCCCCACACAGCCAAGAACTAATAATGAGGAGGTGATTTTAGATGCATAAAATACATCCAAAGGGGGTACATGAGTAACATAAGAGAAAGGCCAAAATAATAGGGGACTGCATGTGTGTGAATTTTTTAATGTGAAAGGAATATTTAAGGTGGTCGAAAAAATAAGGAAGTAAAAGATGATTAATTATGACCAGTTGTGTATAAGAAGAGTGTCTAAGTAAGTAGCAAGTGGAAGTATAAAGTAAGGAGAAATTAATAGGGAGAAAAATTAAGTATATTAATTCAATTTATCATATTATTAACCGTAGTAAACACGTGTTATTTGATATACAAAATAATTATCTTTAATGCATGTATATTATTCAAAACTTGTATATTTTTGAAGTAAACATGGATTTCATAAATTTTTTAGTGTAAAATATATTCAAAATTATTTTTGAATTTGAAGACATTAAAGAGTACACCCAAAGGGGACATTATAGTATATTCTAACTTTTAGTGGGGCAACTTGAATATGTTTATTTTGGAGTGAACATCTCCACTAAATTTCAAGCATCACTCATATATTCTTAGCATTAAATTGAAATATAACCTATCATTTGGTATTTTTTAACACTTCCCTAAGCCTTAGTTGCATATGTTGTGTAGATGTTTAGGAAAGAGAGCATAAAATGCCATATCAGGAAAAGCCTATGTATTGTATTCTTTTATCAAAGAAGAGTCTATTTTATGGGTCATTTTCATCTTGGTCTTCATAAATCTCTTGCTCATTATTTTGCATGGCCATGACTTCATCTGTTTCAATGCTAGTAAGAATCCTTGAAATGTATTTTCTTATTTCAAGGGTTTCTACTAATTATTCAAAATCTATTTTAACATCACTATAATATGGGTCATTTTCGATCTTGTATTGAAAAGCATTCCTAATATGACTTCTTCTGACACAACAATTGTACTATTGCCCCTATACATTCAATCTTAGAACTACAAGTACATCTAATTCTAGTATTCTTTGTAGAAGTACACTTGTAATCATTTTTATTTCCTATGAAAAATTTATGGTGGGATTATTTGGGTTGACCTCCAAAAGCATGGGTTACTTGCAATACCGAGCATACTCTAGCAATGAACATTTCTTCCACTTGGGTGAGTCTTTTTATTACAATAGATTGTTATCCTAAATCCATATTGTTTAATCATGAGAATTGATGTATGCCTTTATCATTGAAACATATTTTTCAAATAGCATTGCAAAATGATGTTTGAAGGAGCATTCTTGGATAATTTTCCTTGCATATTTTGCATGTATGCAAATTGGATATTGCATATATTTATTGTTTGAATCTTCTAAGTTCTTATGTGAAGTTAGCATCACAAGTAAACAACATTGCATCACCTATATGTTATTCTTGATAAGTATAGTGTTCTTGACACATTTATTTGCCCAAGTTTATATGATACCTTTGTGCACTTTGTTTTTTGTTCCCAAAAATTTTCAATTGCTTTACGATTATATAACCATTGCACTTCTTGTTAGGGTTTTTTTAAAATTTCATTCCATTTTTTTAATTTGCATGCAAGTAACTATTTCCTCCTTATTGTGGACATAGTAATCTTGACTTCTATTACACCTTTGCAACCTTCTCAATTTGATTTATTGGGTTTTATCTCGATGTTTTCCAGTACAAGAGTCCATGTTCTTCATGTTGAAAATGTTATTGATATAAGTGTCTATGCTAAGTGGAACATTTTAAAACAAGTGTACATTGCATAAATATGTAAGATGGATGCAATATCCAATGATAGATGAATATGCAATATATTCAACTATTTTTTGTGACACAATTAAGTCTATTGAATTTGTGAGAACCTAATTAATTTGAAGAAGGAAGTGCCTTTTTTCCTTTATAACAAGAATTAGTCTTTTGAATGTTGAAATATTGGGTTGGGGTTGTGATCTATTATTTGGAAAGATAGGCTATCTCGTATCATGCCAACCTGAATTTGAATTTTTGTTGTTGCATTTATTCTCATTTTCGTGTATCTTGAATGTGAAATGTATATTCTATTTTGGCATGACTATGGGTTGTTGTGTTGACCATGTTATTTCATGTGAAAAAAGGATTTTATATGAAATATTTAGCATGTACCAGCACCATATTCATTTCTTTTTTCTTTTTTTTTACTCTTAAAAGAGACCCGTTAGCTTTATGTCAAAAATTTTTAATGATCATTTGCATGTATAATTGTACACATACCACATATTGATGTAACAATGTGCTTTTAAGCTTCAAAAGAATTTATTGTCACAAAATTAGACTCGTGAATAAATAAAAACTCATATTATGTAAAAATAATGTATTTCATATACATTCATACTTAAATTTGTGTATTTAATAATTATTCATGTTTTATTTTTTATGAATAGCTATCACTGATAAATATAATTTTTACATTATGTTTTTATAGCATTCTAATTAGTGGGGAAAATTTGACATTAAAGTTTGTCTTCAGATAATGGAAAATCCACATAGATAGGATTGCATACTCTATTACCGGATCCGATGGAGGGTCGCACTATAGTCTCCGCTTTGTTTCATGTAGCTACTAAGACAACGATAGGCTTTTCCATGATAGAACTACTATTACTGGTGGTATTGTTGTTTCCACTCCTGGTGATGGTGCTTGGTCTTCATCACTAACATGAAGGTCTCTATTTGGATGTTAAGCTTGAAGGAGGATATGCTACGAGAGATCAAGTGCTAGAACATTTGCATTGTGTATGAACTGTGGATGTGAAACATAAATTATTTCTATGAAGAAGATATAATTGTATTTGAAGTTGTAAGTTACAGAAACCATATAAAGTTTTGGGTTGTTGATGTGTGAAATTGATGTTGCTAATTTGATAGAAGTTGAAGCTGCCTAAGTATATAGTGTGCTAAGATTGTTGAAAATGATACATTTGTGAGGAGTACGCAAAACAAAGGATAGAGTAGAGCATTGTGTGAAGCTATCTATTAGAGATTAGTAGTTTGTGAAACACCTCTATGCAAGTGGGAGTGTTAAAGCATGCATACACATTTCTTCTGAGACAAAAGCATGAGAGTTGTCCCGTGACATGAAGGACATCAATTATGGAAAGTGTTTAGAATTGATGGTGCTGAAAAGATTGCTTCAATAAAATTTCATAGAACATACCAATACAATATGACATGGACAAATATATTGGGTAAGTTCATTTTTATTTGTGTTCTAATTGAGTCGTATGGGTTGTGTGTGTGAATGAATTGTATGTTAGATTTATCCATATTAGTTGTTGGAGTTAGTGTTGATTATCTGAGATGTAAAATGTTTGAATGGGAGGTGAGATGGTGTGCAACAGATCATAGTCATATTGCAAAGGGTTGTTTGATATGTGTTCTGGTTTGGGTTGAAAGTGTTTGGTTTGGCCGTGTGTGAGTTTGTCTAACTGTAAAGGTTGTGTCAGTATCAAAAGCAATCTTGTTTAATATCCCTCAATAGAGTGATGGATATTAATTTAGAGAATGTATTGTACTTGAGTTATTGTAAGGGGTGCACCATCGGTTCTTCCTGACACCCTAACAGTTTTTGTGTAGCACATTGATGAACCACATATATAAAAATGATTCCTATATAACTAGCGAGTATAGTGGCTAGGAACCCATGTATCTCTATACATGGATTTCTTTTTATATGGACCCAATAATTAGTTCGATGCAAGTACAGAAGGAGAAAAGCCCAAAGTGACGATAGTTTCCCCATAGTGATGGTTTGTGCACAATATGTTCTTGGTTTGTGGTAATCTTGAAACCATTTGTTGTGAGGTTCATGGTCATCTTGGAACTATTTGTGATTGGGGTTTGTGGTGAGCCAAAACCACTTGATTGCTCAGTTTGTGGTGATCTTGAAACCACTTGTGTGATGTTTGTGGAGTTTGTGATAAGCTTGAAACCACTTTGAAATTGCATCAGTTAGGAGTAACTGTAAAAATCTAAAGTGATTAAGATGGGGGAAACAATATGAATGGTGATATTTAATAAGTGTAAATGGGTACCAAACAAGGCTTTAGGCCATGACCCATAGTTTCTAGATCATTGAGGGGGGGGCTATGTAAAAAAATTGGATGATTAATTTATGGGGGGATGTTAGAATTGTAAATTAATCATTGGTCAAACACTAATGTCGACAGAGACTACTGACCCAAAGTTTGACCATACCTTTCACATTCTGTACACTATTTCACCTACCCTTCATTACTGCTACAACAAACTTTAGTCAGTGACTTTGTAGTAACAAAGTTTGACCATACTTTTCATGTTCTATACATTGTTTTACCTATCCTTCATTACTGCTACAACAAACTTTAGTCCGTGACTTCATAGTAATTAATACGTGATCCTCTATAAATTTGATGAATGACAATGCAATCTTAAGAGCTCATATTTGGATTTCTTCTCTATAAATTTGATGAATGACAATGCAATCTTGAGAGCCCATATTTGGGTTTCTCTCATCTAGTTGCCTATGTGCCTAGTTTTTAACTTAGTATCAAAACAAGTTCTTTTAACTGTTTATGCTTCTGATGCTTACTCTGCTCTAAGCGCAACTGGATATGTCTTTGTTTAGTATGATTTTTGCCCTACTTGTCTCTTAATTTCGCCCTTTAATGCTTGGATAGCTCATCTCCAGATCGAAGTTTTGCATTTCTCCGCACTTCATATCACTGTGAATTGGATGAGCTGATGTTTGGGTTGATTGATTATCTAAATTTACACTTCTATTTACTAAACAGGTGCTTTAGAATCCAATTGAAAATGTACAACTCAATAGTTTTGGAGATAGTTTAACGCAATCTTAAGATTAATATTAACGCACAACGAAATGTAGATAGACAAATTGCCACTATGACGATAATTTTCGGAAACCAGCCAACAACAATTTGAGAATGATAAGTCTATCATATCATTTTAACAACACAAAAATATACAAAAACAATGTTGCTTCAGAAACAGAGCTTCTGACACGTTGAACGCAAAAACTTTCGTTGATCTTCTTCTTTTTACCTCAAAACTAATTTCTCTCCCTAAAACTTTCATACCTGAAAGTGCCCTCTAACAAACTTCAGATATGTTCACTCCAAATGTGGCTTGAAGCATAAACGGATGATAGATTCATGAATGGACACAAAGCAGAGTAGAACAGCTACCTAAAGTCATCCACAGTTACAAAAGAATACATTTTTATTTTACTTTACTTACGCGAAAGATCTTCATTATGCAGTCCGAGTGAAAAAACGAAATTTTCCAGCCAGAAAAAGAATTCAGTGCCTAAAATGTGCGGATTAGGAAAAAATAAATCTTCAACCAGAAATAGACAAACAAAGCAATTCTATAGTTCGAGCGGGTAGCCGTCATATATGTTTGTATATGAATAAGCTAATTCCCTTGAAATTCTACAAGTCAAAAAGGTTTTTCTGGAACTCCACATTTTCTGTTTGTTTATCTTTTGTTCTCACAGTTGCTCTCTATTCAGGGAGAATAAAATTGAAGCTAAACAATGGCACAGGCTACGGGAAAGTCTTCGAAGATCTATAATATAACTGTTTTAAAAGTTTTACAGACGAATACAATTCCTATTCAATGAAAAATATAAGTTGAAATAGGTAGTGAAGGATCGATTATCTGCAGATGTAAATCAGAAGTGGACGTGCCGGAGTGGTTATCGGGCATGACTAGAAATCATGTGGGCTCTGCCCGCGCAGGTTCGAATCCTGCCGTCCACGTTTATTTGTCAGGTGCAATCTGCACAAACTCTAGCAGTTCTAATCACTTTTGAGTCGCTACTTAATTGAATTGAGAAAAGTATTTAGATAATCCGGAATTCGTAATATGTGTAAATGATATTTTATCGAGAAGTATCTAAATCGTTTCATTTGGCGAGTGCAGCCATGGGCACTCGAAAACATCGAAGAAATTTTTGGTTGATTGGATTTTTCCCAGGGGTGGTTTTATTTTTTAATTGTGAAAAATGGTACGAAAATTTGGAAGGCGATAAGCTTGCATTTATTGTAATAACCATTTTTGTCATGAAGTGAGGATGATTTATTGCACTAAATTGACACTGCATTTTTTTCCTAATTATTCTTTGCGTCCGAGGGTTTTGAGACATTGGCAACTAGGGTTTTCGAATTGTTTTCAGCAATAAGAATGAGAGGATGAGTGGAGAACGCGGAGCTTCGAGTCGAAGACAAAGGCTGATGTGAGTTGCAAATCTTGCTTGAATTTCTGAAAAGGATATTTGTTACATATCTTCTTTGCCAGTCGTAAATCATCTGAAGCAATTATTTTAGCGATTGAAATTTGCGCTCTTCCTGGATACCTCCTTTAGAGTTTGAGTCTTTCCCTTTATATTCTTCCACTGTTTGATTAAGGAATTGTAAATGTTTTCGACTTTCAAAGTTAACAAGGATAACACAATTTGAAACTCGTAAAGGATGACGGATAACACCATTACCTACACAGATAATATTTGTCAGTTAAAATAGGGGTGAAAATAATTTTTTTAGAAAGCAAGAATCACTTCTTTTAAATAATTGTTCTCCTTGTACTTGATTGACTTCACTAACTCCTTCCATCTTTTGTTTCATAGAATCTTCAAAATACTTTGTTTTTCACTCCATCGCCATTATTTTGAATCTAGTCTGTTCCTTATCAAAATTGAATACTAATGTCAAATTACTTGTGCCAAAAATGCAGATGAGCTAGCAAGGAAAAGCACCATGTGCTGTAACATTAGAGTGGGGCACACAATGTCAATTTGTATTATGAATCCATCAATGGGATTACCGAGTTGTACAAGTTACCTCCTCAGCAGCCACATTTCAATCCTCTCCACATACAGCTACAGTCGCTCATCCATCAGAGTGTGGGGTTTCATGAATGGAGGGCCTTATCTATTAGGCAACTATTATCTCCAAAACAGATCAAATTTGGAGGGATCAGATGAAGGGTTTTGTTCATCAACGATGACACGAATTGATAGATAAGGATTTATAAACCATTTTTGTTTAACAAAGGCACCTACCACTACAGATCATAGATGATATTCGCGACTCCTTTATCGCTCTCCAAAAGGATCAAACTTCTTATGTGTTCCGATTACCAGTTCAACTCCTTATTTTGTAACAGGGGATAACAAATTTGTATTGAATTGGAGTAAATTTCTCTGAATTGTGAGTAAATGTTGTAAAATCTGAAATGATATGATTTTAAAGAATTCCTCTAGTACATTCCCACTGACATAACATCTTATCTCCATCTATTGCTCATGTTTTCAGAATTTTGCTTCAAACTAAACACATGTCAATGAAGCACTCAAACTCTTTTTTCATTTCTGATTGATTGTATTTTCAAAAAATAATTTTTTTTTTTTTTCCATTTAATGTTTTTATATGAATATTTATTTTGAATTTTGAATTAATGTTTTTTATAAATTGGCAAAAAGAGGGGTAAAAATTTATTAAGACAGAAAGGAATACAACAAGGAGAGCTCAACAAGGAGCTCGATCCTCAGCAACAAGATCATCAAATTCTTGCACCATCTCAAAGGAAAGTTGCCTCCTATCCCTAATATTCCAACCCGGATCATGACTAGATGCCCATTTGGCTAAACAATCAGCGGTTCTATTCCATTTACGAGGAATATACGTGAACCTAATGAACTGAAAAGAGGAAGAGAAGAAAAGAATCTGCTTAACAACAGTAGCCAGCTGCCAACTAACATCCTCAAGCTCTTGCGAAGAAAGCATGTTCACCACTACCTGGGAATCAGACTCACAGATAATCTTACTCCATCCCCGCAAGCAACACTGTTCCACAACATATAAAATAGCCTGAGCTTCCATGAGATTGTTAGTATAATCACCCTTATGAACTGAGAAGAAAAATTTAACATCCCCAGAACTACAACGAGCCACTCCGCCAATACCAGCCGAACCAGGATTCCCACGGGAAGAACCATCAGTGTTAATTTTCAGAACTCCACAGGGAGGAGGAGTCCAGTGCCCATCCCGGTTAACCCGACCCTTTCTCTGATGATGAAGCTGCCTGGACATAGAAGGAAACCTATGAGCTGCAGCCCCATCCTGCAGATGAAAATTGAGGCGATTACAGATAGCAAGATCAATCGGATCCATACCTCCATCAAGCTCACACTTCACAAGAATAGTTTCCTGAAGAGAATGTGATATTTTCCACCAAAGATGCAAAACACCAAGCCGAACATTTTGGAATATGCGACGATTCCTCTCCAACCAGATATGCCAAAGCATGAAAGATGGGCTAGCAATCCAAGCAGCATGGAGAAAAGAAGACTTGGAGGGAGCAGTACCCAAGCGGGCCCAGAACTCAGGCAAAGAGGAAGCATACCGACAAGAGCAACCCCAAGTGCGCCACCAAAGGTGCCATATCTGAGTAGAATAGAAGCAATGGAAGAATAGATGGGAGACAAACTCCTCTCCATTACCACACAAAACACAATAAGAGGGGCCCTAAAATCCACGTTTACAAAGATTATCCCAGGTAAGACAACGGTTGTGAGCCACTAGCCACATGAAAAAATTGCACTTGGACCAAGAAACTTTATTCCAAACTTGCTTCCACCAAGGGACCTCAGCATCCCCAAATAATTGTCTAGTTATCTCCTGATACCCAGCAGAGACATGATATTTACCAGACAAGGTACCGCCCCAAGCCAAAACATCTGGACCAAGCAAAGAAGAACACTCTCTAGAGGCCAGAATTTGAGAAAGCTCCTAACGATCCATGTTTGTACCTCCAGGAGGCCAATCAGAAGAATGCTTCCATCTGTAACCAACAACAGGTCCCAATTGATAAGGAGTCTTGTAATGAGCCACTTTATCCCATCCAGCGGCAAGAAAAGAGTCACAAAGAGGCTGAAGTTGAGGGTATATGGATAAAATGGAAGGGAATCCATCCCAAGCATCAGACCAAAACAAAGCCTGAGAACCTCCTTTACATATCCAAAACAAACCCCTCTTTACCAACATCGCACCTGTCTTCAAAGTATGCCAAACCATTGAGCCACGACCTTCAAGAGGAAGTGTAGAAATAGAGCAAGGATCGACACCATGAAAATATTTATGAGTGATAATACGAGCCCAAAGTTGATGTTTTCCAGAGCACCATCGCCAATAAAGTTTAGCAGCCAAAGCTTGACTACTCAATAGAGCATATCGAAGACCAAGACCACCCTCCTTTTTAGGCCTACAAACAGTTGCCCAATTAACCAAGCTCCATTTAGTACTACGCAAATTACCACTCCAAAGGAATTGTCGAGAAAGAGCATCAAACTCCTTGAGAAAGTAAATAGGTGCAGCGTGAACCATGCTTCGATAAGTAGGAAGAGCTTGGATAATAGCTTGAAGAAGAGTAACCCGGGCAGCAGTAGAAAGCCATCTATGAGTCCAATGATTTACCTTATCCTGAAGCTTGGTAATCAAATTTTGCCAGAAGAGATGTGGCTGCCTAGAAACAGCAATAGGGATGCCAAGATAAGTCAAAGGAAGTGATCCTATCTGAAACCATAGGATACCAACAATCCTGTGCTGAATAGAATCAAGAGTGTTAAAAAAGTAAATGGAAGATTTGTGCTCATTAACTTTCTGGCCTGAAGCTACCAAATAAACGTCCAAAGCATGTCGAAAGGCTTCAGCTTCCTTGATCCTAGCAAGACCAACAAGAGCAGAATCATCAACAAATTGAAGATGGGAAAGAGAAGGTAAGCCATTACCCCACCGCCAGCCTTGAATAGAATTCTGGGACACCTGATGCTTAATGAATCTGCCCAAGCCTTCAGCCATGATGATGAATAGATATGGGGAGAGAGGGTCACCCTGGCGGAGGCCTCTAGAAGCACCAAATAGTTGAGAAGGTTGACCATTAATAAGAACAGAAAAAGAGGCAGAAGTAACACAACTCATAATCCAACTCACCTAGTCAGAGCTAAATCCAAAAGAAAGAAGAATTCTCCTTAGGAAGCTCC
This sequence comes from Cupressus sempervirens, assembly GCA_028749045.1. Classification (NCBI taxonomy): domain Eukaryota; kingdom Viridiplantae; phylum Streptophyta; class Pinopsida; order Cupressales; family Cupressaceae; genus Cupressus; species Cupressus sempervirens. The sequence continues at coordinate 258,225,539 of CM053792.1, forward strand.
ATTTAACTCTATCGTAGGCCTTAGCCATATCCAACTTAACAAACATGACTCTCTCCCTTGAAGTAGCCATAGAGTGAATAGCCTCAGTAGCAATAACCACCCCATCCAAAATTTGTCTGCCAACAACAAAACCACCTTGTTCTTCTGAGATAATAATGGGAAGCCACCTTTTCAATCTCTCAGCAATCAACTTAGTAATAACTTTGTAAACCACATTACATAAGGCAATTGGTCTAAAAAACTCCAATTTATTAGCACTCTCTCTCTTAGGAATAAGAGTCAAGAATGTAGAGTTCAAAGCTCGAAGCATCTGCTTGCTAGCATAGGATTCTTTAACCACCTCCAACAAATCATGATTAATGATGTCCCAAAATTCTTGAAAGAATTCAACTGGAAAGCCATCAGGACCAGGAGCCTTCCCTTTAGGCATGCCAAAGACCACCTCCTCCAGCTCTTCCAAAGAAATAGGACGCATGAGATAATCATTCATTTCCTGAGTGATAAGGGAAGGAATACAGGACAAAATAAGATCTTCTTCATTACCAGCAGGAGGAGAGTCCTCAGAGAAGAGGGTAGAGAAGTACCAAATAGCCTCCTGGAACAAAGCTGGCAAGGAATTCAGTTGGATACCTTGAGAATTAACCAAAGAAGAGATAGTGCTCTGATTCCGGCGAGATTGCACTGTTTTATGGAAAAAGGCAGTGTTACGATCACCTTCCTGGAGCCAATCAACTCTAGCCTTTTGCTTCCAAAAAATTTCCTCTCGAAGTTCCCATTCTTCTAGAGCTCTAGAAGCAAGGGATTCAGCCTTGCCAAGATCCTCTGAGAAACCTCGATCTCTAATCTCCCTTGTGATGACACCAAGATCTTCTTGAGAAAGCCTCTTCATAAAGTGAAGGTTCCCAAAGCATTCCCTATTCCATATCTTGAGCTGCCTTTTAACATATTGAAGCCTTTTAGAAAATGAGAACATTGCAGTACCATATGCAGGAGCACCATCTTTCCACCAACAGAAAACACAATCATGAAGAGAGGAGTCTCGAAGCCACATCAACTGGAACTTAAAAGGAGGATGCTTCGGAACATAAGCCCCTATAGCGAAAAATTTGATTGGCCAATGATTTGAACCCCTCCAATCAAGGATTTCTGAAGAGATAGTAAGGGTGCCACTAACCTAGAAGCAAGAAACAAGAAATCTATCCAAACGTTCTGAGATAGCAGCAACACCAGTCCTGTGATTATTCCAGGTATAGAGACCATTAGAAGGCTTAACATCAGAGAGATGCAAAAGAGATATATGTTGCCGAAAAAGAGCAGAAGAAGGCTCCAATCTAGCCAAACCACCATGCTTCTCCTCTAGACTTAAAACTAAATTGAAGTCCCCTGCTAACACCCAAGGATGATAAGGATGACAATTTCTAACATATTGAATATGTTCCCAAAGTTCCTCCTTTCCCACAAGATCAACAGTTGCATACACATTAGTAACCATGATTACCTCTCCTGAGTCTAGAGCAGAAGCTACCATAGAGAGAGCTAAGCGAGAAGACATCCAGCCAAGAGGAGAAATTTTTTGAGGATCCCAAAATATAGCTAAACCACCCGCACTGCCTGTTGCCCCAACACACTGGCATTGGCCACGAGACCAAATACTAGAGGCATGTTGGACCATAGACTCCACAGAGAGCTTAGTCTCTTGGATACAAGAAACATCAGGGCTCTGATCAACCACCAAGTTATGAATAACCTTTTGTCTAGGGATGCTATTCAACCCCCTTACATTCCATGAGAGAATAATCATCATTGGGTAGAATTGGGAAAATGAGAATCCAAAGGTTTCACTAAACCAGACTCAATCAATATATCTCCTGTGAGTTTAATCTTCTCTTGGTCTGTTTTGCACCCACTCCTAAGAGGAGGAGTAGAAGAAGCCCACTTAAAGGGTCGAGACATCAACCCCAAGGGGAGAGGAGAACCCTTGCCCTTACCTGATGGTAGCACATCCTTAACCAAGTCAGCTAAAACAACATCATTATCCTCCAACACTGCAGGAGTCACCAGAGCCTCTGTCACAGGAGCTATAAGGACCTCACAGTTCTGATATACTACAACTCGGGTTTCCCCACAAGCATCATTAGGAATAGATCTCTCATCTGGGCAAACTGGATCAGAAGAGATAGGAGGAGGAATACCCTCCTCTAGAACCATACTATCCAGCACCTCAAAGCGATTAAAATCTGAATCAGATAATCTTTCTTTCAAAGGCCTCTTTTGACCATGGCCCTTAGCACGAGGGCGAACAGGGGTAAATCCATCCTTATCCTGCATTTGAGCCTTGCCCTTACCTGTAGCATCTTGCGGATTCATCCCCTTGGTAGTATTAGCCATTTGAGATTGTCCTTTCCCTGTAGTATCTGCCAAACCACCAGTATTGCCAGCTGTAGAACCATCCACTCTTTTGAAACTTGAGTTACAGGGGCACTGACGTAGTAAATGACCATACTCATGACAAATCCGGCAACGGAAAGGGAGAGATTCATAATTTAACTGCTGCACCCAAGAAAAATCCTCCATACAAATTTCCAAAGAATCTGGTAATGGGTTATTCAAATTAATTTCAACACAAATTCTAGCATAAGAAATAACCTTTTTATCAAGGGATTGATGTGTGATTGTAGCCGGCTTCCCCAACAAAGCAACAATTTGTCGAAGGATGTCTTCACGCCAAAATTCCAAGGGAAGACGAGGCAAGCGAACCCAAACTGGCACTGTTGAAGGGAGATCCTCAGCAGAATTAAAACCTGAATGACAAGGTTTGACAAATAACCCCACATGGTTTTAGAAATAAGGGCCTACTTCAAAAACACGATCCCGATCAGACATGCAAGAGAATACAACAAAAAAATAACTATTCCCTGCCAACATGATCTCCATATCGCCTTCCACCTGGCATGAGCGATGGATCCATGCCTCAAGAACGGATAGGGAAATTCAGATTCCAAGAAATTTGCATATCAAAGCATGCTTGGTCCAATAATCAATGTCCTCCATTACAGCCATTGGAGGAATGACCAGAACAGGGCGATCATGGCTACGCGGAAAACAACCATTAACTTTTTTCAGCTTGGAGCTCTCCCCTGAATAAAACGATTCAGATCGCATTGCATGCATAGTTGGAGAAGAACCATCTGTTCTCACCAACGGAGAAGAAAATCCAGGCCCTGCCATGCAAACAATAAAACCCCAATCCAAAATTGACTGCAGAATTAATCAGTAATTCATCTATTAATATTATATATTATTTAACTTAATCTAATATTTTTATTAAATGATAATATTAATTTAAATTAATCATATTAGTAATAGAAAATTACCTGACTACTATAGATAGAATCATTGACTATATGGTCTACTATGAAAATATGACTAAGCACATATATAGTGTGCAACTTTAGCACAACACATCAACATTTTGCATCAATGTCAAACTATCATGTTGTTTTGATATTATTGTCTCTCATACAAACAATGTAAATCTGATTATTGCTTATATAATGCATACAAAATGATCATTTTACATATACAGTCTTGTCAACATACCTATTCATATTCATATGTTACATGTATTATTGTTGTGCAATTTTAAAATCTGCTAATATCCAAATTCAAATAGAAAAGTTTGGCATTCTGTTTCAACTGCAAAGTTCCTCCCTTTCTATAAAGCTGCATCAACTTTCGAAATCAATGTCCCAGTTTCATGGACTGAACCAAAAAAAAAGATCTTGTAGTATGTATAACCCTCCTTCAATCTCCCCACAGAGGTCATCCAATCTCCATCTCCAATAAAATGCCTTCCCCAAGTGGGGCTGGTGGATGCAGCCTCTGTATTTGTATATGTAGGGCTCTCTCCTCTCTTCTGCAATTCACGCAACAAACAAGTGTCAGAACTCATCAACAATATCTTGAAATACATCAAGCAGTAACACAAAGAACTCAATGCTTGCAACTAAATAATTAGACATACAATTAATTGCTCAGATAAGTCAAACAATGTAATACATGTTGATCAAGTATAGTACAATGTATTGCTCTAAGGCATGAACAAGTTATATTGTATGCCTTAGAGCAATACATTGTGATAAAACTAACTATCATGTGATAAAATGGGCTTTTCTACCCTAAGATGGGAAGAAAAAAAATCCAAAATGGACAATATTTGATTTGGTTTTTTATTACATATTAACGGTCCATAGTTCTAAGGTCTATTATGCCTTCGGCTTTGCTCAAGTTGATTACTTTGGATGGAAATTTTCTCCATGGCTCTCAAGGGATCCATATTCACAAAAAGACAAATATTCAAATGATTTTAAAAAGGACCCCTTTGGGCCCCTTATATAGCTTTTTGACCTAATTTTTAATAGTTTCAAATTTCTATGAAAAAGCACTCCAACCTAAGACTTTGACATTCTAGATCCATTTTGGGATCAAAATTAAATTTTGGCTTCATTTTGATAGTACAAAACATGATTTAAACCCTTTTTTGGTCAGATGCAATTGACCAACTTTTGAGGCTTATCCTTCTCATCCAATGAGGGAAATTTAATCAAATGCCATTCATATCATGTGTTATGATCTATTATCACTTATTCCCATTTATGGTCAACCTTGGTCGAAGCTAATTCAACTAGGGAAATTTCATCACAAGATGCTCAAACTTGGTCCAAATGCTTTTCTAATCTCTTTGATTTAATCACCATTATCTTGGACCTTACTTTATCTCAATTTAATCAAACTTATCTCATTTTTGCATCTCCTCCCCATCATTTTGATTTTGATCCCAAGGGGACAAGAATACTCTATCATCAAAGGCTACAAATTGATTATGGTATCATTGTTAGTGGCATTTCAGTTTCATTGCTTCACATCAAGTTGAGATCCTTCAATTTTTCTATATAAGTGATTTCATTACATTACATCAAATTTCTCAAGGCAAGTTCTTAATACAATATTAGGCTTATCAGTTCTCATCGCATCACGTCAGATCTAGTATTGTCTTATCTATCAACCTTGTCCTAATGTTCAATTGCATCATTTCACATCAAACTCAGCATTATCTTTTTGGTTCTAGTTCAATCAATTTCATAATGAGTCTTGCTAATCTTTTTTTGATCAAGTTCAGAGTTAATTATTTGTTAGCTCAAGCTCACTATGCTTTATTTGATCAAGTTTGGAGTCAGATCTTTCTGGAGAGTTCATCACTTCATATCAACTGTTCAACATCATCATATTATTTAGCGCAATGTGTTCACTCTCACACTAACTCAAAGAGAGGCAAATGTAATCATCAATTTTTGGTCTAATAAACTATAATCCCTCTTTTTGAGTAAATTTCTCCTATATACTAGGCCTTATTGTGTACTGGATCAATTTTGCAAAATTAAAAAATAATTTATTCTTTGTTAAAATCATCACACAATCGTTTATTTGATTACATCCTAAAGTTTAACCACTTCATCTTAAGTTTGTTTAATTAAAAGAATATGCTCCTTTTTAATTAAATAGAAAAATCCCACCTTGAGTGTACATATTCCCAATGAGAAGGAATCTTTTGACTTTTCAAGAAGGCTTTTGCATCTTTATCTCAACCACTTATTATTTCACCTCTTAATCTAAGTCACTTCATGTCTCTTAAAGGCATGAGCACATGGATCAACCAAGATTTAATCTCCACCAATGCTCATTCTTTTGCTCATTCTCTAATTTAATCACCATTATCTTGGACCTTACTTTATCTCAATTTAATCAAACTTGTCTCATTTTTGCATCTCCTCCCCATCATTTTGATTTCAATCCTAAGGGGACAAGAATACTCTATCATCAAAGGCTGCAAATTTATTATGACATCATTGCTAGGGGCATTTCAGCTTCATTGCTTCACATAAAGTTGAGATCCTTCAATCTTTCTGCATAAGTGATTTCATTACATCACATCAAATTTCTCGAGGCATGTACTTAATACAATATTGGATATATCAGTTCTCATTGCATCACATCAAATCTAGTATTGTCTTATCTATCAACCTTGTCCTAATGTTCAATTGCATCACTTCACATCAAACTTAGCATTATCTTTTTGGTTCTAGTTCAATCAAGTTCAAAATGAATCTCACTAATCTTTGTTCGATCAAGTTCAGAGTTAGTTATCTATCGACTCAAGCTCACTATGCTTTATTTTATCAAGTTTGGAGTCAGATCTTTTAGGAGAGTTCATCACTTCACATTAACTGTTCAACATCATCATATTCTTTGGCACAATGTGCTTCATCTCACACTAACTCAAAGAAAGGCAAATGTAATCATCGATTTTTGGTCTAATAAACTACAATCCCTCTTTTTGAGTAAATTTAACCTATATATACTAGGCCTTATTATGTATTGGATCAATTTTGCAAAATTTAAAAATAATTTATCTTTGTTAAAATCATCACATAATCGTTTATTTGATTACATCCTAAAGTTTGACCACTTCAGCCTAAGTTTGTTTAATTAAAAGAATATGCTCCTTTTTAATTAAATAGAAAAATCCCACCTTGAGTGTACACATTCCCAATGAGAAAGAATCTTTTGACTTTTCAAGAAAGCTTTTTCATCTTTATCTCAATCACTTATTATTTCACCTCTTAATCTAAGCCACTTCATTTGTCTCTTAAAGGCACAAGCACATGGATCAACCAAGATTTGATCTCCACCAATGATCATTCTTTTGCCTCTTAATCTTGATTGTCCACTCATTTCTAAATCTCTTTAAAAGGAGGCTCTCTCCTCACTCTTTCATACCATCTTTTTTTGAACTATCGTTATGATGTCCCTTTCTCATTTTCCTTCTTGAGTGCTTGCATTTTATGTTTTAGGTTAGTTTCTACTTACTTTCTTTCATTTAGCTTGGATAATCTAGTCTAACTAGCATGGAATAGTAATATTTCATCTTGTTATTTTAGCTTTACTTTACTTGCACTATTGCATCTCTTGCATATCATTTAGTTTAGCTTTGCATTCATCATGGAGACCTTAGGTACTTGCATTATTATTGCTTGATATCTTTGAATATTTCATTCTATGGTGCACCTTGTAAAGGTCTTGCTTTTTTATTTCATTTGAGAGCCACTATTATCTCTTACTTGATTCTTGCACGTCATATATAGGAAGCTACAACCCACAATTTTGGGACTCCATATCCATTAGATTTCTCAAATAAAAGGGTTTATATAAGCATCCCATATTTTTGGTATACACATTCTTTTAAAGCATACATTCCAGTGAAAGGCGAAGGTTCATTCTTTTGATTAATACATTCGAATGAAAGGTGATTATAAGCATGCATAAGCTTCATTCCAATAAAATATGCAAAAATCTCCAAGGAACCTGGGCATTGTTAGTAGTTTAAATATTTTTTAGTCTTGGATAATTAGATATAGTTCCAACCCTAGTTAGTTGTTATTTAAATCAAAAAAATTCAAGAAATCCTACAAATAAGGTAGAGATGTCGATGAACAGATGCATATGATGATCTATGCAAATATAGACCGATGAAGATGTTACCGTGTAACGAGGAGACATCAAGACAAAAACTTGACCTTAGAAGCATGAAAAATTCTTAGAAAATTATGAATGTGGGTCCCAAAAAGTGTTTTGAAATCTATGTATGAAAATCTATCACCTATTATCAAGCTCAAACATATCAAACCTTACTAGGTTACAATAAATGATTCAAGGCACATGTATATAAAAAATGAACATAAAGACTTTACATAACCTTCAATAGAGCCAAAATAAGCACACCCAAGGCTTATTTGATTTTCTCTTTTAGGAGATCTGAGTGTGCTCCTAAACATAATGGTGAAATCCCCCAATAATGCAAGTTCAAAGGTGGATAAACTATAACACAAGCTAGTGAAGATCAACTACCTTTTAAACTAGTATGAGGAACTAACCACGGGCATTCAACCCAATGAAGAGTGTCAAATGAAACTAAGGTATTAGAATGATGCTAAGATGAGATGCAAGGTGACATGGATTTAATATTAGTTTTCTATGATATTGAGATTCAAAAACTATGAAATGAAGCTAACATATAATAACTAAGATTGGTCTAAAATGCTTGAAAATAAACTAACACAATAACTCTACTATGAAAATGATGGATGATTTTCTCTTGGAAAAGCTCCCATTTATAGATTTTTGGAGCAAGGATGAGATCTTGGATGTGGTGCACCTGTGTGACATCCACACAAGAGCCACATAAGAGACAAATGGGCTAAAATTCAATCCATGCTAAAGTCAAACTTAGATAATATGGGTATTTAAGGTTTTTAAGGCTCAAGGTGATGTAGGAGGATCCTAGGGTTATTCGCAATCCTACGTGTTGGAGGAATTTTGACTAGGAGTTGTGGACTTGATCACCAAAGGAGTGGTGCTCAGTCTCTTTTGGGTATTGGCCAAGATGATCGGTCATTGAAGGGGCTCGGTTATTGTTGGAGCTCGACATCTTTTTTTGCTCGACACTTTTTGTGCTCGACATGTGTTGGTTGCTTGACAATGCTTGGGAGTTTTCTAACACTCGGTAGTGTGTTGGTGCCGACTAGAGCTCTTGTGGATTTCCTTGAATAATTTGGTGCATTTGTGCATGTAGGATGTGATCGTGACGTGGATCGATATGGGATTTTGTGTGGAGCTATTTGGGTCTTAGTTGTCTCTCCTATGTGCATTTGATTTGTGTTGTAAGTCTTTTATGACATTTTGGTATCAGATCTTGCATTGTTGTTGTGTTTCCATTGTCTAGTTATTTGTTGGGAGCTAGGACATCTCGTTTGGGGATTCTCTTGCCTTGCATTGCCTCAAGTGGTATCAGAGCCAAGTTTTTCCTAGGTGTGTAGATAGATCATCGAAGTTGAGGTAGTTTGCACCAAGACTTAGGTGAAGGTTGATATAGTGGAGTTGATTGATCTTCTTGATTTGTGGATTTATTTCTTTGGGTTTACAAAAAAAAATGGAAGATGGATCCAAGAAGCTTAAACCCTAGGGTGATTGATGATCGTAGTGATTTTGTGGAAGAAATGATCATTGAGAAGGTTAAAATGTATTTTAGATCTGAAATGGAGGAGGTTAAAGCTAGTTTCAAATCTGAGATGGCATTAATGAAGAGTGATGTAATTCTCCGCTTAGAGATCCTTGGAACACAAGGATAAAAAATGCACTAAATAATTTTTTTTCTTAAGATAAATTACTTAACAACATCATAGAGTAACCAAGTGCAAGAGTGAAGCATCAAAACAAGATGACAAGAATAGGGAACATGGAAAGACTCACATGTTCACCTACACTAGGGGAAGTCTTACAACTACATCCAAAGATCTCCAAGCTCTAAACTGCAATGCATGAACCAAAGACCACACAAATCATGAGAATACACTAAGGGAACATTCTCTTTCAAACCCAAGGTAAAATCTCCTAGCATGGTTAGACATGCAAGTCCATATCCACTGACCATATCATAATCAAGAATCACAAGTAGAGACCAACAACGGTCATGCAAAAGACAAGGGCTCAGAGTTACAACCACTCATCTACTAGACACCATGTTGAAAGACAATGTTGACTCCTAAAATTTGACTAAGTTTGAAATCCTGAAAACCTAAAATTTCCTAGAATCTTTATCTTAATTTGGAGAGGTTGGAACCTATCTCAAATGAATCATCACACATATTAAAATATATCTTAAGTATAAGGAATACATCAACTTATACTTAAATGATATATTTTAAACCCCATAGAAAATCTAATGAACTAGGAAGTTGTGCAACCCTAAAGGATACCTAAAACACCCTTCAAATCTCAACCGAAAGTTTGGAGGTACCTGTTGTTTTCCCAAGTAAGTTTTTTCAAGGAATTAGGTGATAGTTTTCCAATGTCATACGACATTTCACAATACTATTGGGTGATACTTTTCCAGTATCATGTGATACTTCTTACTACTGCTAGGTGTCACTTTTAGGGATCACACAATAGAGTTTACTACTACCATGCAATACTTTTCTAGTATCATAGGATAGAAATTCTACCTATCATACAATCTTTCTCCTTAAGGCATGTGATACTTTTCTAGTATCACCCAATGTTGAACCACTATTGCCCATAATTGAAAAGAAACAACCCAATGAACAAACAAAAGGGGAAAAGAGTTAGAACCTCCACACAGGAGAGTACCAGATCCACAATAATCAAGGCTTTGACACTCGAATGCATAAAATAAAAGACACTATGCAACAAGTAAGAGAAACATTTATCCATCCAATCCATAACAGGAAATGAAAGAACAAGCAGAAAGAAACATTGCAATGTACATACATGGTTCATAAACCAAACATCATATGAAGGAAAGCATAACCATCTAAGCACCAACACAAGTAAAACTTGTGCATGATTCCTCCCAACCATAATAGCATCATGAGACCTCAAAGGCCCTAGCCATCCCCCGCATGTAGCATCCCAAACTTTTAACTAGATAGTTAGAGTTGTCTTATAATAGCATCATTACTTCAATGTAGTAACATCATAAGAACAAGAAGATCTAAAATGCTAATCCAATAAAGCAATCGATACTCCAATTAATAGTGAATCGCATCATCTAACCGTATGCTAACATCATAATAAGGAATGCGTCAATAAAACTAACATAATCTAAACATGATATCCAAGCATTCCAATTAAAGCATAAATCACAAGGGAACATACTCTGGAAACCCGGATAAACCAAGTGAAACATTGAGCATCAATCATAACAGGAAATGAACCATCTTTGTACATCAGTCCCTAGTAGTAGTGAAGGTAGCTATGCCTCCCAACCACGTAGAACCCGTAGGCCCACTCCCATCATGCTAATGGAGATAGTGATCTAACCACAAACACACATAAATAAAATGTCCATGGCTAACACTTACGCCAAATAGTAAAGAGGACTGCAACCAAGATCACAAGACAATGCAAGTACAATAGGTCTTTGTTAGACACTCTATGAGTCATCTATGTAGAGACTTGATAGAGGGTAAGCCTCTTGGCATCGAGTAGCCCAAACTAGAATAAGGTGTAGAACAAATCCCTAAGGAAACCATCACACCAGTGTGGAACGAATCCCTCAAGAAACCATCACACCCACATGGAACGAATCTCTCAAGAAACCATCATGCCATGCCTTCAAAGATACTGTACATGCATTCACTTATCTAAATTAAGTTGTATTACCAATTTATTAATTTAGTTGTCACTGGTTTAGAACTTCTTCACGCCAACCTGGGAAATAGTCACCAAGGTTGCAAGAGAAGCCCCTCCATGGTGCTACCTTACATACCCATGATCATCTTTGTCCATTTCACATCTTTTGCCTATGTATATATGATATATTCTATTATATTCTTGTTATCTTTCATCAATATATAATTAAAGGCACACTCTTAGTTATATCATATTTTACATGTTCTTATGTAATTTTGATATCTTCATTGTTTATTTACAAAAATTCAACATTGTATTCAATTGGTGCTTTTTTAGTTTCTAATTATTTTCTGGTTTGTCCTTGGAATGTGTTCCTTTTGGCCCCGTGTCCTTCTATCTACTCTATTATTGTTTCTTGTTTTTATTTTTTTTAATTTTCATTCTTCAACCTCGAGGTGTGTGCTATCTTTCTTGCCTTGGTCCCTTTAGCTTTTGGGTCAACCATTATCTGTAACCTACTTTTTTTTGCATCTCTTGCTCTTCATCCTGATGATGGATCACATAGTGTGATTCGAAACGTTGATGGTAAAAATCTTAACACAATCAAATCCAAAAACATATCAATACAATCCAAGGTCTCCCTAAATTGGATCCAACGAGACCAACCTCGCAACAATCCCTCACCCGTAGCTCCTACATTGAACAAAACAATATTTTCTCTTGAAGAGGATTTGGAATTTTCTCTCAAATTTCTATTTCATAAAGTGAGAAGAAAGATATCAAATTCCTTTTTGAATATTTATTCACTTTTTGAGTGAATAATGGATTAGGAAAAATAACCAGGTCACCTAGTTAAACCCTAATTCAACCCAAATGAAAATAGGCTATTCCAAGTACTTGGAATTCAACTACGACAAAGCTGTCAAGGATAAAATAAAATAAAATAAAGCCCAAAATTCCCTTAAATCAAAATCACAAAATTTCCTTAATAATTTTTGCGAAAAACGCGAACCTCTAAATGCACAGACATGCTCATGGGTCTAATCACATAATAAAAATGAGTTTGGATTTATTAAATCATTGAAAGGTTTAATTTACACAATTAAATAGGACACATCGACCATATAGGGATGATATTGGATAAATATGAACAATTGAATCACTAACTGCATGTGCCACTGCCAGGGACATAAATCCTGCACACTAAACAACATGATCAAGTGCAATTACATATAATAATATAGCCAAAGCAATAAATGCATTATTACCTAATTTAACCATTTATTTAATTGTACTGAAATAATCCATTTCATCACTCACTTTAACATAAAACATCACAAAAAAAGATCATCTAAGGTTACATCGATTAGGATGACTTACAAAAATCCATTGGGAGAGGCACTACAAGTGACATGATTGCTAAAATTGTGAGTGTTTTAGGTGGTGTACCTAGGCATGTGGGCATTAAAGATGGTTATGAGAAATTTGTTGAAGACTTTGAAATTGCTGGATCAAGTGGTGACAACATGACTGATCGTGTGGAGAGACCTATTGGAACTAGGGCTAGTCAGTTTGCTAGACCTAGATCTTAGTTGAAGTTGAAGCATAAGATGGAGGTTTCTAATTTCTTAGGTACTTTGACTCCTGAAGACCTGATTGATTGGATTGGTGAATTGGAAGACTACTTTGAACTTTGGATATTGGAGATCCACTCTGAGTAAGGTTGACATAAACTAAGTTAAAGGACATGTTGCTCTTTGGTGGAAAGAACTGCAAAGAGATAGAGAAGAAGAATGTGGAATGAAGATCACTAGATGGAGGTTGATGGTAACTAAGTTGAAGACTAAGTTCAGTCCTATTGATTATGAACTTGAGTTATTTAAAAGGCTACAGAATTTGAAACAAAAAGACATGACTGTTATATAATATACCGAGGAGTTCTACATGTTGACTATTCAGTCTGGAAATAGAGAATTGTCAAAAGAGAAGGTAGCTCGACACATTAATGGTTTGAGATTCAATATCAAATATGAGGTTGGTATTTTGAAGGTTGATTCGGTTGAGGATACTTATCAATATGCTTTAAGAGTAGAAGAAATGCTAAAGAGGAAGAATCAAGGTAATGCTAGAGGGAAAGAAGTAGGATAGCTCGGTAAAAGCTAAATCGAGTCATGAAGATGAACCAAAACCTACTGATCAAAAGAGGAGGATAGGTAGAGGTGATTTTAAGGGTACTTGCTACAAATATGGAGATATAGGACATAGATTTTATGAATGTCCTAAGTTTGGTGAAAAAAGAGTTGCTATTGTGAATGAGCTTGAAAACCATGACAGTCAACCTAAGAAAGGAGAAAGTTTGCTAGCTCAGCGAGTACTAATTGGTCAGAGGACAATGGAGCCTTGTCAAAGGACTAATTTTTTTAGGACTCATTGTAAGTCTGGTGGTAAAGTATGCAATGTGATTGTGGATGGTGGTAGTATTGGAAGCCTTGTTACTAAGGAGATGGTTCAAAAACTTGGTTTGAAGAGAGTGGGACATCCTTATCCTTATAATATTGGCTAGTTGCAAGGTGAGCATGCTTTGGAAGTGAGGGATCAATGCCTTATCGATTTCTAGATTGGGTAGTATAAGGATCAAGTGCTATGTGATATTGTGGACATGAATAATTGTCATGTGTTTCTTGGTAGACCTTGGTAGTATGATTGCAGAGTTGTGCATGATTGTGTCAAGAATGCATTTACAATTGTGAAAGGTGGCAAGAAGCATTCCCTAATTCCTTTGCAAAATGAAGAGCTTAGTAAAAGGAACCTAAGTATTGGTAGTTGAGTTGAGTTGATAGATTATGAGAGGGTTATAGGTCAACATGGAAAGAAGACATGTGGAACACCAAGGATGGATGTGAAGAAGCAAAAGAAGAAAAAGGGAAAGAGTGTACAAGTTGAGGACTTGGAGGACATGTATGAAGAATCAATTTAGGGTTTATGTGTTGAAACCCAAAATATTTTCTTCCAACTATTGAGAACATCTTTTCAAACCTAGGGTGTTTGATGTAGGAGCATCCTAGGGTTGTTTGCAATCCTGTATATTGGAGGAATTTTGGCTAGGAGTTGTGGACTCAGTCACCAAAGGAGTGGTACTCAGTCACTTTTGGGTATAGTGTTGGGTGAGGTGCTTGGTTGTTGTTAGAGCTTGACATCTTTTTTTTCTTGGCACTTGTGCTTGACATGTGTTGGTTTCTCGACAATGCTTGGGAGTTTGTTGACACTTGGTAGTGAGTTGGTGCTGACTGGAGATCTTGCAAATTTCCTTGAATGATTTTGTGCATTTATGCATGTAGTGTGTGATCGTGACATGGATTGATCTGGCAGTTTGTGTGGACATATTTGGGTTTGGTTGTCTCTCCTATGTGTATTTGATTTGTGTTGTAAGCCTTTTATGGCATTTTGGTATTGAATATCTATTGGAGGCTGACTTGTGGCTCAACATATATTTAATGTAAGGATTTAATTTAATTTGCAATGAACTAGGCTGACTTGTGGCTTATTTGGGTATAAGTAGGGGGTCTTGTGAAGTCTTTAGGCAATAATCACCCATCTTGGAGAAGGGGATGAAGTGTAGCAAATAAATTTTGAAGGGCTGCTAGTCGAGGCTTGGTAAATTAGGAGATTTCTTGGTGGGCTTGCGAGCACAAGTTGAGATTGCCTTGGGGATCCTTCCAAAGTGTAGTTCTCGACTAGTTGGGATTAGGATTGTAAGTTGGATCTTGTTTAACTATTTTGCAATTTCTTTTGTATTTGGCCCTAACTCGAAAGGCCTTATAGTGGGACATATTGCATGTAAACAGTTGATTTATGAATGAAGAGTTGTGATTTGGTATCATATCTTGTATTTTTGTTGTGTGATTATTTGCTGGGGGCTAGGACATCTCCTTTAGGGATTCTCCTGCCTTGGACTGCATCACAAGGTTGCTCACACACATGTCAGCAATACTAGGGAAAAGAGTGGGGGACAAGGATGCAAGATTATATTTGAAGAATTTAAGGAATTTTGGTGGATTCCTTGGGATGAGTTGCTCATACGTGTGAGAAACCAAATATTACTACTAGGATTACAATCTTATGGATTAGTGGAATAATCAAGGAGTAAACATAGCGGCTAGGTTTATTGAGTGAAGTGATGAGTGTAGATGAGGGTAAATTAGGTAGGGATTTGAATTTAGATTAAGATCAATTTAATCAAATAAAGTTTTAGAAGCAAGTAGGATAAATGTAGGAAATAAATAAATTAGAAATTTATTTAAAGAGGAATGTGGAGAATCGCGTATTAATTAAATAAGTATCTATGAAGGTGATAAATATAGTTACCTAATTTTGAGTTTTTGCTCTTTCCACTCATATATGAGGATTATTTTAGTGAATTATAGTCTTCTCATAATGGATAGATTTTCTATAGAGAATTCCTTTAACATTTTTAAGCTAATAGGGTTCTCATCTTTGCTTTATTTCTTTTTTTGTACAGTTGATGGCCCTATATAGCTGGATTGCATGTTTTGTCTTCATGGGGAGGTTTTTTACATATTTTATCTAATGGTTCTTATGTCACTAATTTTGGCATCTGGATAACTATAAGTAGGCAAGCCTCATGGTAAGGATGAGAAAAAGCTTCCTTACAGTCTAAAATTTTAATTTCTATTCTCTTATATTTTATGGTTTTCCTTCAGTGTATCTAATACTCACTTTAATCTTGTGGATATAATTCTAAAAATCATTTTTGTAAATTGTAAGCCTTCTACTTGGACAGTTGGGCCTTTATTCTGAAAGGAGGATTCTTTAATAAACATCTTACTCAATGGGTCTTTCATTAGTAACCTTTCTTTTTCTGGCCCTAAATAGGCTAGCCTCATGGTTAAACAAGAAATAGCTATCTTATATTTAATTTAATGAATCTCTTTTTTATGGTTTCTCATAATTCTATCTAGCATTAAAAAGTCGGTCAATGAAACAATCTCTTTCGGGAGCCTCTAAGTAACATTGATGGTTAAGAGTTTTCTAGGCACTATAAGGTTTCTTTTTAATGTTTAGAGATTCTTTTGTCTAATATATTGTTTTGGTTGACTTAGATGATATTTCTAGTTCAACTTACAGAAGGATATAATATTCTAGAGCCTACAATAATTTTACATGTAAATCTCAGGAATATTTATTGGAGAAAGTTGAGTATGGTTACTCTATAATGAATTTTTAGCTCTAACCATATTGGAAAGTTGTGGATGTTGGTTAGTTTGTGGTTGCATTGGTTGTCATTGGTAGGTTGTTGTTAGCCTCTATGGAGCAGATTCTCAACGTTTCAATTGCTCAATTTTTAACTAAAGACCCAGATGGTAAAGTACTCTTTATTGGAGGCCAAATTAAGGTTTTTATTTCATTTCCAAATTAAAACACCCAAATATAACAGGGCTCAATTTTATAAATCTAAATATGTAAAGTTCAATATTGTAAACTTCAATGTAAAATTTTATAAATTTTATGTCAAAGAAGGTGTGCCTTATTCAAGTCCCTCATTAGGGCATATGTACATATACAAGACTTCAATCTTGGGATCTACACTGGGGATTTTCTTACCCTGTCCTTTTCCCCCCATTGCCCACACTTGAATGGGGATTTTTGTAAATAATTTTGATATTAATAAAATATGAGCAATTATATTTTATTGAGAAAATAATATATATAGTTAACTAATTAAAATTGACTCTTGTAGGGGGTGGGTGCACCAAGATGGAGTGCAAAAAAGTGGATACCATGTAGAAAAAAGTCAAAAAGTACACACAATGTGATGTATTACGTGTACTCTTTGTAAAAAAATTAAAATGTGCTTTGGCTTGATAATGAGCCAAGAAAATAATATTAATTATTTAACTTTTCCATAACACAATCGTGTTTTCAATTGCTAATAATGTGATCACATTTTTGCTGGTAAAAATAAATATTATTAGCCTATGGGTTTGGGCCATTTTTAACACCCAAAACTTCAGACAACAGACAAAAACATTAATTTCCCCCCTCTAACATAATCATGTTTGGCATCCTCAACTTTCGACCCACCTAATTTGTCAACAATCTTTGATGGTGCCTCAACAACAAGATTAGGGATCTTTCATTTTTTAATTGTATGTTGTATTATATTAGGTTTTATGTATTGCTTTGTATTTTTAAAATTATTTGATAATAAGATACATCTAGACCTAGTGAACACAAACAAAACCAAATGTCACCTCCTGCCAAAGAAATAAATATTTACCCCAAAAATGTATCTCAAAATGAATTGCAAAACCCTTAAAGGGCACACCCAAACACACAAAACCCTCAAATGGATGCCCCTCAACAACCACCATCACATCCATGGCCTCCACTAATCCCATTAGATCATGTAAACTCTAGTTAAGAAGACATTGTTAAATGTCTCATATAAAATAATGCCAAAATAACTAATTTGGTTGGTAGGTTGAGGTCTTCTTATCTTGACCACCACTCCACCCTAGCTGATACATTAAAAAAAAATGGTCATTGGTGCAACTGAGGTAACTAAGGAGGTGACCAAATGGGGTTCATGGAGGGATAGATGTTGTGACAATTACGCAGATGATTTATCTTATGATTAGGTGAAATATAAAAAACATACAAAAATGTGACATATGTTCTCTTTTCACCGATCTTGATATTAGCCTCATCCTAGAGGAAACTATCCCTCAATTTTCTATTCATTGGTGTGCTCATAAGAGGAAAGAAAAACTTTTTGGGATAGGTAGTATAAAGTATTTGACCAACCACCATGTAATAATAATGAGGCACCCTTATAGTTTTGAGAAAATTATATTGTGAGTTTATCCTCAATGAGAAGTTGAATTAATTTGACTTCTACTAGTTCCAGGGTAGAGGGAGGGGATCTAGAGAGGATAGACTTTGGGGTTGTAGAATCACCTATCCACAACAAAGGAAGCATGTAGAAAAACAAACTTTGATTCATGTTGTGCTCCCCACCTATGTGGAAGATTCTATGGACTTATAGACTCTTCATGCAATTGCATCATTTACTAATTTCATCATTGAGCATGGTGCACAACTAGCCTAGGAGAGGGTGCATTAGTTTCATCATCATCAGATGCTCCACTAGAGTCATCCCAACCAATTCCACCTCCTTCATTGTCAAATATTCCATTTATCTCATCCTGTTAGCCCATTCATCGTATGTGTGTTAGTTTCCATGGTTTATGTGATGTGTTAGATATTGATGTGAATAAGGATGGATAGACATCCCATTCATGTATACATTGAGGGAGAAGATGTCATGCATCTACTACCGAGGACATGGCCCTTACTAATGATATTATGATGATTTTGTTTATCAGAGGGGCGAAAAAGGCTTGTTTATTTGTGTTTTGACATGTAAGTAATTAATTTTACATAAAATTGACAAAATTAAATATATTTATATTTAATGAAGAACAAATATTGATACATGATATTGAGATATTTGATATGTTTTGATATATGCATGTTGCAAGGTGCATTAGGTGGTAGGAGCACACTCGACAGTGTTCATTTGAGTACACATACATAAGAAGTTTGAACACCTAAGGTGAATCAAATAATATTCATTAGAATAGAATAATACTTGTAGGTCTAGATATATTAATTCTTAATAAATATGTATATTCAATTATTATTTTGTAGGGCTTGTCTATGACTTAGGCATCCCAAATTGATGATGTGACACTTTCAACCATTGACTTTGTCTTACAGAGTTTTAGGTATCATATCTTACACTCCTCTTGTTTATAAACTTAATTTACCTCATATAATATCATATTTATTTATCTTATGTTACTTATGTGTTTGTTAGGATGCCCCACCTATCTAGAGGTCATCGAGAAAGAGGAAGAAATATTTGATGACACCCAAACAAAAAAAAGTAAATAAGTTCAATTCTACTATATTTGTTAAAATATATTATGATTGAAGAAGATGAAATTTCTAGTCCATATTGATGAATGCACCTAACTTGTTTATTACAAATGCATGTAAAAAAAATAGGTTTCATAGAAGCAATGAATGTTCCTAATTTCACTGATGTTCATGACATAGAAGAGGTAACATTCTCATAATTTATTTCAATCACATTATTGTTTGTTCAAAAATATTATAAATTTGGTTCCTTTCTTACTAGAAATGGTCATATTTGCATCATCAATGGTTCCACCCGATACTACAGGACCGCCATTAGTGGTATACACTACTTCTATATACATACTTTAAACATATGAATATAAATATTATTGTACATGTATTTTCCATTTTAGACTGATTATTAACACTTACATTTGCAATATTAACTTGTATTAATTTTCTTTTACATATCACAATCTACTTTGCCACTTCTTTTGGAATCTTTTCCACTTTTTTTGTTAGGATTATTTCTCATCAAAGAGGAGGTCAAACATAATAGAAGCAAGAGCTATGGATTTTTACTATTGTTGTTTAGTCAAGTGATTTATTGTGTTTTACAATTTCATTCAAATATATAACATATATTGTATTCTACCATATCAGTAAACATCACAACAGATTCATCAGTGGATGTGGATCCATTCCAATATTTCATGTGGTGGACTTGGTAAATTACCATTGTTTATTTGTGATATGAGGATCGTCCATTTTCGTTGTTCATCTTGAAATTCCCCAATCAATTATATGATTTTATCAATTTGTGGTTTAGGACGAACAAATACCAAGATCCAGCCTTAACCCTTTATAAAACATGTTCTCCTTAGAATTTTAATCATTCCTGGTGGAGTATAAGACAAAGCTCTACCATTTGATGTGGTATCACTATATGATGCACTTAGATCTTCTTTTTCCACTTTGTCATTCTCCACTATGCTAGATACACACATGGAGCTTGAATTCTACTTTTGTATTTCACTTGGATTTTCATCATTTTTAAAGTGCATTATCTGAGTCAATACAAGGGCAATCACTACTTGGCAATGTGAGCACTCAAATTCTGAATGACTTACTTTGTGCAACCTACAAAATTATGGGAGGAGAAAAATGTTTTGCATGCTTCTTCTCCTAAGCATTGCAAATTCACAACCATATTATCTATGAATTGAGTCATGGTCTATTTTCTTGGGGTAGGGTTCATGGATTCTCTATTTAGATTATATGTTCTTTTAACTAGAACTATGTCAAGAGCCGTCACCTTGTAAGAACCTAAGTTTGATTGAAGAAACACTACTTCATTTGGGGCATTGTATTCTATGATTATTGTCTTTATCTTTGGAACAATGTCTATCTTGGTATGATTATCCAACCCTTTCCAAGGTAACTATAGTTGAGTAAAATAAGTCGAGAACCATCCTCTTAGACATTGGGTCCATTCTCTACTCAGTAGCAAACCATATGTTTCCAGAATTTTCACCACATGTATATCTATGATGTCTTGAATTTTTGGGTCTGTAGTTAACTGTATTTGAACATCTTTCAATACCTAAATAACTTTTACTTTCATTTTATCAAGTTGAATCACTATCTGATTCATAGCTTGAGGGGTGACTCCCAATCTTTTAGTTATTGAAAGTGGCATGACATTACAGGAAGCTCTTGAATCTATAAGAAAATTATGGAGATTTTTTCCAAAAATTCTAAGATTGAACAAGAAAGGAGGCACTTCAGCCTTGTCTTTATACATGGTGGGCATTGCCTCAAAAGTGTTAACTTGTTGTGATACTATCTTTTGATGGCCTATAGAAGGTGTTTCCTTGGTACGATCAAGAGTCTTTAGCAATGTCTCCCTCTAATTAGGGAAATTTTGTAGCATACTGAACAAGGATATATTGACCTTTGTCCTTTTTAAATCTTCCATTGCACTATACTTATTAGTTAACCAAGCAGGATTTTTCAATATCATAGGTATTTTTCCTTTGTTTTTATTTTGTCGTCCAACATAGGGTGCTCTAGTAGGTACTAGATTGTTATTAGCCCTTGGATCTAGAGGCATAGGTTGTAATGCAGGAGGAATCCCATCAGTCATGGGTTCCCTTCAATTTTACAAGTTGTGAGTATTTTGATTGTCATTCTGAAAAGAGAACAACTCTTCTGGTTCAAGATCTATTTCTTGACTGAATGGAAAAGTAAATTCTTCATTGACATCTTCTTCCATTCAAAAATTCTATAGAGAAATAAGATTTTAATAGCATAGTATTGAACTACATAGGGGGCTCATTGTTAGTGCCTTGTGAATTATGGTTCACTTCTTGATTTCCATTTAAATATGAGTTGTCATCAATAGGTATGTTTTGATTGGCATCAAATTGATTGATGTATCAAATTGAGCATTATTATTATTTCTTGTAGGGACACTTCCATTGTTTGGATGGGTATTCCATTATCAATTTTGTCTTTGAAAAATGTTGTTGCGATCTAGAGGATTGAAATTATTCCTTGCATTATTATTTTTGCCAAAATTCTTGTTGTATTTTTTACCATAGTTGTTGTTGTAAGGGCCTACATTTGTTCTCTAAAAATTTTTGTTCTGCCCTTGCTGTTAGTTTGTGGTGACTAATTAGGGAACTATTGTACATAATAATTTTTTTTGGCTATTATTCACCAATTGGTTATTATTTGCCAATTTATGGCCAATTATTCACCAATTTATGGTTGACATATTGTAACTAATTTTAACCCTAAAGCGAAAAAAATACTTGTATAAAAGGGCTTAGAGTAAGGGATTTTTTTATAATGTGTGATGCAAAATTGCTTCTTGTAGTGGTATCGAGCTGTAAGGCATTACGAATTGTAATCAAGTTGTAATCACTAGCTCATAATAATATTGGACTTGTTGTTTGGGGGACATAGCCCAGGGATTGGGTGAACCATGTTAATTCTTGGTGTCTTGTGTTCTCTTCTAGGTGGTCTATTATTTTCTAATATTGTTTATATTTGCATGTAATTATTATTTCTGTCCATGGTTAATCCTAACAAGTGGTATCAGAGCAAGGTTTTTTTTCAGTTATCCTCTACATAAAAGTTTCATGGTTGAGTGGGAGTGATGGCAGATGAGGGTAAGCTAAGGGTTGACAAGTTTAATGGATATAACTTTCAATTATGGAAGATGGAAATGGATGACTATCTTTATCAAAAGGATTTATGAAAGCCGTTGGAAGGAAAAACCAAGAACCAGGGAACTATGACAAATGAGGACTAGGAGATTTTAGATAGAAAGGCATTTGGAAGCATTTGATTATTCTTAGCACCATCAGTGAAATTTAACATTAGAAAAGAAAAGATGATGGAAGAGTTGATGGAAACCCTAGTGAAATTGTATGAAAAGCCCTTCACTTCAAATAGCCCTCTGCTTCAAAGAAGGTGTTTCTCATGAAGCATTTATTTAATATGAAAATGGTAGAAGGTGGATCTATTGCAAATAATTTAAATTAGTTTAATACTATTACCAATCAGTTATCTTTTGCGGGTATTAATTTTGATGAAGAAATGGGGCTCTCTTGATTTTGTGTTCTTTTCCTAAAAGCTAGAATGGCTTGGTAATGGATGTGAGTAATTTTATTTCAAGATATGATATCCTAAAACATGATGATGTGATAGTGTTATTTTGAGTGAGGAAATTCATAGGAAAACCTCAAGTGGATCTACATCAATAAGTGCTTTGAATGCACAAAGTAGAGGTAGAATGACTGAGAGAGGAAATAATTTTTGAAATCATGGGAAATCAAAAGAAAATTCAAAGGGGAAAAGGTCTCAATTGAGAGGACCATATGACTATTGGTACTATGGGAAACTAGAGCATAAGAAGAAAGATTACTGGACTCGAAAGAAAAATGAAGGAGATAAACCAGAAGGGTACACAGAGGCAAATGTGGTAAGTACCAAATCCATAGAGGATGCTTTGCTTCTATCTTTAGAAAGTGTTGATGATTCATTGGTTCTAGATTCTAGTGTTTCATTTCATGCTACACCTCATAGAGGTTATTTCATTGATTATGTCCAAGGGGATTTTGGGCTTTTTTATTTGGGGGATAATGAACCCTATCAGATTGTTGGAAAAGGAAAAGTTAAGATTAAGTTGCAGAATGGGAATCATTGGCTACTGCATGAGGTAACTTGTGTTCCAAGGTTGAATAGGAATTTAATTTTAGCAAGGCAACTCATTGATGATGGTTGTGTAGTTACTTTTAATGATAAAAATTGGAAGGTTTCAAAAGGTTACCTTGTAGTAGCAAAAGGTGTGAAAGTAGGCACCTTATATCTTTGTACAAATCATATTGTTCCTTCTATTTTGATTATTTTGGAGAAGAATGAATGTTCAAGAACAATTGTTGCAGTTGAGTAGGGAGAACAAATAGTTGTTGTAGATTCTAATACAACATTGTGGCACAATAGACTTGGACACATGAGTGAGAAAGGTATGAAAGTACTTCATTCAAAGTAAGTTTTACTAGGTCTGAAATGTGTTAATTTGGATTTTTGTGAAAGTTGTGTGTATGAAAAACAAAAGAGAGTGAGTTTTGTGAAGACTGGGAAGGAAAATAAAAGTGAGAAATTAGAGCTTGTGCATACATATGTATGGGGATCAACTCGGGTATCTTCCCTTGGTGTCTCTCATTATTATGTTACATTTATTGATGATGCAACCATAAAAGTAGGGGTTTATTTCTTTAGACAAAAATTTGATGCATTTCAAACTTTTAAGAAATGAAAATGATTGGTTGAAAATGAGACTAGTAGGAAATTAAAATCTTAGATATGATAATGGTGTTGAGTATTGCAGTCATGAATTTGAAGATTATTGCTCCACTAATGGTATTCGTAGATAGAAAACTATTCCAAATACTCTACAGGAAAATGGAGTGGTTGAATGCATGAACAATAGTATAATAGAGTGTGCAAGGAGCACGAGGTTACATGTAGGGTTGCCCTTACACATGTGGGTAGAGGCTATCAATACTATAGTATATTTGATTAATAGAGGTCCCTCTACTCCTTTTGGCTATGGTATTCTAGAGGAAGCATGGACTAGTAAGAAGGCGAGTTATTATTTTCTCAGAACCTTCAATTGTGAAGCATTTGCTCATATAGATTCTAAAAGTATAACCAAGCTGGAAGCTAAGTCAAAGAAATGTGTATTTGTTGGATATGGCATTGATGAATTTTGCTATAGGCTTTGGGATTTTAAAAATCATCACATTGTAAGAAGAAGGGATGTCATATTCAATGAAAAAGTGTTGTACAAAGATCTATTGCAGAAATATGAGAAGAAAGAAGATGATTATGTAGTCTTGGATGATACTCCAAAAGATGATGATCCAAAAATTTCTCATGATGTGCAACAACTGCAACAAAAAATATCACACACCTCAGTGAATGTTAGACAGTTCACAAGGCTAAGTAGACCTCTAGAAAGATTTTCTCCTTCTTTGTACTCTATTTTACTAAGAAATGATGGTGAAGCTGAATGTTATGATGAAGTTGTGCAGGTGGATACTAAGATTCAGTGGGATTCTACAATGAAAGACAAAATGGACACTTTGCTAAATAATAGGACTTGGAATTTATGCAAGTTGTCTACAGGTAAAAGGGTTTTACATAATAAATGGGTTTACAGGTTGAAAGAAGAGGATGGAGGTAAGAAATTATTTAAATCCAAGTTAGTTGTAAAAGGAATTGCACAGAAAAAAGGCATTGATTTTGATGAGATATTCTCTCTTGTTGTTAAGATGACTTCTATTCACACTATTTTAAGTAGTGTGGCTACTGAAGATTTTCATTCAGAGTAGCTTGATATTAAAAAAACCTTTCTTCATGGTGATTTGGATGAAGAGATATGTATGGGACAACTATAGGGATTTGAGGTCAAAGATAAGGAGAACTTAGTGTGCAGATTGAAGAAAAGTTTATATGGCTTGAAGTAAGCACCTCAGCAATGGTATCTAAAATTTGATAGTTTTATGCATGAGCATGGATATAGTAGGTGTCATTCAGATCATTGTGTTTACTTTAAGAGGTTGGATGATGACAACTATATTATTTTATGTTTATATGTTGATGATATGCTTGTAGCTAGGTCTAACATGGATCGCATTATGGGGCTGAAACGATAGTTAGCACATACATTTTAATGACGAATTAGTACAAATATTTGTAGAGATAGGAAGAATAGGAAATTGAATTTATCTCAAGCTGATTATATTGTGAAGGTGTTGCAATGTTTCTCTATGGAGAATGCTAAAGTTGTTAGCACACCTTTAACTGGTCATTTGAAGTTCGCTAAGGAGATGTGTCCAAAGACACAAGAAAAGGAGGATAAGATGTCCAAGGTACGATATGCTTCAGCTATAGGAAGCTTGATGTATGTTATGGTATGTACAAGGTTAGATATTTCACATGTAGTGGAATTCATTAGTAGGTATATGAGTCATCAAAGAATTGAGCATTGGAATGTAGTTAAATGGATCCCTAGATATTTGAGAGGAACATCCAGTAAGTGTCTACATTTTGGGGGATCCACTGCTAATTTGCAAGGATATGTTGACTTAGATTTGGTAGGGGATATTGAATACCAGACATAGTACTATAGGTTATGTATTTACTGTTGGCGAGGAAACATTGAGCTAGGTTTCTAGGTTATAGAAGGTGAATGCTTTATCCACTATAGAGGTAGAGTATGTTGCTACTATAGAGGAAGCCAAGGAGATGACATGGCTTCAGTTCATCCTGGAAGAATTGGGACATCCACAGAAGAATAATTATTTATTTACAAATAGTCAGAGTGTCATTCATCTTACAAAGAATTCATCTCTTCTTTCAAAGACAAAACACATCTAGTTGCAGTACCATTTCATTTAGTTAGTTTTGGATGATGGATAGTTAAAGTTAGACAAGATACATGCAGATGACAATCTAGTAAATATGTTTACAAAGGTAGTGACAAGGGAGAAGTTGAATTCCTCTTCAACTTTGGTTGGTCTTCTAGATTGAACATAATAAAAGAACAACATGATCCAAGGTGGTTTGATCTAGTGGGAGCCTCATGGAGTAGCAACATAGCTACAGGATTAGTCTCCAAGTGGGAGATTGTTGTCTAGTGTGGAGTCTGATCAGTCCTCAAGTGGGAGATTGTTAGTTTGTGGTGACTAATTAGGGAAGTATTGTACATACTTCATAATTTTTTTGTCTATCATTTGCTAATTGGCTATTATTCACCAATTTATGGATGACATATTGTAACTAATTTTAACCCTAAAGAGGCAAAAATATTTGTATAAAAGGGCTTAGGGTTAGGGATTGTTTCACAATGTGTGATGCAAAAATTAATTCTTGCAGTGGTATTGAGTTGTAAGGGATTACAGATTATAATCAGGTTGTAATCACTAGATCGTAATAATATTGGACTTGTTTGGTGGACATAGCCCACGGATTGGGTGAACCATGTTAAATCTTGGTGTGTTGTGTTCTCTTTTGTGTGGTCTATTATTTTTTGATATTGTTTATAGTTGCATGTAATTCTCATTTTTGTTTGTGGTTAATCCT
Source organism: Cupressus sempervirens (assembly GCA_028749045.1). Lineage (NCBI taxonomy): Eukaryota > Viridiplantae > Streptophyta > Pinopsida > Cupressales > Cupressaceae > Cupressus > Cupressus sempervirens. Next base: position 258,252,410 of record CM053792.1, read on the forward strand.
AACACTTGCAACAATCTCATATGGGTTAGCTCATTAGTAATCTGAGACATGGTCTTCTTCATTTGGCCTAACTCAATTGTGATATTATTTTCTATCTCAGTGGGTTTTGCTTCTTTTTTCTCAAAGAAATTAGCTTTTGGAGGTTCATATCCTGGGTAAGTTATGGTTGGAACTGGCACAACGGATGCATGTTGTAGTGGATTTGGAGTAATGGAATGAATTGACTAGGCATCACTTGCACTCTAGTAGGATATTTTGGTATTATTGTACTAGCTTTAGTCAAAACCATCAATCCTCCTTCATTAAGATTGGCTTGTGTAGTAAAGGCAATTGCTTCTTTGAAGACTTTGTCCAATGTATCAATATCTGTAGTGGGAAATCTTCTTAGGAAGATAGCAGTGAGGTGGTCCATAGCGTTAAGATAGATATGGATTGTAGCTTCAATTGGTGTGGTATAGGGTGTTTCCAACTTGTAGTATTCCATGTGGATGTAGTGATTGAAATGTGAAATGGTCTCTACTGGGTCCCTCTTTATTGATATGAACTGATGATGTATCCCACCCGGGTTGATGAATGTTTTGAATTGATCCAAAAACAATTATTCAAAGGCCATCTAGTTTTGGATACATCATGGTGGAAAAACATACCACTTGAAGGAAAATTCTCCCAATTTGTATGGGAATAAATGAACAATCACATTCTCTTGTTGAATCTATTTTTGATTATGTATTTCTTTGAAGACCTTGATATGATCCTTAGTTGTTTATGAATTTCTTAGGATTCTTGGGAAGGTCATTGAGTGCACCTTGCAAGTTGATTGGTGAATCTACTACATTTTCAAATGTCATTGGTGAAGGATTAGGTGGAACAATAGGTAGAGGTTGGTTCAAAGGTGGAATTGAAGATGACAAGATTTGGAATGGAAGTGGAATAATTTTAGGTATCCCCTTATCATTGCAAGGCTTACAAAAATGACCAATTTTTAGAAACTTGTGTCCATTAGGTGAAGACCTTAAAGGTCACTGAAATGGAGATGGTGGATCAAGATCTTCCAATTTGTGTTGATTCTGGAAAAGTGCACCTTTACAAAAATTGCACATGCACACCTTTCTGACAGTGATGGATGGAAAATTTTCTTAATGTCCAAAAATTGCACAATTTTCAAACAATAACTTGTTTCTCTTAATCCAAATGGTTTTTTGGACCCTCCTTCTAATGCCACTTCTGTTGAGCTATCATTTTGCATGATGTTGAATGACTAATATCCTTTCATATCCCTCTCTTGGATAGTTGATCAAGGACCAACTCCAAGGTTCTCGATGGGTTTTTCAACTGATTGGGTAACTCAATTGAAGATAAATGCATATGTTCATGAGGAGGCCTTTGCTGGTTTAAACTAATCTTACACAACATGTTGATTTAATTTAACCACAAAAGGGATATATTTTTGATGAATGTAATTTATTGATGCAACTATATGAATTCCTATTTTAACCAAACATTTGAAAAACAAATAACAAAGATAGAGTAATGAGAGATTAAAGAAAATAACTAAAAGGAAAATTCCTAACAGACATAAACCAAGGTAACAACATGTTTGCAAATTAAATTATCAAAAGGATCGGATAGGAAACCAATGAAATTAGGAGAAGCACTTCCTCAACTCTACTGATGCAATCATCAGTGGGAACTTCAATAATGATGAAAAGATGTTTCACATTTCATCAAATTGCAAGACCATAGAAGGTGGGCTCATGTGAGACAAGACACTAAGCAAGAACAATGATGATCCTTTCTCCGATTTGTCACAACAATAGAATTTGTTAACACAAGGCAAGCACCAAAACTAAAAGATCACACAATCATAACAACACAATAAAACCATTAGCTCCATTATTATTCATGAACATGCATTCACAAAATAACACACTCTGACAAGAATAACTACACTGAGAATGAGAGCACCAATAGCATATATTATTGCATCAAAATAATGGCCTAGAGTACATATTACATCCATGTATTTATAAGAAGTCATCTCCTCCATTTGTGTTAGGAGTGAGAGCTCTTTAAATGCACACTTATGCTAAAAATTACTAAAATAAATCTAATTACATACAAACCGACTCTCTAAATGGTGCTAAGTAGGTCTCCACTCTTGTTTATATCCATTAATGGGTGCATGAGCCTTTACATGATATAAAAAGAATAAAATAATAAGAAGATAAGAAGAAGCAAGGTGTGAGATAATCTAGAAGTCTCTGGAAGCTCTAAAAATGGAAGCTTTTCCTTCTTTAGACATTTTTGGGAGTTGAATTTTCGTTAAAATATGTTTCTGGTGCATGGAATGCTCTAAATTAGTAGCTGGCAGTTAAATGTTGGTGCACTACTTCTTCTATAAAAATTTTGGTGCACCTCTATGAAAAGCACACCTGTGCACCTTGGTGATAGGTTCCAAAAAGTTTTAAAAAATATCTAAATGTCAAAATTGAATTTTCAACATCTAGGTTTTCTTCCCCACTATACCAAAATGATGTTTGGATGTTTATTCTTGAATTTATCTATTATCTTTGCTACTTGACTTACTTTTGGCAAGTCTAAAGAGTCATACTTATTCTTTACTATCTATTGGTAGTTACTAACTTCTATTATTGTTTCCACAAAATCTTCAAGCTTGGTGTCACATTCCAAAAATGCCTCTTTGGTTTTTAATGCTTGTCTTGTATCATCTTCTAATGAAACTTCTTCAAATGTTCCTCTGAATTTTTTGACTACTGATTACATCAAAAAAATATTGGTCTTTGACTCATCCTAAAAAATCTCAAGGCTAGCAAAGTTGTAGTACCTTTCCGCTTCCAAAAATTTCTCTTGAGCTTTATCTTTTATTTGCAAGATTTCCTCATGTAATCCCTCCATTACTTTATTACCTATTGATATTTTATCTATCTAGTCATCGAGCTTATCCAACTCCTCTACGGCATATACTTCCATCAGCATCTGGTACCTTTGGCCTTTTATTGACCTAAGAGCTTGTAAATCATGGGGCCAAGTATGTACTTCATCCATCATTCCAAAATATTGGTTTACAATGGAAACCAACTTGTCAACATTTGAGTAGATGTTGTGCAACAAGTTCAATTTTCCTTGTATTATTTGCACTCCCCTCTCCTCAAAAATGTCACACCATTGTTGACATGCTTCCAAAAATGAGTCCATTTGTGGGCCCGTTTATTTCCTTCTCAATGTAGATCCAAGAGAGACCTCTCAATTTTTCAAGTCAATAGGTCCCACTACTTCATTCAAGTAGCCTCTAAGTAGCTCATTATTCTTATGTAGTGTTATCAATTCTGATTGGCCCTGATCCATGTGTCAAAACACCTCCTTCATGCCCATAGTAATCATCACTTTAGTCATGTCTATTGTGGGCTTTCCCAACATGACCTCCTTTATTTGGAAATCTTTAGTAGTCAGTTCTTCGGTGTCGGCATGAGGAGGAATGGTGATATGAGCTAGAAGGTCCTGATATTGATTCTTCATGATGAAGGAAAGTATTGTAGCATCACCCTTAGGTGGCTCAAGCTTCTTTATCACTTTAATTAATTCCTTCATTCTCTCCTCTTCTGTCAACTCCAACTACTTCTTCTATCAAAACATGACTTCCCTCTTCAACCATGATGGTGTGGTCCCCATAGGTGACATGTACTTGGTTGAAGAAGTTGGTCCTATAGAAAGCTCCTTTCCTTTATTACTCTTCTCCAAAGTCTTCTCATGTCAACGAGGATCTTCAGAAGGAGCTTCTATTCTTTTTTGGGCTAAGGATCTGGCCTCTGTATTTGTGGTAGTTTGTTGAGTTTCTTCTAGTTGTCCCTTTTTAGATACTTCATTTGCATGAAGATGTTGGTATTCTCCCTCCTTAATTCCTTGACTTTATAGTTCTGCTTGTATCTCTTATCTTCTCACCCATCATCTCAGTGTCCATTGGCATAAAATCAAATTATGAGAGGTTGAAGACATATGTCCCTTCACCTTCCATCTCTGCTATCCACTTCTACTATTCACCTTTTGAAGTTTCTACTTGGATAGGCTCTCTTGGAGCAGATGGAGGTGTTTGAGTAGAGATCTTTCTTCTCTCTTCCTCTGTGGCGTTGGTCAAGTGGGTTCTCTAGCTCAAGGGGAAAAATTCTATGTTCCCCTTCTTCCTCATCCTCTATTATAGGGATGGTCTCTGGAACCTATGGGGAACGAGTATTCTTCTCCTTCAATCTCCTCCTCCGAGCACCCACCATAGTTGTTTATGTTCTCAGTCTCTTTGGAGCTAAGTAGGAGGTTTCTTCCTCTAAAGTTCTAGGTAGTGGGACCCCTTGCTCCTATGGTTGTTCATTCTCTTGTTGTTCTAGTTGTGCTTGCTCTTGAGGTTCCTCTCACTTAGCTTGAGGCTAGTCTGCTGCCTCTGACTCTTGTTGACCTAGTGTTGTTTAGTCCTAAGTTTCTTATTTCCTTACCCTAGGGGCTTTCCTTTTCCTCTTTTTCCTTTATCTACCTCGAAGTACTCAACCTTTGGCTCATGTTGATGTACCCTTTCCTACCTTACTAGGGATTGAGTGAGGTAGGTTGATATGGTGACCTTATCCCCTTTTCATTTTTGATGTCTGGTCATGGCTTGTAGAGGTATGGCCTAGGGAATTGGATCCATCTAAAATGGCTTCTGGATCCATTCAATTGTTAGCTTGACTATATGTCTAGCCTGATGATCTATGTCATCATTTTCCTCATGCCCTATATCTGCATTCATAATTGCCTTATCATATATTTTGTCCATGTTATACAAAGGATCCATGACTTTTGGGGCATCTTTTTCTATGGCCTTTAGAGGAATCTTCATTTTATGAACATTGTCTACTAGATATAGACTCATCCTACAATAGTCCCTTATGCAGACATCATAGTCATCTATTGCATTCATCCAATGATCTTCTAGGGATTTTACATGGATGAACACCTTTCCCCAAAGATGCTAGACCATCCTAATGCTATCGAAGTATGGGTGAGGAAAGTTGTATTTCTTCCAAGGTATATTGATCCATTCTGAATAAAAGGTAGAAATGTCCTACTTTTTCTTTACCTCGAATACCCGAATGGCGATCGACGAAACCCAATTGTTCTTGTGTTGTTTCCTCACTCTATCATAAGAAGAAGTGAGTTGGTGAGCTATCTCCAAGTGTATCACTCAATCTGAAGGATATCTTGGGAGCTTTTTGGGGTACATAAGAGTACCAGCTACCCAAAGATATGTGAATGTATTGAATTGAATGTAGTAGGCTCCTACTTTAGTGGTTCTAGTTGTCGCCTCTACCAACATTCTTTTCACATAATCTCCTTCAATAAATCTGATGATAGAAAAGACAAACCCATCATTAACTACTCTATATTTCATACTTTGCAATGGGAGCTTCCTTTTCACTAGTTGTGGGTAAACCACATAGGCCCAAGCATATGCATCTTGCATGCTTCCCTTCCAATATAGCCCTAGATAGTCAGTGGTTCTAGCTACCAATAGGTACACCATGTATGACATCATGTAAAAGTGAGGGTCTTTCTTGACTATGATTAGTTGTTAGGACTAAAAATAGACATAAATAGCAGTTACATGCAAATATAACCAATATCATAAAATAATAGATCACACAAAAGAGAACACAAGACATCAAGATTTAATGCGGTTCACCCAATCCCTAGGCTATGTCCACCAACAACAATTCCAATATTATTACTATCTAGTGATTACAATCCATAATCCCTTACATCTCAATACTATTGCAAGAAGCTACAATATCACCATACATTATGAAATCCCTAACCCTAAGACATTTTATATAAGCTTTTTTCTACTTACAAAATTAGGGCTAGAATAAGTCATCCAATAAAAAAATAGTACCCAATACCTTTTATAATATAAGGTCATTTTTGGCTTCAAGGGTGCTACACCCAAAAACCCTATGATAGGGAACACACCTAGGGCATTGCCACAAGACCCCATAGGAGCACTTCCCCTTGAACCCATCTTGGGGGCATTGCCCCCAAACCCCTGTAGAATTAATATGGGGAGAAATTGTGTTGCATGAACCTTTGAGTCTAATTAGGCTTCACATAAAAATAATCTCCCACTTAGAGACTAATCGAACTCCACACCAATAACCTCCCACCTGGAGACTAATCATAGCATTGCTAAACCTGTAGCTCACATTGGAATATCAAACCACCCTATAATTTTTTGTTCTTTTATTTTGTTCGATCTAGAAGACCAATTGAAGATGAAGAGGAGTTGAAATCCTCCCTTGTCACTACCTTGGTAAACATATATGTTGGATTATCATCTATATGTATCTTCTCTAGCTTTAACTGTCCATCATCCAAAATTGACTGAATAAAATGGTACCACAATTGAATGTGTTTTGCCTTTGAATCTAGAGCAGAATTCTTTACAAGATGAATGACACTCTAGCTATCTATAAACAAATACTGATCCCTCTATTGGTGTTCAAATTCTTTCATGAAGAACTAAAGCCATATCATCTCCTTGGTTGCCTCTATAGCAAAAACATACTCTACCTCTATATGGATAAATCATTAACCTTCTACTTCAAGAAACTCATTTCACTTCTGCCCCACTAATAGTAAATACATAACTTGTAGTACTCCACCTAGTATCAATATCTCCTACCAAATCTGAGTCAACATAACCCTGTAAATCAGTAGTAGAGCCACCAAAATGTAAACACTTAATGGATGTTCCTCCCAAATATCTGAGAATCCATTTAACTACATTCCAATGCTCAAACTCTGGATGACTCATATATCTGCTAACAACTCCCACTGCATGTGCCATATCTGGCCTTGTACATACCATAGCATACATCAAGCTTCCTATAGCTAAAGCATACGGTACCCTGGACATCTTAGTCTCCTCTTCTTGTGTCTTTGGAAACATCTCCTTAGTCAATTTCAAATGACTAGAAAAAGGTGTGCTAAAATTTTTAGCATTCTTCATAGAGAAATGTTATAACACCTTCTCAATATAATCAACTAAGATACAATCAATTTTCTATTTTTCTGATCTTTGCAAATTTTCATACCAAGGATTTATTTTTCTACCCCAAAATCCTTCATAGCAAATCAATGCGCTAATTGTTCTTTTAACCCCTTAATGTGATCCATGTTAGACCTAGCTACAAGCATATCATCAATATAGAAACATAAAATAATGTAGTTGTCATCATCTAAGCTCTTAAAGTAAACACAATGATCTAAATGACACCTACTATATCCATGCTCATTCATAAAACTATCAAATTTTAGATATCATTGTCGAGGTGCTTGCTTCAATCCATATAAACTTTTCTACAATCTACACTAGGTTCTCCTTACCTTTGACCTAAAGTCCTTGTGGTTGTGCTATATATATCGCTTCATTCAAATCACCATGAAGAAAGGTTGTTTTAACATCAAGCTTCTCCAAATAAAAATCTTTAGTAGCCACAATACTTAAAATAGTGCAAATAGAAGTCATTTTAACAACAGGAGAGAATATCTCATCAAAATCAATGCCCTTTTTTTGTGCAAATCCTTTTACAACTAACTTGGCTTTAAATCTTTTCTTGCCTCCATCCTTTTCTTTCAGCTTGTAAACTCATTTATTTTGTAAAGCCCTTTTACCTATAGGAAACTTGCATAAATCTCATGTTTGATTTTTCAACAAGAAGTTTATTTCCTTTTTCATTGCATACTCCCACTGAATCTTTGTATCCACTTGCAAAACTTCATCATAACATTGAGGTTCACCAACATCAATAAGTAAAATATAATACAAAGAAGGAGATAATCTTTTTGGAGGTCTACTTAGCCTTTTTGACTCTCTACCATTCACTGGGGTGTGTGGTATTTGTTGTTGTGGTTGTTATAGATCATGAGGAACTCCTGGAACATCATCTTTTGGAGCATCATCCAACACTACATAATCATTTTCTTTCTTCTCATGTTGTTGCACTAGATCTTTGTATAAAATTTTCTCATTGAATATGACATCCCCACTTCTTATAATTTTACAATTTTCAAAATCCAAAAGCCTATAACCAAATTCATCAATTTTATATCCAACAAAATACACATTTCTTTGACTTTTCTTTTAGCTTGGTTCTATTTTCAGAATCTATATGTGTAAATACTTCACAACCAAATGTTTTGAGAAAAAAATAACTCACCTTCTTACTAGTCCATGCTTCCTTTGGAATACCACAACCCAAAGGAGTAGAGGGACATCTATTAATCTAATATACAATAGTATTGACAGCCTCTACCCGCATGTTTATGAGCGGCCCAACATGCAACCTTATGCTCCTTGCACACTCCATTATTATCTTGTTCATGCATTTAGCCACTCCATTTTCTTGTAGAGTCCTAGGAACAATTTAATGTTTGTGAATATCATTAGTGGATCAATAATCTTCAAATTCTTTGTTGCAATACTAACCACCATTATCAAATCTAAGACATTTTAATCTTTTACCAGTCTCATTTTCAACCAAGCATTATCATTTCTTAAAAGTTTGAAATACATGATATTTTTGTCTAAGGAAATAAACCTATACTTTTCTAGTTGCATCATTAATAAATGGAACATAATAATAAGAGCCACCAAGAGAAGATACCTAAGCTGGTCCCCATACATCTGTATGTGTAAACTCTAATTTCTCACTTTTCTTTTCCTTCCTAGTCTTCACAAAACTCATTCTCTTTTGTTTTCCATACACACAACTTTCACAGAAATTCATATTAACACATTTCAGACTTGGTAAAACTTTCTTTGAATGAAATTATTTCATACCTTTCTCACTCATGTTCCCAAGTTTGTGGTGCCATAGCATTCTATCAGAATTTACAGCATTTGTTTGTTCTCCCTGCTCAACTACAACAACTATTCTTAAACATTCATTTTTCTCTAAAACAATCAAAGTAGAAGGAATAGTTTGACTTGTAAAAAGATATAAGGTGCCTACTTTCACACCTTTTTCTACTATAAGGGAACCTTTTGAAAATTTAATTTTTATCATTAAAAGTAACTACACAACCCTCATCACCGGGTTTTCCTACTGAAATTAAATTCCTACTCAGGCTTGGAACATGTCTTACCTCATGTAGTAGCCAATGATTCCCCTTTTGCAATTTAATCTTAACTTTTTCCTTTCCAAGAATCTGATAGGGTTCATTATCACCCAAATCAACAAACCCAAAATCCCCTTGGGCATAATCAATAAAATAACCTCTATGAGGTGTACCATGAAATGAAGCCCCAAAATCTAAAACCCATGAATCATCAACACTTTATAAAGAAAGAAACAAAGCATCCTCTTTAGATTTGTCACTTACCACATTTGCCTCCTTGTTCCCTTTTGGTTTATCTCCTTCATTATTCTTTTGAGTTTATCAATCTTTCTTCCTATGCCCTGGCTTCCCACAGTCCCATAAATCCCTTAGTCCTCTAGATTGAGACCTCTTCCCCTTTGAATTTCCTCTTGATTTCACATGATTCCCAAAATTACTTCCTCTCTTAGTCATTCTAGCTCTACTTTGTGCCTTCAAAGCACTTCCTGATGTAGATCCCCTTGAGGTTTTCCTATGAGTTTCCTTACTCAGAATAGCACCAATCACATCATCAAATTTTAGGGTATTAGATCTAGAAACAAAATTACTCATAGTTATTACCAAGCCATTCCAACTTTCCAACAAAGAACACAAAATCAAGAGAGCCCTAATTTATTCATCAAAATTGACATTCACAAAACTGACTAGTAACAATATTAAACTCATTTAAATGATCTACAATAGATCCACCTTTTTTCATATTCATATTAAATAAATGCTTCAAGAGAAATACCTTATTTGAAGCGGAGGGCTTTTCATACAATTTCACTAGGGTTTACATCAACTCTTCCATTGTCTTTTTTTTTTATAATGTTAAATGTCACCAATGGTGCTAGGCATAATAAAATGCTTCCAAGTGGCTTTCTATCTAAAATATCCCAGTTCTCATCTATCATAGTTCCTTGTTTCTTTATTTTTCCTTCCAATGGCTTTCATAAATCCTTCTGATAAAGATGGTCCTCCATTTGCATTTTCCATAACTAAAAGTTATGCCCATTGAACTTCTCTACCTTTATCTTACCCTCATCTACCATTTCTCCCACTCAATCATGAGACTCCCACTCAATCACGAGACCTTCCTGTAGAGGATAGCTAAAAAAACCAAAAAAAATGATGATGATCTAGTGAAAAAAATGATGATAGGCTGGCTCTGATACCACTTATTAGGATTAACCATGAATATAAATAATAGTTACATGCAAGTATAACCAATATCAAAAAAAATAGATTGCATAGAAGGGAACATAAGACACTGAGATTTAACATGGTTCACCCAATCCCTAGGCTACGCCCACCAACAACAAGTACAATTCCAGTGTTTACAATCTACAATTTTTTATAGCTCAATACCACCGCAAGAAGCTACAATATCACCATACATTATGAAATCTCTAACCCTAAGCCATTTTATACAAGTTTTTTTAACACTTACAAAATTAGGGCTAGAATAAGTCATCCAATAGAAAAATAGTGATCATTTCCCCTTGACCCTGTCTTGGGGGCACTACCCCAAACCCCCATAGAAATATTCTAGGGAGAAAAAATGCCAAATAAACTTCTGAGTCTTATTAGGCTCCACATCACAACACTAGTTGTTCATCCAAGTTATCACTTAGGATGGTGGCCCAATCAATGGGCATCTTTGCGGTCCTTATAGTTTTAATAAAGTGAACCATCCATGTTTGTAAGTGACCCATTGTAGGGAGACCCATTACTTTGTTGAGGAGGAAAATCAAGTATTTGATGTCATATTTCATATATGATGTCATCTTTCATATATCAGACTAGAGGTGTTCTGTCAATTAGGAATGATGTTTGTACTAATTCTTTTTCCTCCTTCTCATTATCTTTGTACCACCTTTTTGCTCCATCGTATGATATTTGGAGGTACTAGTTTGCACATGGGAGGTGGAATACTTGTTGGATAGTGTTGTCCTTGATGTCACACAAAATTTCATATCAGTCTTCAATCTCAGTTAACCGAGTTCAAACAATGATAATCGAGCTCACTCAGTCATGGAAGAAAATAAAATAGACAGTAATAACCGAGCTTACTCGGTCATCGAAGGAAAGATGGAAAGGTCAGTTTTCACCGAGCTCACTCGGTCATCGAAGGAAAGATGGAGAAGTCAGTTTTCACCGAGCTCACTCGGTCATCGAAGGAAAGATGGAAAAGTCAGTTTTCACCGAGCTCACTCGGTCATCGAAGGAAAGATGGAGAAGTCAGTTTTCACCGAGCTCACTCGATCATCGAAGAAAAGATGGAGAAGTCAGTTTTCACCGAGCTCACTCAGTCATCAAAGTGGAGTCGGTTTCACCGAGCTCACTCGATCATCTCAGGGAACTCAGTGCTTACCGAGTTCACTCGACGACTGAAGGATTTCATGAAATTCTCTGTATTAACCGGGCTCAGTCGGTTAACACAGGAATTATTTTTGAACAGAGTTTACCATGCTGGGTCGGCTAGTAAAGGGATTTGTTAAATCTTGCAATTCAGCCGATTGTTGGAATAATTGTTTTCCAAGTTATTTGAGCCGACTTGATAATCTGAAATATATATATATATATATATATAGAATTATTCAAGTTGTAAAAGCGTGTGAAAAAGTTATGAAGGTGCATTATAGTGTGAAATGAAAAGGCGAATGTTGAGAAAAGTCTGATGAAGGATCAGATGCGTTGAAGGAGCTGAAAAGTTGTATTTGATCAGTAAGGATTCGGTCAAGAATAACAGAGATTTGTAATCAGCAAAGATAAGTTGCATATTGTATCAGATCACTTCATTGTTGCTTTCTAACCATTGTAACAGTGAACTCAAAATCTCCTAACAGAGTTGGTTTAACAACCATTCTATAAATCCTCTAACAAGGTGACAGTTCAGTTGAATTGTTCTAAAGACCTCTAGCAAGGCCACTCCTAACAAGGTGATTAAATCCTCTAACAGTGTCACACCTAACAGTGTGTTTTGTAACCTTTAATAGGGTTGGCTCCTAATAGGGCTCACTTCAGAAGAGTGAAAAATAGTAACTAGTTACATTGGTGGTTTTTCCCATATTGGGTTTCCACGTTAAATCTGGTGTCTCTAGTGTTTGAGTTCACTGAATTGTTTTGATATCAGTTCTTAATGATTGTTATTATTTGCTGAAATATCAAGTTTCAGTAATCTGTAAAATAGATCAAACTTTTAGACATCTAAGGGACTGTGAAATGTTTTTGTAGTAACTGATTCACCCCCTCCCCCTCTCAGTTACTTCATTCTCATTTCCAACAATACTTTCTCAATGTTTCAAGGTCAAAGGTCTAGGACTATCTCTCCTATGAAGCTCTTTATAACCTTCTCCTTAGTCACATAATGTTATGTCAATGTCATTATCAGGTCAGAAGATTGAACTGATATAGGATGTGAAGTTGCATTCACAACCAACTTCAGATTAGTGTGGATATCATCATTGACCTCTCCTTTAGTTTGTTACATATGGTCAAGAAATTATTTGAATCAATGTGACCTAGTTCAGTATCTCAGATTTTTGCTTGCCTGTCTTGGAATCTTGATTTCTTAGGTGTTCCTTGGCACTTGAATGCAATAGGTTTTGGTGACATTTTCTCAACCATTAAAGATGACGATGATGTCATTTTATCTACACAAAAGAAGTAAAAATTAGCCACCTTTATGTTGAAAGACCTAAAAGTGGACTCTATGGGACTCAAACTGATGAAAAAGTGGGCCAACACCAATCAAAGAAGAGAAACAGTGAAATTCCCTCCCCCCTTTAGCCAATTTTATGTACCCTAGAAGGTGCACATGGTGCACTTATTTGGCCTCTGAAATGGCTTAGTCTACAGTTGCATACTAGCACACCTATGCACCTTGTGAAGGTGCACATGGTGTGCATGATACGTATGTGCACAATTGCGCACATGCACATCAACATAAGTGCTTAAAGGGGGAAGGGGGACTTAGTTAATAGTTTTAAAGCTTTTTAGTCCATGAAGGTGTGCATAGGCACACACACCTCTTGGATGTCCCATAGTTATTTTTTAGCATTTTTGTTATTTTTTATGTTTTTAGGTTGAGAGAGGAGGTGCACACATGCACACCTCTTAGGGGTGTGCATGTATGCACTACTTGGAGGTTTTCCTTACTTTTTGTGTTTAGGGGGACCAAAGCAGAGAAACAAGGAGCAAGGAGGTGCAGAGTTCAACTAGAGGCAAGAGTGAATAAGGAAAGGTAAGGGGGTGGGGTCTTATATAGGCCCTAAGGATGAACTAATGTGCACCTCCATAGGTACACAACTATGAAGGTGTCCACCTCCAAGGGTGCGCACCTGTGTACATGTGCATGTGTGCATCCCTAAAGTAGGGTGAAGTGCACATATGTGCACTTAGCACACATGCGTATGTGCGCACTTAGAGAAAAATTAAGTCCATTTAAAAAAAAAATCTCTTTTCTTTGACTACTTTACCCTTCCTGATCAAAGATTGGGGTTTCACCTAGACCCAGAGGTAGGTAAAAAATGATTGGGGCTCTAGACTAAAACCCTTGTTGGGAAATTTGAAACTAGGGGGTCCCCATTTTGAACAACAAAATAGGGCATGTGTTATGAAACCATAACAATAGGTTTTTCCTTCTATGAGTCCTACTCCCCCATGACAGACCTGATTATGATTGTTGGTGGATCCCTACCTGTCCACTTTGCTAGGAGCCCTTCTCACTTAGTTTGGAACACATTAACCTCATCATTCATCCCTAGCATAGAAGAATAAGATTATATAATAAATAATTCAACAATTAATGCAAATTACTGTCCTCTTTCTAGTTAATTTGATATTATTTTTGGATAAGATATATGACTTAGCATTTGAATTTTTATTGTGCAGTCATAGAATGAGCCACGCAGTACTATGAAGAAGCTTTATTTTGATGATCCTACTTCATCATATATTTTCATAAATATATATTATGTAGATACATCATTGTGCTCATTGAATGACCAATTTTTGTAAATATTAAACATTTGTAATGTGCATATCAACCTTCATATAGGCAATACCACATTTTGTAACTCTACTTTTGATGTGGTATAATGTTGTATTTTGATATTTACTCTTGGTATTTGATCATATTTTATTGGACATGAAATTTGATATCTGGTCCTATTTGTTCATTATGAAAATATGTGTTTTGACAATGAGTTTTCACAACAAGAGAAGTGGTCAAGTTTGTGGATGTCATGCATTGTTTTTAGTTTTAGATTTGCAATATGTTTGTAATAATAATAATTTTTTCTACTAAATGTTTAGATACATAACAAAGAAGAAAAACTTTTAAAATGAATAAGACGAGCTTGATAATGTTGAATTGATGAACCAATGTTAGGATATACCTAATGGATTTAGTCTTACAACTGATGTTGATGACACAAATCAAAATCAAAGATAAAATGTTGTGAGGGTTTTTCCCTTTTCATTGATTTAATGGTTTTATATTGTTATCCTCAGTGTTGAAGATATATGGTTGTGAAATTTGGTTGAACTAAAAACGTAAACCTCGATATGTAGGAAGGCTTTACTCACATAAATGAGCTTGAAAATGTTGAATTGATGAACCAATGTCAAGATATACCAGATGGATATCTTTCCAACCGTTTATTGTGCTATCCATTTGACTTTTCTGTTAGCTTTGGATGGGCGAGTGAACCATAGTGACAACTTTGATTTGACTACAAAATCTATAGAACATTTGTGACCACTATGAATTGAAGTGTCCCCAAGGTGCACTAAGCATATTTTAGCTACAATTTTCTAAGGGTCGTAACTCAAAGCTTGTGAGGGGTATCAACAAACTATCAGATCATATAGGGCCATATTTTCAAACCCTACACTAATTATCTTAGTTCTGGGAGATTCCAAATGGAGTTGATTTGGAAAAAATTCTCGCTTGATGCCAAACCTTGTAGTGTTTATTGATCTTTTATCTTTCCATAAGACATTAACAAAAGAATGGTAGACAAATACAATGGTATTTATAGAAAACTGACACTAATGACAAAATTACATACCTGATTAACATGCAGAGTCATAACTACATACTTAAACCCAAATACTTATACAACCATTTGTTATAATGGAAATAAGATCATATACAAGTGAAAAAAATTATATTGGCATATGAATATGCACATGTTACATTTTTATAACATTTTAAGAGAAAATTTGGTACCTGAATATGCACATGTTACATTTCTTCTTAGATTTTATATACAAAATTTGGCATCTAATTATGCACATGATAGAAAAATTACAATATTTCGCATAAAATATATACAGAAGTTTCAAAATTATTATATTGGATAGTTTAGAATCATTCTTTTGGATGGCCCAAAATCAATCAAGACAACCTTCTAGATCTGATCTAATCCATATTGTGTCAAGTATTGCCTCATGGTCACATTCATGATCTTTCCACAAATTCTTGTTAATAGGTCTACCATGGTGTTTCATCAATTGAATATGTGTTGTAACAACAAGGTTAGATAAATAAAGAATATGCATGTGTCTCAAAAGCCTCAAACAACCAAGCATTTGAATTCTTGATAGGGTGCCTACATTTAATTAAAAAATAAGTTAAAGCCAATATTGATACAAATAGTGTCATAAAATTATTGTTACCTCTACGTTAACGAATCTAGATACACTAATAATACCTTCTAAGCCAAGTGCCTATAACAACAACATATCCTATTGGGTACTTGATACCTTCAGCATTAGTGATTATAGTCGTTAATTTATTTTTGGCCTCAATACAATGACAAAAAAATTAATATGTCCCTTCTTCATTATTCTCATATGCATGACCCACATTTAATGTACAAGGATATGTTAATAGCAAAAAAATGAAGTGTAATTTAAAGAAGTATTTAATTGAAAAATTACCTAGCTCAACTAGGGTAGGTACATGGTAAAAATGCATTGATACTTAAATCTAGTTCAATTGTAGTTCTCTAGGGAGTTCATATGAATCAAGAGGTTGCAAATATCTACAAGACCAATTGTTAACCACTGTCTTGATTCACATTTGTCCCATACAAAATGCATGCATGTGGAGAAAAAGAACACGAGTTGTCTAATATAAATTGCTAATGATACTGCATTTGAATTTCTAAAAGAATAAATTTCATTTGATCCTTTTCAGGGTACAACAATCCTACAAGTTTTTAATCTCATCTTCATGTATCAACCAAAAATATCTAGAAACCAAAGATTTACCTATGTTACCTAGTTCCATAGTAGAGTCAAAGCATTGCACTATTGATTTTGCATCTTCTATCACTACACAACCTTTGTGCTTCAATTCCTCTCTAGTAAGTTCTCTTTAAGCGCATGCTCTTGCAGCATCATGCACTCCTTTTCCATGCCCTACCTTGGTGAAATTCTAAAAATGGTGGACACCACTTGTCACATGCATCATATTCAACCAGTAGAACATCATTGCATTCTTAAATTGTGTCATGCAATTTTCTAACCACATTATGTGTTGATTGTAGCTAACATGTCTTTCTCTTAAATTCTCATAGAATTTTCTAAAACAACCTTGCACAAACTCTGATGAATGAGTTCAATCATCACTAATGTAGAAGTAATGCTCTCTTATAACCTTTCTATCCTCCTCTATTCTATCATGTACATGAATGAATGTTATGTGTAAAAATATTGAGACTTGTGTAGTGGTAGTACATTTTTTGTACTTCAGTTTGAGGCTCTAATGTGTAATTTTCATCAAAATCAATAATAGTGACAATTATTCCTAGGGGAAAAGTGTCCTTACACATCTTAAATTGCTCATCTAACCATCTATATCTATGTATATGACCTATTTAATCATATACTAGTTTCTCTTGAAATACTTTCATAAAATTAGCTATGCATTTATCATTTTTCCCTAACTTGCACCTTTGTAATTATTTTCCATGTTTAATACCAATGTAACTGACTTGTACTTTCCAAGAGAAACTATTTTTTGATTAATTTCATGTAAGTTATCTACATGTGGGTATGTTCTCAACTTTTATAAACCACCACATTTATCACAAGAACCTTTCAATGGCATAGCCTAATAATAAATGTTGTCATCATCTTGTGTGCATAATATACTTGATAATAAACTATCTAAGTGACTTTGGAGGTTCTTTTAGACCACATTCTTGCAAAACATCATTAGTGTGTAAAGTACAATATATAGAACGATAAATATCATAATGCATGGAAAATTCGACATGGACCCTACAACAACATGTAGTGCGCGTATGACTAATCTAAACATAAAGTGGTTTTGTTATCTCAAAAAATATTTGGCTAATTTTAATTTGAGGATACCTTTGAAGAAAACTTTCATAAACTTGTATTTTATTCATATCTATAAAGTGTTTCGGATGTGGGTCACAGTTTGCACTCCCAATCTACCTTTTGACAACATCTTTTTGGTTTAGCTATGAAACCCTTCTTCCATCAAACGTAAACTTTTCAATTAAAGTTCTCAGTGCATCAACAACAACCTTGTCCTTGAATGGTAGTTTACTAGAGAATGACCAAAGATGATCATTACTGTTAGGATCATCAATTTCCTCTCACCTCTCTAAGGATTTGCATACTATTGTTCTGCTTATCTTTACTGACTTTCTTGTTTTTCTTATTATGGGAAAAAAAATTCATTTCCTTTCCTACTATAGTTTATGTGAGGACACATCGAGTAACATTAGCAACTTTTGTACATGAATTTGAACCAATGGCTTGATATGCATTGAAAGTATTTCACAATGGTTCTTTCACTACTATTTTCATATGCTTTTAACGCCAAAATCCTTATTGTCTCTCTATATTTCAAATTTTTAATCTTTTTAACAAATACTTGACATATTTCACTTTCATTTAATTTCTCAAAATAGTTATTCCATATTTTATTTACAATTCTTCTACAATTTCTTTCTAATATTTTATCATGCATTGGCCTCAAAATACTTTCATCAACGTGAATTAGAAACTTTGACTTTCTACAAATTATTCTAGGAGGTGTAGAAAATGGTGCATTGCATATATTAGGTGCATTGGGTGATTTAGGTGCATTAGGTCCATTGTGAGCATTCAGTGAATTAGGCACATTAGGTAATCAAGCACATTACATGAATTAGGTAAAATAGGTGTATGCTCTTGAAGTACATTTTCTACATTATGTGCATTCATCATTTTAATATCAATTGGTGAATTCTCACCACTCACATTGTGTGTGTTTGATGCTCTAGCTTGATGTAATCTCATCATATGCTCCCTTTCATTTTCCTTCATTGTCTCTTACCCCTCAATTGATCTTCTCTTGTTCTTTCCCATTATTGATAACCTACAAAATAATAAAAAATTGCAACATTTTGTTATAATCCTAGCTAAAATTGGCATAAACTTAATTAAATAATTCAATTCAATCATTTTCTAAAATGGTAAAGTTTCACTGTTTATAAAAACATGACCAAGACACCCTAAAAAAAGAATTTTCAATCATTTCAAAGCAAGAAGACATGAAAAATGTGTGCCTAATGAAGAACACCATGTGGCACAACACTAGGACCTTGTAACAACTTGAAAATGGTCATTTAAGACCATTATGAAGTTAATGTATGCATAATATATAAAACATGATCCCATTATGGACACCTAAACATAAGGTTCTAATTTTCCCTTAACACAATCATGTTATGAAGAACTAAATGCATTACATCTAGTTCTCCATAACCCATCAAGTTATGCAAAACCAAAATTAATGTGTGTGTGTGTGTGTGTGTCTGAGAGAGAGAGAGAGAGAGAGAGAGAGAGAGAGAGAGAGAGAGAGAGAGAGAGAGAGAGAGAGAGAGAGAGAGAGAGAGAGAGAGAGAATGGGGAGATAGAGACAATAAGAGTGAGTTATGGAGATAAGGGTATAAGAAGAGAGGGGATATGATGGAGAGACAAAGGCATGGAGTGAGAGGAAGTGATGGAGATAGGGAGAGAGAGAGGGGGGGGGGGGGGGGGGGTGAGGGGAGAAGGGTATGATGAAACATGGGGAGAGAGATAGTTAGGAAGAGAGAAGGGTATTGGAAGAGAGACATGATCATATGATGGAGAGATAGAGGGAGTGATGGAGAGATAGGGATAGGAAGATATAGGGGATAAGATAGATAGATAGATAGAGAGAGGTGAGGTAACAGGAAGAGAGAGACACAATACAAGAGAGAGAATGAGAGAGAGAGAGAGAGAGAGAGAGGAGAGAGAGAGAGAGAGAGAGAGAGAGAGAGGAGAGAGAGAGAGAGAGAGAGGAGAAGGTATGAGACATGGGGAGAGAGATAATTAGGAAGAGAGAGCAAATATAATGAAGAGACAGAGGGAGTGATGGAGAGAAATGGATAGGAAGAGAGAGGGGGATAAGATGGGGAGAGAGAGAGAGAGAGAGAGAGAGAGGAGAGAGAGAGAGAGAGAGAGAGAGAGAGAGAGAGAGAGTAATGGAGAGAGAGAGGGAGAGAGGGAGGGAGAAATGGAGATAGAGAGAGAGAGAGAGAGAGAGAGAGAGAGAGAGAGAGAGAGTAATGGAGAGAATGGGAGGGAGGAAGAGAGAGAGTGGGGAGGGGGGATAGGATGTATATAGAGAGTAGGGGATAGGAAGAGAGAGACATGATATATAGAAGAGAGCTTGAGAAAGAGAGTGATGGATAGAGTGAGAGAGAGTAATGGAGAGAATGGGATAGGAAGAGAGAGGGGGGAGGGAGGGGGAGAGAGAGAGAGAGAGAGAGAGAGAGGGGGGGGGGGGAGAGGGAGAGAGGGGGGGTAGGGGTAAAGGGGGAAGGTTATAGGATGGGGGGGGAGAGAGAGAATGAGATAGAGTGATTAAGAGAAGGGTGGGTATAGGAAGACAGAGGGGATATGATGGAGAGACGAGGGAGGGAGTGATTGTTGGAAATATAAGAGGAGTAACTAAGAGGGAAATATAAGAGGAGTAACTAAGAGGGGAGGGGTGAATTAGTTACCACAAAAATAAATCCTAAATCTCTTAGATGTCAATACAAATGAAAACAAAACTCTATTTAGACTAAAAATACTGATGTAACTCAATTAACATTGAATCACTCGGAAAACACTGAGAATTAATATAACTCAGTAAGCACTAAAATATTACTTCTGTAGATGTTTAATGTGATTAACCACAATTAAATTAATTGCAATATATAAAGAAAATAACATTAACACATATGACACTAGGATTTAACATGGAACCCAATTTGGGAAAAATGACCAATTACAACTAGTTAATGTTTTTTTGTCTTCTTAAGTGAGCCCTGTTAGAAGCCAATCCTATTAAAGGTTACAAAACACCCTATTAGGTGTGGCCCTATTAAAGGACCTAATCACCCTATTAGGAGTGGCCTGGTTAGAGGTCTTATACACTTCAATCTAGAAATGCCACCTTATTAGAGGATTTGTCAAATAGTTGTTAAGCTAACTCTGTTAAGAGATTTGATAAACTGCTACAATTATTAGAGAATAACAATTATACGACCTAATTGCTGATGCAATTGTATTGCTGAAATTAGATGTTTGTTCTGGCTTAAATACTTTATCCTCCTTGATTAGATAAAACTTTGCATCTTGGTAAACTCAAGACACTTTTCTATCCTTCTAATTCGCTTCCTTGGTTTATCTTTTCAATCCCATGCTTCTCTCAATCCCACAACTTGACCTTATACTTATATCTTTTTCCTAGTCAAGTCAGCTTGAATACACTTGCAAATATTCAATATTCATCCCTTAAGTTGGCTAGACTTAACAAATAAATTCATCAAACTAAATGTGTTGATTCAAGAAAATCCTTCATTAGCCAACCCAACTTAGTCAACACTAGCTTAGAAAAGACTTTCTTTAGACTTTTTTTGGTAACCAAGTGAACTCATTTAACATTGCATCTTGAATTGAATTCCTTTGGTAATCGAGTGAGCTTGGTTAATACTAGTTCTGTGCTAACTTCTCTTTGGTGCCCAAGTGAACTTGGTAGACATTGTTTTCCTACAAACTTTCTATGGTGCCTGAGTGAACCTGGACACATACTGTCTCTAAACTTGGTTTACTCTAGAATGCTCAACAAATACTAGGAATTGTCTTCATCATCCAAGTGTGCTCGATAGAAACTGACTAGTAAAGAGTTGACATTTTGTGTAACATCAAAGACAATATACAATTGAACAATTGTTTTAATGATTTCCCTCTTTGGCATTGATAGCAACACAACATGTCATAATACAATGAAATTTGAGAGAAAAATAAAAGTAAGGATAATATCCTTAGTTTCATTCTTACTCTCATCCATGAGAACAACCTCTGTTAGTGTGAACTCTTTCTGACATCAATCTCTAATTTTTGTGACTATAATATCAAACTCAAGTTCATTCTCCCTCTTTGACATCTCTAACATATATAAAAATATTTGTAATATATGACAACACACTCTTCCTCTACCTAACATTAAGTTTCTCTGATGTATGATAAAACTCTCCCTCTTTGACATCTCATGCCAAAGATAGCATTCAATAAACTTTAATGTACCCGATGTATCGATTCATGTGCAATATTCCCTTTACAATACTACATCAACTTGATTGATCTTCAACATGCTTAGTTGATGCATCACTAAAATTTGATTAGTGAGCTTTAGATAGGGGAATGACCCATAGCTTACCTCTTAGATACAAGAATGCATCCTTAGATAATGACTTGGTGAATATTTCTACAATCTATTCTTTTGTGTTCACATATTCCAATCTTACCTCTTTATCTTGCACCAATTCTATCAAGAAATAATACTTAATTACAATGTGCTTGGTTTTGGTATACATCACAAGATTCTTGGAAATGTTAATTGCACTGGGGTTATCACAGAAAACAACAATTGGATCCTTGATCTCTTCCTTTATACCTATTAATAGTTGTTTGAACCAAATAATATTTGAACAATTGATTGCTGCATCAACATATTCTACTTCTATCGTTGATTGAGAGATACCATTTTTCTTCTTACTTGTCCAAGATACTAGCCTCTTTCCAAGAAATAATGCTCCACCACTAGGGCTCTTCCTATCATCAATGCTTCCTACCCAATCAACATCAGTGAATGATTTCAATCCAAAGTTTCCTCCTTTCTTTACCACAAACCATAATCTTTAGTACCCTTTAGATACCTCATGATCCTTTTGATTTCCATCACATGATTTTCTTTTGGATTAGTAGAGAATCTTGCCACCATTCCAACTATTAATATTATATTAGGTCTTGTATGCACCACATACTGAAGTTTTTCCAACCATTGATCTGTATGTAGTCTAATCTTTGGAAAGCTTATGTCTAGTTGACATAGGTATTCCAACTAGTCAAGAATCCTCCATTCCAAACTTCTTCAATATCTCCTTGATGTATTTTGATTGAGTAATATAGATACCATCCTTCTTCTATTGAATCTGCAAGCCAACAAAGAATTTGACCTCTCCAAACATTAACATCTCAAATTCCTTACTCATTTCCTCATAAAAAGATTTACACAAATCATCATTTCTAGTAAATAATGTATCATCAACAAAGATTTTTGCCAACACAATCTTCTTGTCTAGTCCTTCTTTAATGTATAGGTTGTTGTTATTGTTAGTTCTTTGAAAACTAATCTTTATGAGAAACTTGTGCAATCTCTTATACCAGGCTTTGGGGGCTTGTTTGAGACCATACAAAGCTTTGTATAGTCTGCAAACCATGTCCCTTTCACTAGGATCAACGAAACCTTTAGGTTGCTCAATGTAGACTTCCTCTTCTAAGAAATCCATTCAGGAATGTTGATTTCACATCCATCTGATACACTTTGAATCCTTTGTGTGTTGTATATGCAAGGAGTGTTCTAACACCTTCAAGTCTAGCAATAGGAGTAAAAGTTTTTCCATAGTCAATACCTTCCTCTTGAACATAGCCCTTGCAAAATAGCCTTGCCTTGTTTCTTGAAACTTCTCCATTCTTATTCAACTTATTTCTGAATACCCATTTTGTGCCAATTACATTCTTATCCTTGGGTCTAGGAACAAGAGTCTAGGTCTTATTTATTTCAATCTGATCAATTTCTTCATTCATAGCTTCAATCCAACTTTCATTCTCTAATGCATCTTTTACAGATCTAGTTCAAATTTAGTAGGAAAATATGTGCCTTTTAATTTTTTCCTTGTTATTGTACCAACTAACTGATCTCCAATGATTTGCTCGGGTGTCTGATGCCTTCTAACATATCCAATAATTTTGGGCTCCTTTCTGAAATCACTAGATTCACCATGATCTTTTGTTTCATGTTGGGGTCCCACTATCTGTGACTCTTTTTTCTCTTGTTGAAACTTGGGTCCTTCTGATGACTTTGGTTGCACTTGGTGTAACTCAGGTTGAACTGGAGATTTTGGGGACTCGAGTGGTGAAGGTCGTTGATTACCACTTGCTTGAACATTAGGAATAATATTAGGCTCATAGTAAACAAAGTTTATGTAGTCTCTAGGTTCCTTACTATTGTACTCTTTACTCTTTTCATAATTCAAAAGGTGTTTGTTTTGAATCCTTCATCAACTAAACTCGGTTCAAGGAATGAACTGTAGCATTGATTGCTTCCTTCCAATATTTGATAGTAACATTCCTTTCTATCATAAGGGTCCTTGCACAATCCATGATTGATCTATTCCTTCTTTCAACAATGCCATTTTGTTGAGGTGTCCCAGGTATACACACTTCTCTTTTGATTCCTCTCTCATTGTAGAATTCATTAGAAATGAATTCTTCTCCTTTTTCTGATCTCAAACATTTCATTTTCTTTCTTATTTCTTACTACACTATAGCCAAATACCATTTGAACTTTTAAAGGCTTCTTATTTATCCTTCAAATACATAACAATCATCATTCTTGAATAATCATCAACAAATAAAATAAAGCACTTATCTCCTATGTAGCTTTTTATGCCAATAGGTCCACAAAGGTTTGTATGGACCAACTCCAACACTTCTTTAGAATGCTAGTTCTTGCTTTTAAAACTTGTCATGCCCATCTTACCAATTTGACAATTCTTGCACATGCCCGTGGCATGTTTCTTCAAGCTTGGAATGCCTCTAACCCTTTTGTTCTTTTTTATATTTATTAGGTTATCAAAATTCACATGACATAACCTCTTATGCCATAACCAAGTTTCTTCTACTTGAGAAATGAAACATGAACTTTCATTAAGATCTAGGTATAATAGATTACCTTTTGTTTGCTTGCTACTCACAACCATATTCCCTTTCCCATCAACCAGATTGGACTTTCCATTCATGAATTCTACCTTGAATCCAATGTTATTCAATTGAGCCACACTAAGTAGATTATGCTTTAGTGCCTCAACCCAATAAGCGTTATCACATCTAATATCATTGGTTAGTGCAATACAACCTTTACCTTTCACATAACATGGTTCATCATTGCCAAATCTAACACTTCCACCATCATAGTATACTAAGTTCTCAAATCTAGATTTCTGATCAGTCATATGGTGAGAACAATCACTATCAATAATCCATGTATCATTCTTACTAATATGTGAGATAAGTGTCATTTTACCATTCTCATCAACTAATTCATCCTTAATAGCAATGGAGACCATTTCATCTTCTTCTTCACTACTTTCAAAATCTTTAGCAATGTAACAAGATTTCTTACATTTGTCTTTGTAGTCCTTGTAGATTTTGAATTCCTTCTTGCCCTTGTACTTGTCATTCTTCTTTTCTTCTTTACCTTCATTGTTTGGACACCTTGCAATAATGTGATCAACTTCTTCACAAAAAAAGTAGATCAAAGGAATTTTGCCTTTGTACTTCCCTTTGCCCTTTAGAAATCTTCTTGCAAGTAATGTTTCAATGAATTCAAGATCTTCATCATAACCATCTTCATCCTCACTACCAAATTACCTTTTAGATTTTGTAGCTTTCTTCTTGAGTGATAGCTTGGCTTGAAATGCAGACTCAAGGTTGCCAGTGTTAGGAACATAATTGTCATAGTTATCTAACTCTAATGCTGTCAACCTTCTCACTACTACATCCAATATTATATCATTCTTGGGATTGCATTTCATCTATTGAATTACTGATGCTCTAATTGTATATATAGGAAGAAGTGTTCTGAGAACCTTTCTTACCACTATCTCATCTTCAATCTTTCCTCCTAAAGCTCTGATTACATACACACTAGCTTTTATTATTTCATTGTATTTTGCAATGTTCTCGGCATCTCTCATCCTCATTTGATCAATTTGACCTCTGAGACTTTCTTCCTTGGCTCTCCTCACATTATCATTTCCTTTATACATGGCTTTTAGGTTGATCCACATCTCATAAGTAGTACCATAGTCTTTGACTTCATCAAATTCAACATAGTTGAGAGTTGAAGCAATATAAATCATCATAATGTTTTTGATTAAGGAAATAGGTTTTAATGAGGCCTTAAAACCCTACAATAGTAAAAGAAAAACATAGATAAACTGCTTAAAGTATCATTAGCATAAAAACCACTGACAGAAACAACAACATACTCCCACAAAAAAATATGACAAAATGTAAATAAACAAGGAAGCAGAGAAAAAAAAGTAGGACATTCCCAAAAAGCTAGGAGAAAGGCTTAGAAATTTCTTTGAGGATATCTGCAACTTAAATCTCCAACTCATTCATTCTTTCAGCCATCTCTTTCAAGTCTGAAAGATCTTTCTCAAGTTCCTAGATGTCCTTTTTCTTTGTGCTGGATCTGGTTCTCTTTTTTAAACCACCCTTCAGAGTCTTATCCTTCCCACTATTGGGAGATTGGCCATCCTCCTTATTGTCCCTATGTTCTTCAAGTTTTTTTATGAGCACCTTTATGTTGTCATTTGATTCTTTTAGAATGTTATAGCTTTTCTCAACAATTCTCTGCAGAGTGCCCTCCATAGTTATCCATTTACTTTTCCTCCTCTATTTTCCTATTTTGCATGCTGCAATTATTGCTTTTTAGTCTACCCACTCTGTATTTGAGCTCTTGAATTTCATGGAAAGTCCATTTAGTGGTTTGATAACTATCAATAGCAATGTTTTTAACATTATTAAGCACATCCATCTGAGGGTTTTCCTTTGTGGTTTCACTCAAAATAACAAGGGCAAGGTCAATCAACTCCTCCATTTGAATTTTTCCCTCCTTATTCTCCTTAATTAGAGTTTTGATCATCTCTCTCTTGAGCCCCATCCTCATAGATATATTATTAAAATTTCTCCAAACCACTTTCCTATATTTGCTTGAAATCATACATGTATACTGGCTGGACCCAAATTCCTCAAATTCGTGCTTATTCTTTTCCCCACTCCATTGCTTCTCATCTTCCTCATCACCATCCTTCCCCTCCTCCTACCTATCCTCCCCTCAAAACCCTCATCTCTGTTGGCAGGCATCTTAATAGTGATGTTTCTCATTCCACCCATCCTCTCCTTACATTCCACCCCTTTGAGATTATCTTCCTCCCCATCAGTGTTGTCCCCCTCCATGTCCATGCCCTTCACCCTCTCATTGTAGTCTCTATTAGACAAAATATCAAAGCCCTGTTTAGGTTTGTTATTATCCTTTTTCCCTTTTTTCTCCATTTTGATTCTCTTTCTCCCATTTCTTGGGTTGTGGGGTGGCATCCTCCTCCGTATCCGAATGCATGTCTTGGCTTTCCTCAATATCAAATGGGGTATAATCCTCTCCCAACTCATCTAAATCAACTTTACCCTCCTTCTTCATCTACCTATTCTTAATTTCTTTTGCTATAGTCTAGTCTTTAAAAATTCATAAATTAACAACAAAAGCCCCTAATGGAAGGCAGAATTACCTATGTGCTTCTCCATATAGTTGTTTATATTCTCATTAATAGAGGAATGTAGGAAAAAAGGTATAGAAATCTTTGCCTCATACCTAAAGTGGTTAAGAAGCATGAAATGGTGAGTGCAGAGGTGGTCAAATCTTGTGTTAAGGGAAATGTACTTGATGATGACCCTTAGCAAAAACTTCCATAGTGGCTTGATAGAGCTTGGCAGATAGTAGGTGCTTCTCTTCACTAAACCCCTCTTTTCCTCTGAATCCTTGGTAAATTCAATCAGTGCCTGCCTAGAAATATGTCTATCTCTATAGAATTGTTTCCCAATAATGGTTATTCTAGTCACCGTAGATATAACCTCCTCCGTCACCATGAAATCAACTCCATCAATCTTAACACTCCCCTCATTCTAGCTCTTAACCATACTGCACATAATAGAGGGTATCCACCCATGAATCTGCTCAATGAAAGTGGAAATGTCACCACTTTTCAAAATGCTCCACACCTTAGAACACTGATGTTGCTTCTCTACTTCATCCTCAGGTTCCCTCCTATGTCTTTCCCCCATCATGATTTCATTCTCTCTGCAAGTTTTATGTGCTTTGAAGGTTGTCTCTTGCTAATATGATTTGTTTTCATAAAACACCTTTTCGCTTTGTGTACTTGATACCCAAAATTGAGCCTCAAATTGTGATGATGGAAAAAAAAAATGTGTTTCATGCTTTGGCTATTATAATTACACATCATATTTCAGCCCAATTCTCATAATATGTAACCTTTCATAATTAACCTTTAATGATTCCTGATCTACTTAGGATCCTCTGCCTTTCTATCAACTCAGATTTTCAGTGGAATATCGTGCTCATTCTTCCACATTTTCAATTCATCATTCTTGACTGCCCAATTGACCAACCTATCAGCCACTTGATTGGCTTCCCTATACTCATGAGCCATGTATATATTATCAAAAGACTTAAGGATCTGAATGCACTTTTTGATGATATTCACAATCATCCACATAGGCTCATTCTTGTAAATAAGATATTCTATAATATTCTTGGAGTCTCCTTCAAGCCATAGATTTTTGACTCCCATGTCCCAAGCCAGTTTGAGAGTTTGATGATCTGTAGACACCTCTGCATTATGGTTATTTTGCATTACCAGAGGAGCCAAGATAGAAGAATACCTTTTCCATTGGTATTTCTGATGATTCCACCTGCCCTAGCCTTGCCAGGGTTGCCTTTGGTAGCCCCATCAAAGTTAGCTTTACACCAACCCTCAGGTGAGAGAGTCCATCTGCAATCCTCCCTCTTAATTCTATCAATTTCCTTTGTGCTTAGAAGAGGGTTATGACCTTTATTGGTAGTGTGGTTTTCTAACAAAGCGTTAAATATTTTATGGAAGACAAATTTAGCATTAGTTTCTTTCTCCCTAAAAATTCTATTGTTCCGCTCCTTCTACACTCCCCAACAAACATGAGGCAGAGTCCATTCCCACAAGCCCTTATTCATGTCCCCATAAGCCCCAAGGTGCCATTATTCAAAGAGATCTGAAGTGTTATTAGAAAAACACCAAGTCATCTTGAAGAAAGACATGGAATAGAACCATATGTCTCTAGTGAAGTGACATTGTATATTGATATGATGCACACTCTCCCTATGGTTGTTACAGAGAATGCATCTATTAGGCATCAAATTTCCCCTCTTGGTGAGGTTGTCCATCATCAAGATATAGTTTTGTAGATTTATCTAGAAAAAAAGTTGATTTTGGGAATAAGGTTAGGATACCAGGCTTTAGCCCAAATAGGGGTAGTTTCCTAGATTTGCATAGTTTTGTATCTCGAGGCAACAATGTAGTTGTTGTCCTTTGTCACCCCCAAATAATGGCATCCTTGTTGGGCAACAAAGGAATCTACCTTATCATGTTGATCACTAGCTTTAGCTTTAGCATATAGATGATATAAATTTATTTTTATATGTATATATAAATATCTTTGTGTGTGTGTGTGTGTGTGTGTGTGTGTACAATGTTAATGGAAAGTTGCAATTGACTTTAGTTTTACATAGACATAACATGATCGCGTTATGGCTAGTACAACAATTGAGTTTTACTATGCATAACATGATTGCATTTTGTTAAACACAAAAGTGAAATTGCATTTATACTTGTTAATATGCTTGTTAAACCACTCAAAGGCTTGGGTTGATGTTTTCCCTCCATTTTCGTTGCTTTAGATGTTTTACATATTCTAAGATCAATTCTTGTCTTTGACTTCCTCAAGTTAGTAAATGATGAAGTGGGTATCTCTAAAATTACCACCATAGTCTCACACATTTTCTTATTTTTCTAACCATATAATTTTTTTAAATTTTTGGACAACATTAGCATTGTAAACTTAATTTTTCTATATTAGTGTCTTGGTAGTCCTCTTAGATATATGTCTACCATTTTTTTAATTACTTTTGATCTACTTAACTAGATGGAAAATAAATTACATGTTATTGTTCTACGCTTGATTTTGTTCACTTTTAAAAAATAAGTGTTGATTTTAGATTATTTTAGTGCAAGTTATGCCCAACACACAAAGAGGTACCAAAATTTGAAGATCTGGACACTTAAAAAAATTATATTAAAAAAACTACTCATCATAAAATTATGAAAAACATACAACTTCTAGATCTCAATCTTACTTATCATCCTACAAAAGGTGTTATGAAAATGCTAAATTTAATTATATGAATTGTGGAGTGCATGATAACAACTATGTTATGTTTTTCAACAAAAAACATGAAATTTTTTCTGTGCGCACGGGGTTTGACCTTCTTAATCTTATCCATATTTTTAAAACCTTAGTAGTTTAGAAACTAAATTTGGAGTACTAAAATTTTGTGCTTTATACACTTTCTTTTTTTGAGTAATGACCTTCAATGACTCTTCCAAGATCAGGTTTACCTAATTTCATAAAAAGGTGTCCACTTATACCCCCTTTTTGCACATCATCTTGGTGCACTTACCTTGAGGACGATAATTAAATTTTATTTTATTAATAATAAGTGTTTAAGGGATATTTTTAGATGTCTACACTAATATGCAAATGTTTTTGCATGCAAGTATTGAGCTCCTCGTTTCTGCACCTTAGATAAGCAACTACAATATCACACTTACTTGTTACACAATAATTACACTAATTGCAATTCCATAAATGACCAATTTATAGAAGGAAAAAAAGGAAATTCATTAACAAGGTAGTTAATGAATGATTGAAGCACTTATTGGGTGTTGGTATATGGTGAATGAGAGTATGAACATAAAGAATAAATATTAGGGCCTCTTATCTATTAGTCAACTTTTGTAGCACCAATTTGACAACATTAATGCTCTCACACAAGTCTTTTCTTATGACCATATATTTTCTCCCGAGGAGAATTATTTTCAAGATGAAGGATAATTTCTTCAATCTTTTCCTATAAGAATGTTGTTTCCATTGGACTCCCACTTGAGCTCTCATTTTTAATGTTTGAAAACTATAAAATCAACTTATACTGACCAAACAATTGTTATAATGAACATATAGGAATCTAGAATCAAGAATTCAAAGTTTTCCATTTTTGAGAAAAGGTAAAACACACAACACCAAGGAAATTGTTCTTGCAAGGAGCAATTACAGTGGTGAATGCTTAGACCATATGCATACATGTCAAGCACTCAACTCTTATGCACTTCCATCAAACCAACTACTTAGCTTGAATATATATGACATATCAATTTCATTATATGCAGAGAACAAGAAGTAGACTAGTCAAGTTTAACTCCAAGCTAACAATTGTGTCTCATCCCACCATTACACCCTTTTTTTGGATAGAGGTTTAGCATTTTTTGCCTAGCCTCTTTAGTTAATAACCAAGGGCTAAGGGTTATCCATTCCTTGCCAAATTCAGCTGTAGCACGATCTCGACCTCATCCCTTTAGATGTTGAAGGTCTTGCACTCAGCAAGACTTGATCCTGGTGGCCTCTTTGAGATCCTTTCAACTTCATGAGTAGACCAAGAACCCCTTGACTGCTTCACAACACTTTGACAATCATTTCAACTCCCAAAACAAAACATTGTGTAAAGACAACCCCTACAAAACCAATGCCACATCAACAATCTCCATAAGATGTGGAAAATTCAATGAGAGTCAAAGTCTTTTGAATATTGACCTGTCAAAATTAGTTGATTAACTATCATTAACTTTAAGAAAAATGAAACATATACATATATGCACAAATATAAAATAAACCATAATTTTGTTACCAGATTACTGATACGAGATACTAAATACCAAATGGTCTAACTATGATGACCAAGTTGAAATGAGCTCCAAAACTTGTCTAAGAACACAAGGTCGAGAATATTGTAGGAGTGCTTTACCACCCTACCACGAAGCTGTTAAGCTTCCCCAAAATCTTTCTTGACATGAAAGATACCCAACTCGGCAACAAGGAAGTCTAACCAGGTAAAACTAAGAGTAGTAATGGAATGTGAGATTAAATAAAATCATAGTCTAAACTCCATTCACTAACAACATGGATAACCAAATTAGTGTATGAGAGAAAATCATCAACATTCCTTAATCAAAATGTACAAATCTATTTTCTGTTAGATTCGTATTTCCACTATGCACTACCAACATATAGGCATACAATTAAACATGCTTTCAAAAAAAATGTAAACACTTACTGCATACATTTAATCTATGCTATTAAGTATGGCATTAGTTCTTACATACTATTAAAAATTGTAAATAACAAGGACATGTCATCATAATTTCTTATGCTTCTCATAATATTCTTGAGTAATAAATAACAAGGACATATCATTCTTTTCTGATTATCAGGCATAAGCATATTTCTAATTCCTAAATCTCAGTGGACTTTCATCCATTTTGAACATCATTGTTCCAAGTAAAAATGCATGCTTCACTCAAGCATTAACCTAGTAGATAATCATAAACATTCATTGTTCATCAACATAATATGCCCAAAGTTATATTCACCAACCAAAATATATTATTATTGGGAAATCATTTATTTATTGTAATGTAACACCATACCCACTATTTGAATTATCCTTTGTCATGCCCAAAATCTAGGGCCAAACACACACAATTTTTTTTTTTTTTTTTTAATAATTAAGTCTAGTTTATACTCAACATTTAAAGTTTACTCCAATAGACTATCTCAATTTGAAATCTGTACCAATTGAAGACATGATGATTCTAAATTAATTCTTTAAATGAATCAAATAATTCAGCTAACTTAATTTAAACAACATACATGCTCGTAATGGAAACTAACTCTTCAAATTTCTATCCAATATTAAATTTGACTCTCACATTGAATTATTCAATCATTAAAGCAATTATAAGTCAATTAATTTCCTAATTAATACTAAAAAAATAATTTCTAATATTAACTTATATTAAAGGTCCCTTAATTAGGAGCTAACACTATGCAACAACTATGTTTAATTAAAACCAACTATAGTTGCCAATAAGAAACATATAATTAACTAAAATTTAAAATACTATTACCAAAATTTGATAAAACAATTACTAAATTACAATCTTAACTATATAAACTAAAACTAATCTATAATTTATTTAAAATTAGTATGAATTCAACTCCAC
The DNA here is from genome assembly GCA_028749045.1 of Cupressus sempervirens. Classification (NCBI taxonomy): domain Eukaryota; kingdom Viridiplantae; phylum Streptophyta; class Pinopsida; order Cupressales; family Cupressaceae; genus Cupressus; species Cupressus sempervirens. Next base: position 258,285,208 of record CM053792.1, read on the forward strand.
ATTAATAATGCCAACATTAAAGTTAAACTAACTATCTCACCATTATAGAAAACTGATTAATGACATAAAATATCTACTTAAATTTAAGAAATAGCCTTACAAATAATAAAGAAATGACTAACTTACAACACTAATTAAACATTCTAATAACCTAAAATAACTAATACCAATTAAAACATTTACCGAATGATAGAATCAACAACACCAACTTGATCTCTATTATCCCTAACTAAAAACGATTAAATAATTCAAAAAATTATAGAGTAACATATACTAATACATGGAAATAAATAATTACATTACTAATAAATTTAAACTAACTAGTAGGGCACATTACTAAACAAATCTTAACTAACATACAATTTAACTCACTAATTTCAGACTAGCTTATCTTAATAACATAACTAAAACTAACTCAACTAAATAGCATACATTAACAACATACTATCTTAAATGAATTACATAAACTAAAGAAAGACAACTAACTTCACTAACTAACTAACTAACTAACTTAATAATATCACAAACTAACTAAACAATCAATTACATACTAACTAAACATATATTAAATTAACCTAAACTACATACTAATTACTACTAACGACACAACATAACATACTAACCACTAAACAAACAAATAACTTAAAAAACTACACCACTGACCTAGAACCCCCCCACACACACACCCTACACCTAAGCCAAGTGGGCCTAGCCACGTACGTGCCCCCACTTCCCAATGATCAAGGCACTGCCCAAGGTATTGCGCACAACAGGTCCCTTCTGCCCCTTGCGTGAGTGGTGGTCATGCCTTCCCAAGCACATGGGAGATAGGAATATGTGGGGGGCAAGGCATATATTAACTTGTTTAATAATTTAAACAATCCCTCTCTTGTCCTCCCTGATTGACCTTCGTACTTGCTGCAGGGGTATTGGAAATTTGCCCACGCCTAGCCCATAAATGGGAAGGTAGAAGCAAGGGTAAGAGAAGGGTAAATAATTTTAGTGGGTGAACTTTAAAAAAAAATTGATTTAAAAATTAAAATGGACATAAAGTCCTAGGCTAGTGCCTTGCCTCCTAGCCTCTAGGGATTTAATGCAAAAGTTTTATGGTTGAGGAATGTCGACAAGACATGTATTTAATTATTTTAATTTCAAATGTAAATGATTTATATTCTTTTTAAAAGACATAATAATGAATTTTAGCTGCAACACAAATAATAATTCAGAGAATATTCTCTGTGACTTAGGGGGGAATTAAAATTTTCCCCATACATTTTCCTGAGAGGTTTTTCACTCCTGGAGATGCACTTTTTTTTATGAAGCCAATTTTTGACTAAGTGTTAGCATATTTTTCTTTACTATTGTGAGGCCTCACCCCGACCCTTCATAGCATAGTTGATACCTTACTATTATTTTGATACTTACGACTTGAGATGTCGAGACATTATTTGATGCTTTGAACATATTATATTATTTCATGTTGTGTGATGTTTACTTTCAGATATTTGAGTTCATCATTTAATACTTTATGAACATGCATGTTGATGAAATAAGTAAATGCAAGATTAACACATTGATTATGGAATTTTTATGATTAAGGATATAAGTAGGATGAAAGAAACCCTGATTGATTTTAAGATGTATGTTTCAATTTATGTGATTTCCTGATACGTATATACATATGTGCATGTGATTTTATGGGACTACTGATGTGTGCAATGAGTGTGTAGGATATTTTAGCCGAGAAACCCGATAGAGGAACAGAACTGATCCCTATGTGCTAATTGTGGAAACCTTGTTGTTCGTAATTCAAGTATTTTATTGTGAGTTGTATGAATGTGTCTTTCTATGATCAGTAAATGTTAATGTTCGTAACTATGTTCTTTTAGTGTCACTTGACACTCGTGAATTTGCATATGTTCTTTAGCATGCTAGTTAGGGTTAGCTGTGTAACCTTTGTACCTAAGTCAGTTTAAGTAGTGTCTTTCTGCTAATTTGGTTCTTAATCGAGTTTAGTCACTCTTAATCTAGATTAGTGCTTAATCTGCATTTTTAGAGTTGTTAGATGGTCCTAATTATTTCCTACCTTTTGTTTGGTTCCAAACCTATTCCTAAGGCTTTAAAACATGAAATATTTATACCCATAAGGTATGGGTATGGGTTGGGGGCATTTTCCAACCCCTAAGCCCCTTTTATTGACTTTTGAGGTCACTCAAAAAGTCTATTTTTGCCTTTGTGCGAAAATCGACAATGGCTACCATGAGTTGCATCACCTCACCTCCACTAAGTGGTTAACCATAGTATGGGTTGAGTTAGGAAATTCTATATTTGTAGGTGGGTGGGAGAAGTTATTGCCCTTTTTGGTGGTTGAGTTTGAGACTTATTTAGGGGCCCTTTGTGGAGTAGTTTTGGTTGTTACCCAATCTCTACTTTTAGAGAGGAGTCTTGGAAGAGTGAAGGAAGGAAGGGAAAAGCTCTACTCAAATTTGTTCATTTTCCATTACCTCTTTGTGAAGGTAGGAGTTCTTCATCTCCCTTGTTCAGATTTTCATGCTTATTTCATGCTTATGCTACTTGTTGTTGTTTGGATGCTTGTATGTATGTTGGGTATGTTGGGAAGGATTGAAAACCATGTTCTTGAATGCTTTTCTTCTTGTTTATGTTTGAATTTTGAAGTTTTCTTGTATGGGTGTTTTGGTATTACTCACCCTTGGATAGGGCAGAAGTGACCAATTTTGGGAAAGGTCCTTTTAGTTGGACTCCAACAATGTAGAGTCTCTTCTCAGGACGAGAAGAGGGAGAGAGGGTAGGGTGTTATGGGCCCCTACATGTCAGCACAAACCACGTATGAGTTTTGGCATGTAAGAATGAAAGAACGAAAGTTCTTCATTTATAGCCTCGATTGGGCACTTAGTTTGGTGTTGTGTCTGACATCTCTTGTGGGAAATATCCACCTTTCCCTAGTTTTGATTCATTGTGAATCCTATTGTGAAAACCTTGTATGAATATGCATGTTTGATTTGTCCCTTGGTCATGCTTGTTGCCACCTGATCAGATTCTGTTCCCTCCGCGGTTCTTAGAAAAGTGTTGCAGAAATTGATATGGAACCCTTGATGAGGGTCAAGAAGAAAATTCAATTAAATTGTTGTAATTTTGGGATTGGAATCCTATGTAATTTGTATTTCAAAACCTTGTTGTAATGGCAACGACATCGGGTTTTCTTCCTGGTTCTTTCTCGGCTGAGCCTTTGAATCAGTCTTGCCAATAAAATGGTGATTGAGTAAGATTGCTTATCATGAGATTTAATCGTAATTTTCAATTATATGGATGCACATAAAAAAAAAAGGATGAAATGATGATGGTTGAGTTAAGCAAAATTTTCAATTTTCCTTATATGTTAAAAATGAAAATTATGTTAAGGAAAGAAAAATGGATATGGTTGATATATTTCAATTCAAGTTTGTTTAGTAGATCAAATGAATCTGGTATTAATGTGACACAAACTATTGAATCTATGTTTTAAATCCATTCAAAAGTATACACCTTGAAAAAAAATACATTGCTTTGTAAATTTATACTGAAAATAAAGCCAAAAAAAATGCCTCAAGAGAGTAAAAACTCTTTGGTTTTTGTGTGGGAGATAAATTCATTCTCCCTTTGGTGATAGAGAATCTAAAAGATTCCCTAAATATCCTTTTGCTTTATTGAAAAAATAAATTATATTTAAAATTAGAAACAAAACAAAATAATAAGAGAAACATGGATATATGTTTATAATAATGGAGAAAATTGCATAAGTTAATGACTATATAACATACCATCAAAAATATCCAAGACTTACCTAATAAGCTTTTGGCCTTAACTCCTCCATAGTGAGCGTCAGTCTTGGAATGCTTTTTAAAAAGGTTTTATTAAAAAAGTTTTTTAACAATGTCAAACTGTCATCATGAAAGATGACGTCACCTGTCCCCCATCCCATCCCTTCTCTCCAACTTGGGCGCTCACATGAATGGGAAAGCAATAAAGTTGTTTTGTTTAAAAAACAAGTTTGCAAACATATTTTATTTTCTTTTCTCCCCACCCTAAACCCCTTGGTCACCACCTTTTTGGGACAGGCCTGCGAAGGTTTTCTTGGGCAGAGCGTTGTTCCCAAATGTAGCACTTGGGAAGCACATTTGCCCTTCGAGAAACGTGCGGGAGTGGAAGTATAGGGGGTTAGAAATGACATGGGGTTTTGGGGGGTCAATTTGACATGTGGGGAGTGTAGGGGGTTAGTATAGGTTAGTATAGGTTAGGTGTTAGGTGGTAGGTGTTAGGTGTTAGTATAGGTTAGTTTAGGTTTTGTTTATTGTTTTTTAGTTAGTATTAGTAAGGTTAGATTGGTAAGTAATTTTTAAATAAAGTTTTTTATTATTTAGCTAAAATTAATGTTTAGTAATTAAATGGTTACATAGTTAAATGTAAATCTGTTAAGTTTTAATTTGATTAGTGATTTAATAAAATTCTTTATAAGTATTAGTATGTTTAAAAAAATTATTGGTAGTTAGTGATGTTAGAATTGAGTTTTAGTTTTAAATTTAGGGGAGCTAGTATTTTAAGTAATAAAGTTAGTTATTAATAATGTTATTTGTGTAAAGTTATTTGTTTAAATTTTAATATTTTTTTTTGTAGTATTAGTTTATTAGCATGTTTTAGAAGTAGTTATTAAGGTTAGTTTTAAATTTAATTAAGTTAGAATTGTGTAAGTTTTTGTGATGATAGTTAAATTAATAAAGTTCTAAGTTAGTCTTAGATTGATAGTAAAATTTAATTATTCTTGAGTATTAAGTAGTTTTATTTTTAAAGGTGAACGAGCTATTTAAAATAAGTTAAAATGTAGATTTTATTTGATTAGATATTTCAATTAATTTTACACCCGAATTCATTTAAATTGTTATTTAAATAATTTTCATATCTTGTTGAGAAATTAGTGTAATAATGTAACTAATGATCGATATCAATCTAATAACGAAATCATCAAGATCTTAACGATGTATTCCTCCACAAGTTTATAAACTTAAGATGAAACATAGAGAACCTCTACTTTAATTTTGAACGCAAACTTATCAAACTTAGAGCATTCAATTTATTAATTTAAAAAAAAAATGTGTGTTTTTGCCTCGTAGTTTGGGCATGACAACTATATACATATTAATACAAGGAGTTATTTTTAACCTAGAACTAAACATTGATTCCCCCTTTTAAGCATGCTAATACATGGATGTGAGAAAGGTTATAGTTTCTTTCTCTCCTATAATTTGTGTTTTATCAGTCATCATATAACAAGGTCTATATTCCTTTTATAATTGGAGTTCAAGGAGTTGCATAATTTCTTAATCAAATTTGATTGTGACAATTATGAAATTTAACAAGGAGAGGGATAGCTTTGTGATCACAATGTAGGACTTTCATTTCCTCTTAATACATAAACCATCAAATTGGGAACTTCAACATATCAAATTACATTTCCTTAACATAATCAAAAACTTGAGAATCCATAATTCAAGACACTATCTATTACTCTATCTTCACATACATATGCAAAATCTGAAATCACATAAGAGCGATGCAAGAAGGTTTCCACAATCTTTTTCTTTTCTCTCTCTATTATTTATCCTCGTTCAAGGCTCAAGAATAAGTAAGAAAATCTGATGTCTTTGCCAATACATCAAAATTTAAAATATAATTTTACATAATGTTACAATTCAATTGAATTCTCTTCTAGGGCTTTCTCAATAGATCTTTTCCAATGTCTTCAATGCATCAAGGAAACCATGGGGAGACAAGAACTAACATGGAGGTAAAACAACATACAAGATGAACAATTCAAGCATGCATTCCCAACCTGTTTTTACACAATAGGTCCAAGCATAGAACTTGACTAGGGGGGAGGTGGATTTTCTCAATGGGAGACATCAAACACCATGCCATAATATAGCCCTTTCAAGGCTAAAACTTCAAGAACTTCCGTTCTTCAACAGGGCCCTTTCGAGGCTATTACCACAAGGATTTTCATTCCTTTTCATATCAAGAATTCACAATATCAAGAAGGTATGTGATGACAAGTAGGGGCCCATACACCCTACCCTCTTTCCCTCCTCTCACCATGAGAGGAGACTCTACACCATTGAGGTCCAACTAAGGCCCTTCCCCCATACATGGCCACTTCTTCCTTATCCAAGGGTGAGTAATGCCAAAACAATCCCCATGAAATCCCCTCAAAACAAAACATCAAAATAAGTATAAGAAGAACATCAAGAACAAGTTAAGATCCCTCCAAATCAATCCCAACACACAAGCAAGCAAAACAAAGAACAACACAACAACTTATGCATGATTCAAGCAAGATTCAAGCATGAACACATGAAGAAACAATTCAAAGGAGTGAAGAACTCCTACCTTCACCAAAAGAGTTATGGCAAAAATGGTGGGTTGAGAAGAGCTTTTCCTTTTCTTCCTTCAATCTTCAAACTTTTCTTCAAAACTAGAGATTGGGTAACAACCCCAAAACTACTCCAAAATGCCTCTAAGTATGATCCCTAACTCAATTAGACTTCAAGTAACTCAAGATGGAGTTTTGAGTACAACTCAAGTAGAGGTCAATCAATTTTCGCAATCAACCAAAAATAGGGTTTTTGGGTGACCCTAAAAGTCAAACAAAGAGGCTAAGGGGGTGGAAAGTACTCCCCACCCATACCCTTACCCCTAGGGCACTTAAATTTAATGTTTTGAGCCTTAAAGACTTAATATGAACCAAACATAAGCTAGGAAAATTTTAAGACCAATTAACAACCTTCAAAGAAGACAATGCAAGGATAGCACAAATTAACAAGGGGTTTTAGTTCCGTCTTTTCATTAGGTTTCCTAACTACATATCCTGCACACTCATTGCACACATCAATAGGTTCAAGAAATCACATGCATTATGTAATTTACGTATAAGAAAAATCATATAAATTAAAACGTCCATTTTTCTAATAATCAATTATTTATCTAATTCTACTCATATTTTTTACTGTTAAAATTGCATAATCAAAATGTTAGTTTTGCATTCATTTACCTCATCATCGTACATGTTCATAAGGCATTAAATGACGAAATCAAATATCTGAAAGTAAAGCATCACACATCATAAATAGCATAATAATGTTCAATGCATCAAATAATGTTATGACATATCGAGTCATGAATATCAAAAATAATAATGTATCATCGATGCTAGGATGGGTCAGGGCGAGGCCTCACATCCTTAACTGACAAATATCCATAACATTCATTCCAAGAATAAAAATCAAAAGCACAATTACTGATAATTCTTTATGATTTCCTGGTATAATTATTTAATTCAGGATAGTCATGTCCATAAAACATTTATCACTAATTCCAATGATAGTAAATCTTAACATATATTGCCCATGAACTCAAGAAAATATTATGGGAGGCTTTAGGTATTTGAGTTTCCAAGCAATTATCCATCTTTTCCATCACTTTACTCTATAATAGAGTTTTCAATGAGGTAGTAGATGGTTTTATTAATTTATTTTCTTTTGTAATTGGTTTTCTACGATCTTTCATTGGATTTGAAAGGTCCCACCACCTTATCCTATATGTGATTTAAAGTTGAAGGTTTACATGATCTATACTCACTTAAAAAAAAGCTTCTAGATCAATACTTGTTAGGCATATAAACTGAAAATTTCACTTTCTTTGAGAAAGACTCAGACAGAATATAAAATGAACAACATTTAAAGAATGCTCTGTATAGACTATTTACAACAATCTCTCTAATAATTTCAGTGCTCTTCTTCAAAGACTACAATACACAAAGTGTCATATTTACTAGAATAGATTCTCATTCAAAAAAATACCAAATTCCTCATGTAACATATCGATTTGTCAGTCTTGCCTAAACATTGAGGTGGAAATTATTCACGAGGAATTCCCCATGTGTTTCTTTCTATGCAAGTGGTTGATATTTCTATAAAAGTAAGGGAAAAAATAAAAATTTATCATTAGATCCAAGGCAAAAGTCTCACAAAGATGGAGGTCATATGACAGAAAACATCAATAATACAAGCTAACCTCCAAGGCCAACCAACCAAAATGGCCTTAGAAAACCATTTGAACTAAATCATCCCCAACAAAACTATGTTGAACTCTGCCTCGATGGCAGGAGCAAGGGTAGGGACCTTGGTGAGAAGCCTATAATTAGAGCCAAAACTAAACTAGTGGAGATTGTTCAACACTAATACAACAACAATAGAGGAGCCCGATACATGAGGTAAATAGGGACAAACCCCAAACAGAGTAGCATTTAACTAAGCCATAGAGGAAAATATGTTTGTAGGGAAAACCATTGCACCATATGTACGAGTAGGAGGAGGAGAAAACATCGATACATTCAACACAACCATTAAAAAAAATAGCAAGTAAGCAGGTAAGGAACCACAACAGGAGCAAAAGGCTCCCAAACAGGGGAGGCGCAAGGGAATCAATTTCCTCCTCTCTAACTCCACTGCCTCTCGAAACCCTTGCTTACACAATCCCATTTTTGGAATGTACTTTTTAAATTCCCCCAATAATTATGCATAATAATATAGACAATCTTCAAATTCAAATACAATTTATAGTTAAAATTAAAAAAAATAATGTTCTTCACTTACATTGGAACTATATAGAAAAGCAGGGATGTGGCGTTTCCTAAAGCACTAGCTATAAAACGTATGTGACTCTGCATTCTTCCACTGCTTTAAACTAAATGATATAAAACTTGGACAACCTTGAAGAAGTATGTATAAATGGCTACGCATCAGTGTCTTCAAGGTTGGGGCGCAACAATCATATTAATGGGCTTTAACAACCAAGTTGAATGCCTTTGTTGAATTTGCATTGCCTTCCCCCACACTCATCCTCTCCAATCCGCAACTTTTTGGTAGGCACTCCTCACACTTATGCCTAAGGTTACTACCCCCTCGAAGTGCTTTTTAAAAAAAATGGATTTTTCCCAACTAAAATCATTAACTTGAATTTAATGTCATTTTTACTACACAGGCCCATCATCAAAATTAGTTATCAGTTTTGCTAACGGTTTGATCTCCCCTTTCACATTCCTCACAATCGGTTTAAAATAGTTAATCGAATTAACTTCATTCTAATAAAAGTAAATGATCATAACAACAATTAAAAGTGGCATAAAAATAAAAATATCCATTTTATTCAACACAAGGAAACGAGTCGTGACACATTGACGATATAATTTTCATCCCCTACCTCAAACCCTCATATCTTCCTTTGCTATTGGTTTCTACCTTGGTTTTTTAGTAGCCTATCTCTTTTCATTCAATTTTAGAAATTATACCAACCCACTAAGAATTTAGATTTAAAAAATCTTTTTAACACCGAGCAAACATTAGAAATAGTGTTTATTGTTCCCATGCACAATTTTCAATGCAAATATAGGATAAAAAGTTGATTTATTTTCCCCTATGGATCGGCCGAACCAATAAACGCCCACTCGCAGTGTAACCACCCCACCGGCACAAGTTTCGTAATAGGATGAAAACAGCGCAAATTGTTGAGGCGTTTCGATTGCTCATCAAGACCGTTGGAATGCATTCGTCTTATCGTTAGGAAGCAAATTCCCTCTCTCATTTTCTTTCTTGAGAATTTGGAGACGACTGAACCTGAATTGGACTAGGTCAGTGATTAGTTAGATTGGCCCGCAAGCTACTGATTCCACATTCGCTTTCTTCGGGAAAATAGGTGATATATCCAAGTACCTATTTCCGGGGTTAAAGAACATCGAAAGCAGTTAGGGTACCCCATTATTTGGGGGCTACAATGTGTCCTATCGGGTCGGACTGAGGACCAGTTTGCAATTTGAGAAGCTATCATGATAAATATAATGGGGTTTCTATGCTTGGATTGTATTCTCCAGGTAATGATTTAAGAGTCCCCTTGAATGACTGAAAGGGTTCCTCTTAATACATTCAGAAGAGATCAGAAATGGAATATTATGGAGATATGAGCGCAAGTAGCAGCCAGGATTGGGGATATTATGCTCCATTGTCAGTGTTTTATGCTTGGCCGCAATTGAACCAGGAAAGTGAGAATGCTGTTCATCTGGAGAGACCAGATGTGCCAAATCTTGTGCAGGAGATTGAACAGAAGCTTCATACAAGTAAGGTCGAATGCATGATTTGCTATGAGATGGTGGGAAGATCAGCATCAATATGGTCTTGTGATAGTTGCTATGCACTCTTTCACCTACATTGCATCGGGAAGTGGGCAAGAGCTCCAAATTCTACAGATTCGTCTGCTGGACAGGGCCAGAGTTCGAACTGGAGATGCCCTGGTTGTCAGTCGGTACAACTTTTAAGACCAGACGATCTTCAGTACTATTGTTTCTGTGGTAAAATACAGAACCCTTCTATAGATTTCTATCTCACTCCACACTCATGTGGAGAGCCATGTGGAAAGCCACTTGATAGAGGGAAGAAAATGTCTCGTTGCCCTCATAGCTGTACACTCCAATGTCATCCAGGTCCTTGCCCTCCTTGCACGGCAATGGCCGCACCCGAGCCATGCCCATGCGGCAAAAAAACAATTACAAGGAGATGCTCTGACCAGAAATCAGGTGAATCATGCGGACAAGTATGTGAGAAGCTTCTTAGGTGTTGTAGACATTTCTGTGATAAAATCTGCCATGAGGGTCCTTGTGATTCATGCGCTATTTCAATAAATACAGTGTGCTTTTGTGGGAAAGAAGAGAAGAAGATGCTTTGTGGGGACCTGGAGCTCCATGGTGAAGTAGACTGGAAGAGTGGTGTGTATGAATGCGAGAACCTTTGTATGAAGACGCTCTCCTGTAAAAATCACAATTGCGGCTCGGGATGTCATCCTGGAGAATGCAGAGAATGTGATTTGTTACCTGAGAAGTTAAAAACATGTCCGTGTGGGAAAACGCAAACCCTAAATCAAAGGAACAGTTGCATGGATCCTGTGGCAACCTGCAAAGAGGTATGTGAAAAGCTTCTTCCTTGTGGTAAACATAGATGCATGAATTCTTGTCACCTAGGTATCTGCCCTCCTTGTTTGGTTTCCGTAGATCAGAAATGCAGATGCGGATCTTCTTCCATAAAAGTTAGTTGTTGGAAAACAACATCATCCACAGAGGACAGCAAAGAAATCTTGTGTGAAAAGGTTTGTGGACAGAAGAAAAACTGTGGTAGACATAGATGCAATGATAGATGCTGTCCAAAGTCTCATCCATGGCGGGCTGATACTCAAACAGGGGATTGGGATCCTCATTTATGTCTTATGCCTTGTGGGAAAAAGATGAGGTGTGGTCAACATTTTTGCCAAGAGCTTTGCCATAGTGGATACTGCCCTCCGTGTCTTGAGACTATTTTCACCGATCTCTCTTGCGCATGTGGAAACACATCAATTCCTCCTCCATTACCATGTGGAACACCTATTCCTTCATGCACATTTCCTTGCTCCATTCCTCAGTCCTGTGGACACCCTGCAACTCATAACTGCCATCTTGGAGACTGCCCTCCTTGCACGGTGACCGTTGCAAAAGGCTGTGTGGGGAATCATGTAATCCTTAGAAATGTTCTATGTGGTTCAAGAGAAATAAGGTGCAATAAGCCTTGTGGGAAAACAAGGCAATGTGGATTGCACGCTTGTGCTAGGACATGCCATATGCCACCTTGCGACACAGTTTCCATGGAAAGTTCATCATCTAAACCCAATTTTTCATGTGGGCAAATTTGTGGAGCTTCTCGCAGAGATTGCAAGCATACGTGTATTTCTCCTTGTCACCCATCTAACCCTTGTCCTGATACAAGATGCACATTTCCAGTGAAAATTACTTGCTCATGTGGTCGATTGAATGCACTGGTTCCTTGTGATGCTGGAGGTAACTATACCAGAGCTGATCCGGTCTTTGAAGCTTCTATTTGTCACAAATTGCCTACTCCCCTTCAGCCCACAGAATCACATTTGTCTAGGGTTCCACTGGGCCAGAGAAAGCTTGCATGTGATGATGAATGTGCAAAGTTGGAGAGAAAGAAAACCCTTGTAAACGCTTCTGACACTAAACCAAATGGAGCAATTTCAGAAAAGCTTGCTGAGTTGATTCGGAGAGAGCCACAATGGGTCTCTGCCGTTGAGGATAGGTTTAAGTATTTAGTTTTGGGAAGGACAAAAACAAGCACCAGTAGTGTTCGTGTCCACATTTTCAATGCCGTGCCAAAGGAGAAAAGGGACTTATTGAGACAACTTGCAGAAAGGTGGAGTCTATCTGTATTTAGTGCTGGATGGGAACCCAGACGACTTCTTATTGTACAAGCCACACAAAAGTCCAGAGCCCCAGCACGCAGTCTACTACCTAAAAGTCAATTACAAGCCACGGGGCAGGTACAACCTCCGGCTTTCAATTCATTAATAGACATGGATCCAAGGCTTGTACTTGCCTTATTTGATTTACCAAAAGAAACAGATGTGAGAGTAAGCTCACTGACTCTGAGATTCGGTGGGGAGTGTGAACTTGTATGGCTGAATGAGAAGAATGCGTTAGCCATATTTACAGATGTGGCAAGGGCTGCGACGGCCATGAGACGTGTTGAACATGCATCTGCTTATAGGGGTGTTGCTTTAGTCCCCCAAAATGGTGGATTGCCCAGCTCCAGTGCTTGGGGAGCTAAAGAAGTGGGGATTGTAGAGAAAGAAAATGCATGGACTATGAAGGTACGGGAATCTGCAAGGATTGAGGATTCATGAGGTGAGGATTGGTCAGTTAAATAAGTACTCAATTCAGTGTGGCCGTTAAACAACAACCCATTATTGCTTCAAAAAATCCATGGGGAAAGTAATTACAAATTGTGTACATAATCAGGCCCAGCATGACTTGTAAGCCTCCAAAAATTGATGATTCTTGTGAAGTAGTATTGCATATGTTTCAAAATGAGGATTCTGATTTAGATGGCTGGGAGAAGGATTAGTAGGTTGATCGATGGTTGATCTCCGTGCTTAGTTAATAATGTTTACCAAGATGAAGGGCGAAGATATCATTTTGGTATTTCGCATAAACACCAGGAAGTTGAATTGAATGTTGTTTCTGAGTATTAGAATATAAAGGCTTAAGATTTTTAGTCAGTTTTTCACTGTTATGGGTGATTTCACTGTTGTAGGCTCTTCTTTGGAAAGCTGATTGTTACTGGCAGTTTTTCCTTGAAGCAATTAATTGTTACAACCACTTTTTAAAAAATAGAACGCTTTTTGTTTTGGTAAGTTAAAAAATCAAAATGCTGGTCTCTTTAGTGCATTGTGCTATGGTTATGGTACGCAGTTTTAAAAATTATTTAAATTCAGGAACCTGTAAGGTTAAGTTCTATTCAGCCACATTGGAAGTGATGCTACACTATTCCATGCAATTTATTTTTACAAGTTGATACTCAGGTCCCCTGTAAATATGTATGCCCTTATTTGTGCCAAATGCTTAATTGCCACTGAATTTCTGTTTTGCAAATCCCGATAAACAAGTTTATCTTGACATCTTTTTTCAGTTTGCGCATTAAACCTTGAAAATGAAAAGAAAGATTAAATATGTAACTGATTGTACTAGTTAGCTGCTAGGCTTTATCGTGTGAGCTTGCGAGCACCCAAATCCAGTTTCAGGAAATCATATTTTGATAATTGTTTCTGACTAGGAGAAAAAGTACCATGTTTAGCTAATTGCTTTGAAGTGACTCAATTCTCTAATCAGTGAAGTGGTAGAACCTCTTTATACATTCTATTTGAATGTGCTAAAGACAAGTTATATTGTCCGAGCTTCCAAGGTCCCAAAGTCAGTCCTGGGGATTTGCAGGAGGCCACTAAACTGTTCTCAGTTTCTTTGAATAATTGGCGGTAAGAGGCTCACATTTCCAATCAGTAGGTGGTGAATTTTTTTTTGCACAAATAATTTGGACATATACAAATAAGATATAGGGTAGATTCTTATGTGATTGCTTATGGCAGGTTTTCATGTCTAGTGGTTGCTTGTAGTAATTTGTAGAGCTGATGATTATTACATTTTCTTGTATTTGATGATTATAAAATTCTCTTATTTATTTGTGTTCTATTTTGCAAATTTTATTTTATCATGATTAAAAATTCAGATAAAAATACTTTACTTTTCAAATTCCATAATTTGCATGAGAATATTTCACTTTTTTGGAGGATGTTTTATTTTTTTGATTGTCCATGTAAAAATTATCAATTTTTTGTCTAGGCAATGAAAAATGAGAGGAAAAAATTTATAGTCTTTAATGTTTGTAGCAAATAGTGACAAAAAAATTTGCACTCTTTTATTTCTATTGATTATAAGTTAAGAATATACATAGTTTGCAAAGTATCTCAAAGTTTAGTGTTGACTCTTTTAACAACGAATTTGTGATATTGCTATAAGAATTCAATTGTGACACTTCATGAGTAGTGGTTTACAAAAAACCATCTAACATGACAATGAACAAAACACTTACCACTCATTGGATCTAGGTGATGCTTACAAAGGTGAAGCTCCAAGATTTTCTAGGTCATTTATCCCAATACTACTCCAGCTCGAGTGCGCTTAACTATAAAGTTTTCTCCATGGTTAAACCCACTCTATTTGCAAACACATATGCAAAACCTTCACCAAGCATTGTGCCTCATGAACCATTCACTAGAAAATCGTTCAAACTCATCAATTGATAACCATTCACAAGAAAATCCTTCAAACTCATCAATTGATAAGTAGGAGATATTTTCTACATCAAGTCAAATTGTCACTACCCATGTTTCATGGGTAGTGATTTACACAAAACCATCTCTCATGACAATGAATAGAACACTTAATACTCATTGGCTCTAGGTGATGCTCATAGTGGTGAAGCATCAAGACTTCTTGAGAGGTCACCCATCCTGGTACTACTTCAGCTCATGGTTTAACCCACTCTGCTTGCAACCCCATTTGCAAAACCTTTACCAAGTGTTGAAGCCCCTTAAGCTCATCAATTGATAAGTAGATGTTTTCCACAACAAGTCAAATTGTGATATTGCTATTAGGATTCAACTCTATAGTTTTTTAGTCAAACTCATTGACCTATGTTTCATGAGTAGTAGTTTATACGAACCCATCTCTCATGACAATGAATAAAACACTTAGGACTCATTAG
This sequence comes from Cupressus sempervirens, assembly GCA_028749045.1. Taxonomy (NCBI): domain Eukaryota; kingdom Viridiplantae; phylum Streptophyta; class Pinopsida; order Cupressales; family Cupressaceae; genus Cupressus; species Cupressus sempervirens. Next base: position 258,300,450 of record CM053792.1, read on the forward strand.
ATCTAGGTGATGCTTAAAGAGGTGAAGTATGAGGACTTCCTGGGAGTCACTCATCCCAGTACTACTCCACCTTGAGCACACTGAACTTCAAAGTTTTATCCATGGTTAAACCCACTTTGCTTGCAACCCCATTTGCAAAGCCTTCACCAATTGTTGTGCCTTATGAACCATTCATTAGAAAACTTCTTAAGCTCGTCAATTGATGAGTAGGAGACATTTTGCCACAAAAAGTCAAATAATGATATTGCTATCAAGATTTAATAGTGTAGTTTTTGAGTAAAGCTCATTGTCCATGTTTCATAAGTAGTGGTTTACACAAACCCATCTCTCATGAAAATGTATAGAACACTTCACACTCATTAGATCGAGATGATGCTCATAGAGGTGGAGTGGTGAGACTTCTTGGGAGGTCACCCATCCTAGTACTACTCAAGCTCAAGTGCACTAAGCTACGAAGTTTCCTCCATGGTAAACCCACTCTACTTGAAACCCAATTTGAAAAAACCTTCACCAAGTGTTGTGCCTTATGAATGATTCATTAGAAATCTCCTTAATCTCATCAATCTAAGTAGGAGAAATTTTCCACAACAAGTCAAATTATGATATTGCTATGAGGATTCAACTATGAAGTTTTTGAGTCAAACTCATTGACCCATGTTTCATGAGTAGTATTTTACACAAACCCATCTCTCATGACAATGGATAGAATACTTAGCACTCATTGGATCTAGATGATGCACAAAGAGGTGAAGCATCAAGACTTCCCAAGAGGTCACACATCCCAGTTCTGCTCCATCTTGATCACACTTAACTACAAAGTTTCCTCCATGGTTAAACCCACTATGTTTGCAACCCCATTTACAAAACCTCCACCTAGTGTTGTGCCTTATGAGTGTAAATTTTTGTAAACCACTACTCATGAAACATGGGTCAATGAGTCTGACTCAAATACTACACAGTTGAATCTTAATAATAATAATATAATTTGACTTGCTGTGGAAAATATCTCCTTATCAATTGATGAGCTTAAGGGGCTTTCTAATGAATTGTTCATAAGGCATAATACTTGGTCAAGGTTTCGCAAATGGGGTTGCAATGGGCTTAACCATGGAGGAAACTCTATAGTTAAGCATGCTTGAGCTATAGTAGTACTGGGATGGGTGACCTCTCAAGAATTCTCGATGATTCACCTCTATGAGTATTACTTAGATCCAATGAGTGCTAAGTGTTTTATTCATTCTCATCAGAGATGAGTTTGTGTAAACCACTACTCATGAAACATGGGTCAATTAGTTTGACTTAGAAACTACATAGCTGAATTTTCATAGCAATATTATAAATTATATCATAAAAAACACTTAATCGAGAAAATAAATGGCTATAACTTAGATAGCTATCATTTGCTGGTAGAAGGTCTTCCTACAATGGGTGTAATGTAGCTAGTGGAGGTTGGAGTAGTATGAACTCTACCCTCTAAAACAAGAAAAGCATGAGGCAAGGGCTGGGGTACAAGTTCTACATGTGGCAACAACATGTGAAAACTCAGGGACCAGTGCATGAAATGATCTAGTAGCTTGTTTCACATCTTTCTATTTATTTTTGCCTTTGAAAGCCTTTTCTTTTTCAATCGTTGAACGAATTGGCTCAAGGGAATAGCCAGACCATCTTTAGACACTTTGTTGATTGGTTTGGTTTTGTCATAAGGAACACTACTTACACTCCCTTTGACTTTTGTATATCCATGTGTCACCTCTTTCTTACCGACCACTTTTGTGCTACTACTTTAAGGAGGTTGATGAATTTTTGTTCCTTCATTTTCAATATCATGGTAACTTACAAAGAAACATCATAGTATATGTGATGTAGGAGCATCCTGGGGTAGTGGGTGATCCTACAGGAGCATCAGGCTTAGATTTTGTGGACCTTATGTTTCATTTAGTTAGCATTATGTTCAAGGCATATTGGCGGACCTTGTCCTATGTGTGCATAATGATTGGAGCAATCGTATTGGTGTTAGAGCTCTTTTGGTGGTTGCTAGTACTGCGTTCCTTATTTTCTACTAGACTTTGGAGATTGTTTCTGCAAGATTCAATCTGTGGGAGTTGGCTTGTGCAATCTTAGAGGTGGATTGTTAGATGGTGCATGTTCCTATGGCTAAGGATGCATAATGTTATTTTGCCTTATGATTTAGTTATGCATTGTAAACTTGGGGCTTGTCCTGAAGTATTTATTTAACTTAGTATGTCAAGTTGACTTGTAACTTGAGTGTTTATTTAATTGGAGTGTTTATTTAATGTAACTTGCTAGGTTGACTTGTGGTTTGGTTTAGTATAAGTACAAAGTCTTTTGATGTCTTGAGTCAATAGCTCATTTATGGGAGTTGAGCAAGAGTAGCTGAGGAGTGAAGTTCAACAGAGCTAGTAGCTTAAGTGTGGACTTGGAAAAAAAGAAGGTTGCTTGGTTGCTTGCGAACACAAGTTTAGATTATTCATGGGGTTTCTACCAGATTGTAGGTATGGGCTAGCTAGGGTTGGATCTTGTGATGTCTTGCATACCTGTTATTGTAATTGCTTATGTATTTGACCGTAACATGGAAGGCCTTACAACCGAGCATGTTGGATGTGAATACAATTATTCTATTATGAGAATATATGTTGCAATTGATATAAATATCAGAGTTGTTGTTATTCTTCCAATATGTGATTATTTGATGGGGTTATGTCATCTCCTTTGGGGATACGCCTGACTTTCACTGCATCAAGTGGTATCAGAGTAAAGGTTTGATTTGGTTGGTGATTGTTAGGGATTTTTTGTTGAGGGTTTTTCAAAGATCTTGGAAGATGCCTCCAAGAAGATTGGACCCTAGGGTGATTGCAAATCATTGTGATGCTTTGGAGCCTAAGATTTTAGGGAAGGTTAGATCAGATTTCAGATTTGAGATGGAGTTGATGAAGAATGATATGGTTTCTCATGAGAGCTATATCTGGTGTACTGAGGAATATGGGTACGAAAGATGGTTATGAGGAAGTTACTAAAGAATTTGGGGTTGCTGGATCTAGTGTTGATGACAAAGCTGATAAGATAAAGAGACGCGTGGAAGGTAGAACTAGTCAGTTGGATAGATTTGGAGCTTAGTTAAAGCTGAAGCATAATATGCACTACTATATTTGGGCCCAAATTGCAATGATAGGCTGTCCCTATCATCGCAATTGTGATGACCACCCGTTGCCCAAGTGCCACCATCATGATTTGGCTCTCGTCGGATGAGCGTCAGACTTTTGCTATCACAAATTGCGACGATAGGGGCGTCTGTTGCAATTGCGGTGGATAAAGCTGTTGTGACTTGGAACAAGACCACACCAAGGGTTCACCTTTACACCCTCACAATTGCGATGACTAGTCGTTGAGGCCGTCATCTTGTGCGGGACATCAAAGCAACAACAATGCTATAGGAGCGATGGCTAGTTGTCAGCACATGCCGTCGCTATAGTGACGGGTATGTGACAACAATTCTATGGGAGCGATGACTAGGTGTTGGAATAAGCCCTCGCAATTGTGACGACTTGCTGTATTAATAATTTTTTTTTTGGCTCAAAGTCAGCTATGATGCTCTCATAGCTCATAATAGATTCACACAATTAGTTGTCATGCAATCATAGGTTAATATTGAGCTTCACTTGGTTTCAAGAATAGTTTAATATTCTCTACTAATCAAGGCCAACCACGTGAAGGTGGAAGCTCGTTTGTAATTCCTCGTTAACATCTAAAATCTTTAAGAAATGATCGATCTTTAAAGTACAAAAAAAGGTTCTAGACCTCTGCAAAAGTGATATCATTTTACCATCTTTTGGTGCATGTCATTTTTCCGTCGCATCCAAAATAAGATTTTGCCACTCTGAATCGAGTATGCATGTGCAACTTCATCCAAATGCATGGACAATAGGCGGAGCTGAAAAAAATAACACAACTACATTTGTTTAATAGGTCTATTAAGTTTTTAAAATTATAGACCATCACGAACAATGTTCGTCATGGTCTATAACTTAAAATACCTAATTTAAGACCTCTAACAAAAATGCAAACCTGTTGCATTTTTTAGTTCCACTTGATGTCATATGCATATGAATTGAGATTGTATATTGAACTATGACGTCTTTCTGAAACCAAGAGGTTCACATAGATAGTTGTCATGCAATCATAGGTTAATATTGTGCTTCACCCCTGTGAGCATCACCTAGATTCAATGAGTGCTAATTGTTCCATTTATTCTCATGAGAGATGGATTCATGTTTAATCAATACTCATGAAATATGGGTCAATGAATTTGACTCAAAATCACACAGTTAAATCCTGATAGCAATATCACAAAGGGTTAAACTTGTTCTTCAAAAAATTTCTCGATTGTCGAATCTGTTTATATACAATTTTTGTGTCAACATGAAATGTTTCTGAATTTGACTGCACAATCTTATGCAATCAAATCTAAAAACATCTATGCTAATTTCTTTTTGGTAAGAGCATAAGAATCAAACAGACGAATCTAAATTAAAAGTCTTCAATTAAAAAAATCAAGACCTGAGAATCAATCAAATAAGAAAGAGGCTCAACCTTGTTCTTCAATTTCATCCAACCTGTGACCAAACCCACTGTCATTTTTTTCCAAAAGATTTTCCAGTTACCCTCTCATCTTCTCTGGCAAGGCAAATCTTGATTATAGTTATAGTATTTTCAACTTCATCATATGGTCTAGAACCAAAACTCTAGCAGTTTTCAAGTGATTTTTCAACACAAATTTCTCTGGCGGTATTATCGAGCCGTGGGCTCTGTTTTTCTGCAACACAAAAAAAGTAGGCTTATTTTTGGACCTATACAATCCCTGCAAGTGCGAGCATTGATGGATTTTGTAAATCTTGTGCTTTGTTTGTGCTTCATATCATGCACGGGTTGGATGATGTAGGCAAACTCTGTTGAATATGGCATTTTCTTGAGAGTTTCAGCACCCCTTCTTCCATCGGTTTTTTATTTCTGAATGCATACATCTATGTTGCTGTGTATGAAAGTATAAAACTCAACTTTACACGCAAAATTATAAATATCTTTGGGTTGCGCTCAGAAGCTTTTGTATGGTCTTGGATTTCGAAGTGGCACCATGAAGAGCCTTCTGGCTCTGCTGATTTGAATGAATTGACAGGTTTTGATGAGGCTGAAAATAATACAAGCACCAACAGTTTTCCTCTACTTGGAGTGATGATCTTTTGCATGAGGGGAAAATTAAGTTATCTTCGTTGATATGGAAGAGTAACCATAGTGTATTGAGCCTCCATGTTGTTGTAAAGCATGATGCCTATGATCATAGTTTCCATGTCTTCAATGCTCACATAGGACTTTTTGATATTGTAAAGTATTATTTAAGCAATTCATTTTGTCTCTTGGGGTTCTATTTAAACTATAACTCTGGCTGTATTTGGGCATCTACGACCATTACATGAAATATTTGAGACCCTCATTTTTACAGGAAACATTTGAGACCCGCATTTTGATCCAAAATATGTGATCTCAAAACTTAATATTATTAATATATATGGCTCTTCACTTTTTGAAAAATAAAAATATAAAATAATTAAATTTTAAAATATAATTTGAGTATAAAAGTATTAAATTATAATATAATTAAGTTTAATGAACGATTAAAAGTCATGAAATGTAAACTTGTGAATTCTTCTAACATGAGATACAAAAAGGAAAATAGAATTTCATTTGCAAGAGGGGAGGAAAAGAAGGAACAAATCATGCATCAAGAAAAAGAATAAAGTTTCATATCTCTACTAAGCAGAGAGATTGCAATGGAAGAGAGATTGCAATGGAACTTCCCATTGCCACGTACATCTCTAGCAAAGAAATTGGACAAATATTAAATATTAAATATTTTATTTAAAAAAAAAAATGATAATAAGATTTTAATACAAATAACTATTAAAAATAATTAAATTAACCAACCTTTGTCCATGTTTATTCAACCATACATCAAACTTGAGCTCTTGTTAAATTTTATTGTATTTGATGATCATAAAATTTTGTTATTTATTTGTGTTATATCTTTCAATAATTAGATGTTGCGAATTTCTAGATTATTATTTTTTCATAATAAAAAAATTAGTACGAACACTTTACTTTTCAAATTGCATAATTTGCATGAGAATATTCTACTTTTGTGGAGGATGTTTTAGTTAATTTTTTTTTCCATGTAAAAATTATCAATTTTTTGTTAGTCAACAAAAAATGAGAGAAAAATATTTATTGTTTTTAATGTTTGTAGCAAATAGTGACAAAAAAATTGCACTCTTTTATTTCTATTGATTATAAGTTGAGAACATACATAGTTTGCAAAGTATCTCAATGTTCAGTGTTGACTCTTTTCAGAGAGTTTAGTAGTGAAATTGTGCTATTGCTATCAAGATTCAACTGTACAATTTTTGAGTCAAACACATTGACCCATGCTTCATGACTAGTGGTTTACAAAAAAACCATCTCTCATGATAATGAATAGAACACTTAGCACTTATTAGATCTAGGTGATGCTTATAAAGTTTGAGCACTAAGACTTCCCAGATTGTCACCCATCCCAATACTACTTTAGCTCAAGCATGTTTAACTATAGAGTTTTCTCCATGTTTAAACATTTTAGTGTAAATAATTGTTATTTACACTTTACTTAAGTTTACTTAGGATAAATGCATTATTTTATTATTTCTTAGGTTAGATACCTAGGAGTTTTCCTACTCATATGAGTTGTCTTCTTGACAACACATGAGTAAGCAACTCCAATTTAGCACATGGTGTCTACAACACTGGAGTTTGCATAAACAACTGAGTTGTCATGTAGACAACACAGTTGTTCACACTATTATTTTAGCACATGGTGTCTACAACATAATTGTACGTGCTACACCTTTGTAGGCTTATTCGCTCATCATCACACTAACTCCTGTGCTTAACGAAGGACAACCCACACCTGGTGGACATGTGTCTGGTTGTAAGACTTATCATGTTGCTAACTCCTAGGCCTTCTAGATGCATCATAGAGGCCTTTATATACAGACACCTTTAGTGTACTATACAATGAATTCAATATCATATTATTATTCTGATCATACTCTGTTGGTCTTTTGTGCTAGTTATTGTGCTTCTTGGTCTTGGGTGAATTTTTTCCTAAGGCAAATTCTTACATGGTATCAGAGCCATAGGAGCGTCATTTCATAGCCATTGGAGACCGATCTTGCTTCACCTCTTTGAGGACACCTCAACTCAGATTTGGAGAATTCGTAAAAATTGGGAGCGTTTAGAGCCAAAGCGGACCTCACCATTGCGTCCAGAGCATTGATTCGGTGAAAATCAACTATAAATTTGCCTATGCTGGGCCAAAGTCAATTTTGAGGCAAATTTTTTTTGCAAACTGACACTCAAAGGCCCTGATTTGCAAATCCGGTATGATTTATTAGATCTGCGCATTTATTTTGTTCAGATCTATATTTAATTTTTCTCTGCAATTATTTTCAAATTTCTAGGTTTTTTAGGTTTTTTTTGCCAATAGGGCCTGTAGAGAAATTTTTTTTTTGCAGGAACTGGGTGGTGAAATCCTGACCCCCGCAGAGAATATTCTGTCACAATGCAGGAAATATTCTACTCAAGTTTGGCAATCAAAATATTCCTTATATTTTTTGGCGCATTACAAATCTAGCCACACAATTTTTCGACATTAGGCTTCATTTCTAGTGCACTAAGCAATCGACAAACACCCCACATAAGACCGACGGTAACACTTCATAGCTAGCGACCTCACTTTATATTATATGTTGTGACTTATTATTTTTATCTACCTTTGCGTTTAATGCATAAGGCATGTGGGATAAACCCACTAACCTCGTTGGCATTTTTTTAAAGTTTTGCAGCACTAGCAATACAAAGCCGGCATCATCCATCAACTGGGGTTCTTAGTCTTCCCACCAGTTTTAAAGCCTGCACCGACATTTTTTTTTCCGACATCTACAGCCAGCACTGTCATAAACTCCCGCTGTGGAATTAAATCCAATGCCCTCCATGTTTTACACTTGGCGACCGCCTGTCGTGAACAACATTTGCCAGCAGACACGTCTGTTGCATGACAAGCCAGTGTGATAGCTTAGCTGCCACACAACCCCTCTCAGATTCAACACGCGAACAGCTACGTAAAGACACATGGAGGTCAACAGCCCATATCACCGAGGTCAAACCTATATAGTCAGCGATCCAAATCAGTTGACATGTCAGCACGCCAATTTGTACCTACTGTATGATTCGTACAGCACATCCTTTGCCACGTCAATGGGGAGATTTTTTTGCTGACGTCAATAGTCCACTGTCTTAAATTTGACGGTCGTCTAACTGCCATCCAACAACAAATTTGAACTGCTACGATGGCCATTTGATTGTTAAATTTAACCTCATGTTTTGCTGCTTAGACCCCTCTCCAAATTCAATATTGATTTGATAGTCCGACTTTGGGAGGCCATATCTCAGTCATCCAGCTTCAAATCAAGTGCAATTTTGAAAAAAAATTTGGTAGAATTTCGTAAACTTTTTAGTGGTGCAGTTTATTTGTGGTTTTGATGCATGGATTTGTCAAAAATTGTTGTTCTTGGTGATTGTACCTGTCTAATCTTACATTTTGCAAATTCAAATGCTCTGTACGAGCTCATTTGGACTCAAAATTATGTTCCATTTTTTTTCCTGAAAGTGTTTTATTTTTTGTTTACTTTCCAGATCTGTAATCATATTATAGGCTTGTGTGGACAAAAATATCACTTTCATAATCAGGTCTTTTTTTGCATTGTAATGCTTTGATATAACTTCAGAATTGTTGTATATCTGAGATACACTGTATAGTTCTAGTTTTGAACTCCAAAAGAAGGTTGTAAACAACAAATCAGAAGACCACTAAGACCAAAATTGGCAAGTGGCTATTGTAAATGCACTAAGTATAAAGTGCCAAAATCTTTCTTTTGGGGGGTCTCTGTTGTTGAGGATAGGTTTAAGTATTTAGTTTGGGAAGGACAAAAGCAAGCACTAGCAGTGTTCGTGTCCACATTTTCAATGCCATGCCAAAGGAGAAAAGGGACATATTAAGACAACTTGTAGAAAGGTGGAACCTATCTGTATTTAGTGCTGGATGGGAACCCAGATGATTTCTTATTGTACAAGCCACACAAAAGTCAAGAGCCCTAGCATGTAATCTACAACCTAAAATTCCATTACAAGCCACGAGGTAGGTACAACCTTCAGGTTTCAATTCATTGATAGACATGGATCCGAGGCTTGTACTTGCCTTATTTGATTTACCAAAAGAAACAGATGTGAGAGTAAGCTCATTGACTTTGAGATTCAGTGGGGAGTGTGAACTTGTATGGTTGAATGAGAAGAATGCATTAGCCATATTTTCAGATGTGGCAAGGGCTGTGACGGCCATGAGACATGTTGAACATGCATTTGCTTATAGGGGTGCTGCTTTAGTCCCCCAAAATGGTGGATTGCCTAGCTCTAGTGCTTGGGGAGCTAAAGAAGTGGGCATTGTAGAGAAAGGAAATGCATGGAATATGAAGTTATAGGAATCTACAAGGATTGAGGATTCATGAGGTAAGGGTTGGTTGAATTAGTGAAGTGACCAATTCAATGTGGTAGTTAAACAACCAACCATTATTGCCTCAAAAAATCCATGGTGGGAGCAATTAGAAATTCTATATGTAGTCAAGCCCAGTTGATTTGTAAGCCTCTAATAATTGATGGTTCTTGTGAAGTTGTTGTATTTCATATGTTTCAAAATGAGGAGTCTGATTTAGATGGCTAGGAGAAGGATTAGGAAGTTAATCGATGGTTGACCTCCTTGCTTAATTAATAAGGTTTATCAAGATTAAGGGTGAAGATATCATTTTGGTATTTTTTTCATATGTTGCATAAACACAAGGAAGTTTAATTGAATGTTTCTAACTAGTAGAATACAAAGGCTTAATATTTTCAGTGTTTTGGGCTTTTCTTGTATGGAAAGTTGATTGTTACTGGCAGTCTCTCCTTGAAGCACTTACTTGTTACAGCCATTTTTTTTAAAATAGTACAACTTTTTATTTTGGTAAGTTAGAAAATCAAAATGCTTGTCTATTTAGTGCATTGTGCTATGGTGATGGCACACAATTTTTAAAATCATTTAAATTTAGAAACCTGTAAGGTTAAGGTCTATTTAGCCACATTGGGAGTGATGCTACACTATTCCATGCAATTTATTTTTACAAGTTAGTACTCAGGTCCTCTATAGGCTAGGGTCCCATGGGCACCCACTTCCTTAAAAATAGAGTGGGTGCTACTGAGATTTTTTAGGGATATTTAAAAAGGGAAGCGGTCCTATGGATTTATAAGTGAATCCGCTCCAAAAAAAAATATAGCTACTAAATTTAAGGAAGCTTTTGTCTCATGAATTTTTAAAAAATTAAATTAAATTTATTCATAAATTTGTTTGGTGGGAAAATGAAGTGTAGATTGTTGACAAATGGCACAATTCCTCCCTAAGCTGGTGGAGCTAAATTCAACCCCACCCCTTTTTCACCTGCTCAAATTGAGAGGGCTGAAAATTTGAGGCTCCTATTTTTTAGGAAAAGATTCCAATTAACCCTTTAGCCCCCCCTAAAAAAGTATCATGGAGCCACCTGTTCCACAAAAATAGAACCCAAGCCCCTCCCATGGGACCCCTGCCTAAATATGTATGCCCTTATTTGTGCCAAATGCTTAATTGCCACCGAATTTCTATTTTGCCAATCCTGATAAACAAGTTTATCTTTGACATCTCTTTTTAGTTTGCACATTAAACCATGAAAATGTAAAGAAAGATTAAATATGTAACTGATTGTACTAGTTAGCTACTAGGCTTTATCGTGTGAGCTTGTGAGCACCCAAATCCAGTTTCAAATCACATTTTAATAATTGTTTTTGACTAGGAGAAAAAATACTATGTTTAGCTAATTTTTTTCAAGTGACTCAATTCTCTAATCAGTAAAGTGGTAGAATCTCTTTACACATTCTATTTGAATGTGCTGAAGACATGTTATATTGTCCCAACTTCCAAGGTCCTAAAGTCAGCCCTTGGGATTTGCAGGAGGCCAGGAAATTGTTCTCACTTTGTTTGAATAATTGGTTGTAAGAGGCTCACATTTCAAATCAGTAGGCAGTTAAGTCTTTTTGCACAAATAATTTGGAGAGCTGATAATTATTGAATTTTTTAGAGCTACTAAGCAGGTTTTAATTTAATTTATAGTGGTTGCTAGTAGAAATTTGTAGAGATGATGATAATAATTTGTAGACTTCATGATTATTACATTTTTGTTGTATTTGATGATTATACTAGTACTTTCATCTTTGAAGGTGAAAGGGTTAAGTTGGTAGTTTTATATATATTGAATGATGACATTATGTTGCACTCCAAAAAGATTGGTCATAATCTTTATTCTCATATTTCAATAATTTGTCAATCTTTAGGATGATTAGAGGAGCATTGGATTTTTATGCAATCGTTAGATTATGCAACATTTATGTCAATGTTGAATCTTTTTTAACTCACACAAACACTAACTTCTCTATTCCTATCTCTAACTTATCTTACCCCTCTCTTTAGCTTTCACCTCTCTCTGTCTATACCATATTTTCTCTATTCATTTATCTTTTCCTCTATTTATTTCTCCGTGATCTATCTATCTACTATCCATCTATCATCTCATAGATCTTCATCATTTTATTTCTTCATCTCCACTCTCTCCTATTTTTATTTATCTCCCTTCATAACTACCTACCACTTTGATATTAGATTCTGATCCACCTATCTATGCACCCTCTCTCCCTATGTTGCCTTCCCCATTTTTATCACTATCAATCTTTTTTAACTCTTTATCTCTTATGTCTCTCTATTATCCATCTTAGTCATTCTCTCCCTTCTCCATCTCCTCTTATCATGTAATTTGTATATTTGGTGGATAATTAGGAGACATTTTTATCTTATTCCTGACTAAATCAAAATATTATTTTCTAAAAAATAATCACAAATAAAATTAATTTGACAATGTTACACCTGACCCTACTACCAATATCTAAGGTTAGAATGAGATAGACACCACCATTGAAAGAACTATGCACAAAAAATTAGAAACGATGTTGAGGACTACCATTTTATTTTGAAGAGAGAATTATAGAGGGGTTGTCCACTTTTTCTAATAGCCAATTTCATTTTTTTAGAGCTTTATGTAGGATTTAGCATGTGCCAAAGTGGTAGTCTATTGAGTAAATTTTGCAAAGTTATAATATCCATCATAGATAACATTCCAATAAGAATAATGTAGATATAAAGATTAAATAATCATATTACTTCTTAAACTAAATATACCTTCTAAATACCCGAGAGTAACAATCTTGAAGGATAAAATGATAATAATATTTGTATAACGTGGTTAATTTTATTTAATAATAAAAATGGACCGAGCTATTATATATTTTATTTAAATAACTAGTTTGATAACTCCACAGGGAAAGAAATAGAAAGAAAACTTCACTTCTTGGTTGAAGTACTATAAAAGAAAACACTTGACTATCTAGGTATAAAGAAAGAAGAACCAAAAAAGTATCATAAAGTCCAAATTTGATGTGAACAATACCCTCAAGAATCTTGCAAACTACCATGGTGTATCATAGGTAGCTAACATTGTCACAATCTTTATCACAACTAACATTTGAGATCCACATTACCTACAAAATATGATGAAGCACCATATAAGATAACATGCCTCAAAGTGCCTATCAATAGGTGACATAGTTTCTTACCAATTTGCTCATGATTATCAATAAAATCAGCAGGACACAAGGAATCAATATGAAACCCATCACAACCCCAATTAGCAAGGAGATCAACAACTTGATTTCCCTCACACATAATGTGAGAGCTATGAGCTTCATGGAAATAATCAATTAACTTAGATACATGTTTAAGAATGTACTCAAGTTTCCAACTAACCAATGATCTCTTAATACAAGCATTAACAACTACCATTGAGTCACCCTCAATGTGTATCTTAGGAAACCCTCTTCTTTTGGCCAAAACTACCCATACAATAAAGTAGTAGCTTTTGCATTGTTGTTGGTGCTGTGAGAAATAGAATGAGACTTAATTGCACACATGTTCCCTTGATGATCATGAATGCAAATACCAATACCTGACACTCCTGAATTGCCTCTCGAAGCACCATCAAAGTTTATTTTAACAAAACCATTAGTTTTTGGAAACCATTTAACATTTTTCTTGTCAATGGGAGCAACAACATTCCGCTATGGAATTGACCCAAATGGGATAACAATCCCCTTCCAAACATTTTCTATTCTACCATGCCAACTAGAGAAGTAAAAGTTTCATTTGACATTCAATAAATTGGCATTTATCACCTCTACTACTGATTTCTCAATACCTTTTAAAACTTCATTAACATGATTCTTCTTTTTATTATTAACTTTTTGACTAGAGGTAGACATATATAAGTCCATCGTGCTCTTTATTTTCTTAGCTTCTTGGAGTGATGCCAGACCAAACAATAATGTATCCTCAACAAATAAAGAGTGTGTGACCGAGATAGAAGATCATACAATTTGAATCACCTTCCATTGAACCAACCAATGTTTAAATTGGACTATCCTACCCAGTGCCTCTTCCTTGATGATAAAAAGAAATGGTGAAAGTGGATCACCTTGCCTAACCCCCTATGACACTTGAATGAAGCCATAAGTAGTATTGTTAACAATGACTGAGAACCATGCTCCTGAAAGACAAGCCTTAATCCATTTACAAAAACCAATTGAAAAGCCAAAATTTTGAATAACTCAGAGTAGAATTTTCTAGCACACTCTATCACATGCGTTCACCATATCCAATTTGATGACAAAACTAGGAACTCATTTTTCATTAATAATATACAATGACTCATGTGCTACTAGGGAACCTTCCATAGTCTCCCTACGAGGAACAAAGCTCCCCCATTCTTGTGAAATATTACGAGGAATGAGATGTACCAATATAAGATATAAGGCCTTGGTAAAGATTTTATAAGTAGTATCATAAAGAGAGATAGGGTGAAAGTCAACAAATGTTTTTGGATTTTGTACCTTTAGAATAATAGCGATATTAGTAGTATTAGAATATGTCAACATAGACTTATTTTTCCTTGACTCTTCAATTGATGCTAACAAATCCCAACAATAGAACAAAGCACTAAAGCCATCTAGGCTTGGGGCCTTATCAGATTATAGAGAAAAAACCACCTTCTCTAGTTCATTAATAGTGAATGAAGCCATCAATAACTCATTATTTTTATCTAAAACTATCTAAGGGATTGCTTCCATAATTTCATTCATTTGATCCTTATAGATTGATGACAAAGGGGGATCAAGTAACTTTCTATAAAATCTAACTCCTTGAATTTCCTTATAATAAAAAATGACATTACCTGAACTGTGTCCATTGACTGAGAAAATGACAGTAATTGCTCTCTTATACTCAGTTGAAGCATGAAAATAACTTGTATTCTTGTCACCTTCTCTAAAGCATAATTCTCTTGACTTTTGTCTTTGGTATCTTCTTCTTTGGAGCAAAATTTCTACCTGTTTATTATGTAGGAATTTCTAGTACAAATATAAATCCTCATTCAATCCAACTTGAATAATATGATCATTAATCTCTGCTAGCTTCTGCTTAACCACATATTTCTCTTTCAATAAATTCTTAAAAACTGTAGACTTCCATTATTTTATTTGCATCTTGATATGTTTGAGTTTGTAGGAGAAATGAAACTTTTTAGTTCCTACAATAACGAGAGCATTAATCCACCAATATTTCAATAATGGTAGAGATTGTGGATGGCAGAACCACATACGCTCAAATTTAAATGAAGGTTTATGAGAAAGATGAGGAAGAACTAAATTATCACTCATCTTCAAAAATATAAAAAAGTGATATGAATCCAAATATGTTAAAATCTCATAACAAAAAGAAAATTTCTTGGAATTCCATACATGGGAAATCAAGAATCTATCTAGCCTCTGGGTATGTGTAGGATCATTGTGTGCCAAAAAGTGGCGATGTGAAAAAAATAGAGTTTGAACATGTCTAAAAGCGCTTCAAAATCCGCTCTAACTTTTTTCCACCTATCCAGGTACCAAACCTGGAAGGAAAGGCCGAGCCTTATTGGATATCCGATAATCATGTTACATTATTATTATATTATAATAATATAAAAATATTATATTATAATAGTATAATGTATTATTTAATATTATATAATATAATATAATAATAATAATAATATTATATTATAATAGTATAATATTATACTATAATAATAATATTATATTATAATAATATAATATAATAATAATAATATTATAATATAATATAAAATAATGTAATATATATATATATAATATAATATTAAAATATATAATATATAATAATAAAGTAATATATTATAATATAATATATAATAAAAAAGTATAATATATTATAAATAATAATAATATAATATAATAAATATATTATATTATAATATAAAATAAAATATAATGTAATATCTTATATATAAAATATAAGATATATGTTATATGTTATATATCTTATATCTTATATACAAAATATAAGATATGCGGTGGATTGGATATCCGATATTTGTGACTTTACATAAAAAAAAGACCAAACCCGCGAGCCCTCATTTCTCATATTTTGGGGGCCAATATTAGCGCGCGATCGGATATTAGATATAGGAATGGATATCAGATATTAAGGTATGCTTTTTTTGTTTTTTTAACTCATTTTTAATCTAAATTCAATATATTTTAGCATGATTTTTTTTGTTTTAGTTGAATCTAGGTTTTTTTTTTTAAAGGTTAAAATTAAGGGTTTTTTTTTAATATATATTACATTTTGCAATTCAATAGGAATGGCTGATCAGAATGATGACACTGAGGCAGAGAATAATATTCCTTGTAACCCCCCACCAAACGATCTAGTACCCCCACAAAATCGTCCACCAAACAATCCTCTACCCCCTCAAAACCATCCTTGAATTGAGGATTTGATAAATGAAAATCTCACCGAGTTGAGAGGTTTGCATAGAACATATAATAATGTACTCGCATTGGCTCCTATGTTATCCATGTTAAACACCATAGTGGATAACATTGAAACCCTTGCAAACCAACAAAATGTCACTCTTCATTGGCACGATCAAATGCACGAGATGTTTGATGATGGTTTGGATTATGATGAGGTTGCGGCCCTCAACATAAGCAAATACAATTTGGCCAACTTTTTTGCGAACCCAAAAATGGGTTTACCAGTTGACCCAAAAAAATCCAAACTATCGATTAAATGGTGCACAAATGATGCCATACGTGCAAACTTTTGGGATCGTTGGTGGATGGTCTTTGATATCCCTACACATGGAAATTTAGACATACCATTTTATTTCCTTAGAAAATTATATGCTAAATTTGTGTTGAAACTTAAAGTGAACTATTGGAGCATGAAGCCCAACATGGGCTTAGGACTAGAAGCTCCTCAGGATAGACCCTCTTCCCAGTGGAAGAAAGCTGGCACTTTTGTCTCCCCCACTAATATCTCCCCTCCTCCTCGAGTGCATCATCCAGATATTATGATAGAGGCTAGCTCTTAGACCATCAGAGCCATTCATAGGCTGAGTAGCCTAATGATATCTCAGGCTAGGTCAGTTCTGCCTCCTCATGTTGATGATGTTGGTGGCAGTTCATCACCAGCTAGCTCATCACATGTTTGTGTGCCTCACACTTGCATTACTTGCAAGAATATTTGCCTGGGTCCCATAGGTGATCTTCTTGAGTATCATTTTGTATTAGACAAGGATACACCAGACACACACGCAGAGGCTACAAACCCTAATGTGAGAGAGGAGGGGAATGCAGAGGCATGGACTCCTTCGATGTTAGTACGTGTATATATATTTTTGTTATGACAAATGTGATTTAAAGTTAATTTTTATAATAGAGTAATTTTAATTTTTAAGCCATATTAACTTTTATATGTATGTGATCTTCATTCACGTTTAGTTGATGATCGAGGAGGAGCTAAGACAGATTGATGATGCCACACTCTCAGCCATTTCATTTGGCCTTGAGACATCCACGGTACATTATGTTGTGTTCGAATTTTTTTTTCTATTTGATATTGTAGCATATATAGTTGCTAATCTTTCTTTTATCTTGTAGGTAGCACCTATCCTGGGGGGACAAAGTGTGGGGGATGAGCCAGCATGCATTGACAAAGGAAAGGTAATTAGGCGCCTTCTATTTGATTAAATATCGATGCATTCTTGTAAAATGTTTGTGATAATCCCATTTAATTAAATTCTTTATTTTATATAGGGCATCGCTACTAGTGATGAGCCTGTACAGATTTTGCTTCGTAGACCATTAGGGATTTCCATTCGCACTGAGAGCCCCATTGTATGTATAAGTATCATTTATTTTTTATTATCCTTATCTTCATAAATAAATTCAAAACTTATTTCCGTGATATTAACAACTACTATTTTGTATCTCATAGAAGACTCCTAGTGCACATGAGGTCTGACGGGAGAGTTATGTAGATTTGATGACGTGGCGACTCACTCCTGAGGAGGAGCCTATAATAGTAAGTTGTAGTTTGAATTCATGATTAAATATGTTATAAATTTAGCATGCTATGAATTATAATGTTATAGTTTAAATTGTAGGTTCATCTAATAAAGGTATTTGAACATATACAGCCCACAATCAGAGAGGTGCCAGCATTGCCGAGAGCATACGAGAGGACTCCTGATCGATGCAGGAGGTCGATGAGAGAGGTATTTATTATGAAATTTTGATAGTATTAATCTCCATTACAAAAAAGATCATTATGCATTTGAGTAATTCAATGTTAGATACGTAGAATCATATAAATTTAGTAGTCTAACTTTGGGTTTTCCTTTTTTGTTTATGTAAGAGGCATCTGATCCACCTAGTGCAGCGAAGAGGCTACATTTTGATCATCCACTAGCACCCTAGGATAGTATAGTTGTCATAGGATGCATCATGAGACATTTTGAGATGGCACATGCCACATTGTATACAGAAACATTGATATTATACACATTTTGATGGCATGATCGACCACATTTTGTATATGGATCTATGTATTTTGATATATATTTGAGTACTTTGTCTATGGATACATGATCTTTGATATATATTTGTGTAAAATTTTGTCTATGGATACATGTATTTTGATATATATTTTTGTCATTTATGTGCACAATGATATACATATTAATTTAGTATCTAGTGTTCAATTTATTGTGGATCATGTGTATTGTTCATGTTTATGGAATATCATTAATTTTGATTATGTTTGTTATATTCGATTCAAATGCAATAATTTTTTAATAACATTTTAACAACCTTTACTATCAAATTTGGATGCAATGTATAATTTGAAGTGCTATCATGACATAAACACACTTGTTAATCTCCTACATAAGGTTTAGATAAAATCTGATTTTAAACTCCACCTTCAACCTTGAAACTAACTCTTGGCTTCAAATCTAATCTCAACACAGTTAAGGACTCCACTCCTCAACCATGGATTCTATTCCCAACCACCAAGTCATTCATAGATTCATAATCTTTGATAACTAGCACTTCACTTTGTTACTATCCTCATACTACAACTTTTCAATTTCAACATAACTTCAAAATATCTCAACTTAAGAGACTTGATTGGATAGTTCATCGATAGCCCTCATGAGCTCTGAGTTATTTTAGGTGTCAACATCACCGTCCTGTAGCATTCAACAGTTCATTAATAGCCCTCACAAGCTCTGAGTTATGACCCTCGAAATATAGATCTCAAAATGCACTTAGAGCACTTGCCCACCCAGAGCTAATGGTACTAATAATTCGATGCCAAGATCAGCGATTTCAAAGTTATGTTGTGGTGCACCTATGAACTGATGCACACTTCGAGTTTTGGGATCGAGCGAGATCGCTATGTCGAATCCAAACGGAATGTGATCTCTTAAAAATGAGATAGGTTGTTTTAGGTCTCAGCATCACCGTCCTGTAGCATTCAATAGTTCATCAATAGCCCTCACGAGGTCCGAGTTATGACAGTCAAAAGATTGACCTTGAAATGCACTTAGAGCACCTTGGAAACTCCTCGGTACGGGGTGGCCGCAAATGATGGATGGTCTCTGTGGCTAGAATAAGGGTGTGACTAGGGTTCACCCGCCCACTTAGAGCTAATGGCGCTGATGATTCAATGCCAAGATCAACGGTTTCAAAGTTATGTTGTGGTGCACCTATGAACTGAGGCACATTGCAAGTTTTGGCATCGAGCGAGATCATTGTGCCGAATGCAAATGGAATGTGATCTCTCAAAAATGAGATAGGCTATTTTAGGCCTCAACATCATCGTCCTATAGCATTCAATAGTTCATCAATAGCTGTCACAAGCTCTGAGCTATGACCCTCAGAATATCAACCTCGAAAGGCACTTAGAGCACCTGGGAGACTCCTCAGTACCGGGTGGCCACGGACGATGGATGGTCTCCATGGTTGAAACAAGGGTGTGACTAGGGTTCACCTTCCCACCCGGAGCTAATGGCCTTGATGATTCGATGCCAAGATCAACAGTTTCAAAGTTACGCTGTGGTGCACCTATGAACTGAGGCACACTGTGAGTATTGGCATCGAGCAAGATCACTATGCTGAATCCAAACGAAATGTGATCTCTCAAAAATGAGATAGGTTATTTTAGGTCTTAACATCACCATCCTGTAGCATTCAACAATTCATCGATAGTCCTCACGAGGTCCGAGTTATGACGGTCAAAAGATCGACCTCGAAATGCACTTAGAGCACCTTGGAAACTCCTCGGTACGGGGTTGCTGCAAATGATGGATGGTCTCCATGGCTAGAAAAAAGGTGTGACTAGGGTTCACTCGCCCACCCGAAGCTAATGGCATTGACGATTCGATGCCAAGATCAACAGTTTCAAAGTTACGCTGTGGTGCACCTATGAACTAAGGCACATTGCGAGTTTTGGCATTGAGCGAGATCATTGTGCTGAATGCAAATGGAATGTGATCTCTTGAAAATGAGATAGGTTATTTTAGGCCTCAGAATCACTATCTTATAGCATTCGACAGTTCAATTTTGGCATTATCATTTTCAATAGGTACATTTTCATTCCCCAACTGTACATATTCATTATTTGACTCTATGATTTCACCTTCGACCAATTCATCGTCAACCTGACTGATATTTAGCATACCTTGTCTTTTTCTCTGGTGTTCCATTTTGTCCCTTTTCCTATATGTCGCAATGTCTTCACTGGATATCTTCCTTTTGTGTTTAGCCTTTCGATGACTGCTGCTCCCAATTCAGATGACACTATCGAACACCTAATGTTATATTTTCGAACTTTTTTCAAATGGTTGGGCCCCAAAATGCCACTTTTTGTAAAACTCGTAAAAAAAACTTAAAAAGTGATGTTATTGGCTCTGCAGGGATAGGGAATATGTTGAAAATTGATGCCAGTAATATCGAATATCCGATTTGAAATCAGATATCCGATATGCGACATAGGGCCTTTTGGAGGGAACCCTGAGTTTGGGAGTTATAGTTTATGATTTATAAATTATTCAAGTTATATTGCTATGTAAAACTGAATTATAATATATTATATATATATAATAATGTAATGTCAAGATATAACATATAATCTATTAATTAATAATAATATAATATGTTATTCTTATTATAATCCATAAATATAATTTGTATTATTATTATTTTTCCTATATTTTTATTAAATATAATAACGTACTACATTATATATATATATATGTATGTTATTAATATATATTATTATTATAATCTATAATATATTATTATTATTATGAGTTATGTTATCAATATATAATAATATATTATCTTATTAGTATTATAATCTATAAATATAATATATATATTAATATATATGTCCTATGACCCCCTTCGACCCATTACATGATGACATATGTCCCTAGGGGTCCTAGGACCCCTAAGGACATATTAAAATCGTTCAAATGGGTCAAAGGGGGTCATAGGTAAAGCTATGGCCCCCTTTGACCCAATAAATGATGACATATGTCCATAAGGGTCATAGGACCCCTAGAGACATATTATAATCGTTCTTATGGGTCAAAGGCGGTCATAGATTGACCTATGAACCTTTTTGACCCATAAGAACAAGTCTAAAATGTCCCTAGGGTTCCTAGTGTATATGAGCAATGTTAGTATGCTAATAGAAACCAAATTTAAATAAAGCATCTACAAACTAAACAAAATTCATAAAATTCAAGATAGACTAAGATGAGCTCTTAATTGAGAATATGAGCCATTAATGGGCTCTCTCAATGAGAAGCTCTCTTGTTGAGTAGCTTTGTCTAAATAGATAGGATGTATGCTCAAGCTTTATGCTTCAAAAGGGCTTCAAATGGAGTTGGAATTTGGGTGTGAGTGTATGGTTTTGATGTAAAACGACTTCTTAAAATGGCATTATGACTTTACTTCATGGATTGTGTAGTTTTGCAAAAGAGAAGGATCCAATTTATAGGCAAGAGGCTTGAGAGATTGAGGGCTAAGATGCAAGGATGGGGAAAAGCTCATGGAGGGCTCAGATTGCATGAGAGGAGAGCACATGGATTGTGCTTCCTTACAGCCAATCAGGGAGTGACACATGTCACAGGGTGAGAGGATGGAGGAAAGGGGAAGGATGAGTCAACAAAGGAGGCTCAAGGGATAAAATCTTCATAAAGACCCTCATAATGGCTTGTAAGAGCAATAAAAGGGCTTGGAAGAGTCATTTATGACCTAGTGGGCTTCATAAAGTTTTATGGTTCAAATATTTTGAAGGAGATGAGAGGAATTTCGACTTGGGCTTGATTAGGAAGGTTTTAAGCTTGCTTAGGATTGTGCGAATGATTAGAGGATGGATTAGGATGGTTTAGGATTAGCTTAGGGATAGGCAAGTGGATGGCATTTAATGAGGGTGGGTGAAGGAGGAGATATTTGTTAACTTTGGCTTGGGTTAGTAAGTCTTAACCCATGTTTAGAGAATGTGACAAGGTGAGGAGGGGATTAGGATTAGGTTTAAAGACATCTTCTAGAAGAGTCTAGACTTTGGATGAGGATAAAGACTTTCTAGAATAGTCTAGAACTTCCTAGGATGAGGATGAAGACTTTCTAGAAGAGTCTAGAACTTCTTAAGATGAGGATAAATTAGATTTTTAGAAAATAAATAAAGTTTTATTTATTTCAAGGGTTTGGGTTGAGGAGATATTTATTAAAACTTTTTTAATAAACATGAGGATTAATATTTAATCTTAATTAAATATTTTGAGTTGGGATTAGGGGTAGAAAATGATGAGATTAGCCTTTAATCAAAATTAAAGAAGGATTAGAAGATTTTGGAAGAGGTTAGTGGTCTTAAGGAAATTGGCCAAGTTTTGGGCAAAAAATAAATTTATTTATTTATTTTGGATTATTTGGTCAATTTATTAATTAAATAATTAATAAATAAGGAAATAATGTTTAAATAAGATTTAAACATTTTTGGGAGAGATTCTTTAATTAAATATTTTTAATTAAGATAAAGGGATTTAATGGCATAAAAATAAATAAATTAATTAAATAAATAATTAATTAATAAATGATGATGTCATCAAAAAATTTTCAGAAAATAAAAATACTTTATTTTCTAAAGGTTTTTTAGGTGTCTACATTTTGCCCCTCTTTGATGTGATTCCGCAAGTGGCATGGCATCAAAGATAAGAAAATAAGATGCCCAAGGCTAGAGCTGAAGAGGAGAGAATGGACTGCAAGATGCCCCCTCAAGAAGGCGACGAGGAGAGAAAGCAAGGCTCGACGACTTCTTAAAAAGTACAAGAATTCGAGATGAGCAAGAAGACTCAGATTGGCTTAAGAGAAGAGGTTTAGTTAGCTCAAACTCTCACTACGGGAGAATGATAAAGGGAGAATCAGAGGCACAAGGGGAAGTGAGCTTAAGATCTCAGGGATTGCAGAGGATGAAGGAGCGGAGCACTATAAAAGGAATCTAGGATGGGGAGATGGACGAGGGGATTAAAAAGCTAATGCAACAGGATTTCAAAGAGTCAGATTGGCGGAAGATGGGTTTCGGAGATCCCTAGGACTAGGATTGTGGATCTCGAAAGATGAGGCTTGGTGGATTGATTTGGATTGGTGGATCCCTAAGACTAGGATTGTGGATCCCTAAAGCTAAAGGTGAGGAGTGATTCAAAGAGATACTGATGCATAAGCTAGGGTAGGAGAGACGAATGCTGGATATGGATGGGGGATAATGGGGATGAAGGAAAACCATTGAAGCTTTTTGAGCAAGGGGATACTTCAAAGAGAAGTACCACCATGTAGTTGAGTACTAGATTTGCTATAGGACTGTTGGTTAATTGCCAAGGTTACCAAGAACATCAAGGCCTTTTCACCAACTATTTAGAGGACTGACAGACTGACTCAAAACAAACACGCAAGGATTTCCCCAGCATCACACATGAATCTCGAAAGAATCAGAGTGGAACTGACACTGGGTAACCCACAAGCAGAAAAGAAAAACAAACAATAGACTTGATCAAGACCTTACGCCCAGATTTGCCCCATTCGTAGTATACCATGATATGGAAGATCGTGGCAACTTTGAGGAGGGAACAAAAAGATTGTTTGGAAAAGATGCTTCAAGACCCAAAAGGGAAGATTCCAAATCAAAAGAAAGTGAAAATTCAAAAGAGAAACATTTGCCAACTAGATGGGTAGGACGAGGTACTAACGGACCAAGATCAGACATGAAGAAAGCTATATCCTACAAGGATCTATCAGAGAGCACCTAAGCTGGTGGATCTAGATGAGTGATGCGTCTGGCAAGCTGAACTAAGAAGGATAGCACTTTGGTGACGGGAGATCTAGCTAAAGGATGCATTGGAATAACTAACCAAGATGTGCAATGTGTGCAAGATGTTGATCAAGGAGGAACTGACACAAAAGCTAGATAGATACAATGGTACTAAGCTAAAGAGGATGTATAAGATGATGGACCAAGATATTTACAAGCTAAAGCTGACCAAGATAGTTACAAGCAGGCAAAAGCTCAGGATGATAGGACAGTGGGATGGTTCGATGTTGTGCAAGATGCGAAAGCTAAGGGTGGGGTGATAGCAAAAGATATGGATTTGGCAGGATGCATCCAATGATGATGAGAGATTTTGTGACCAAGGATAGCTAGAGGAGCAGGATGATATGGCTGGATAGGATGGTAGATAGCTAGGATTATGATGGATATAAAGAGATGACATTGGGTTTGCATGAGGATAGCCTAGAGCTAGATACCAATGACAAGGGAGGATGGACAAGACAAGATCTCCAAGGAATATAGTGCCTCCAATCAGAAGATAACATGCAGAAGGAGGTCTTATGATGGACATGATAGGATTAAAGCTAGGATGGAAAAAGCTGAAGGGGCTAAGGAGATGGATGATAGCTGGGATGGTTGGCTGAAGCTGCAGGAGATGAGTGGATGGTGTGATATGGAAGATGGAGGGTGGAGGATAGGTGGATAGATTGGACGATGGAGTTGGATGTCAAGAGATGACCAAAAGCATCAGGGTGATAGGCTAAGCTGGGGATGGCGAGATTACGTATGATGCTTATTTGTCAAGTTTTCATCATGGTACTTTTCCAAGGCACTTGAATTGCCAAGTTTTCACCAATGGACGCTTTATTTTTCTTTATTTTTTTTTGAATTTTTGACTTTGGACTTAGCTGGAATGATTTTGGCTTTCTTCAGCTATTTTGGCTTTTTTGGGATTTTTCACTGGCTGTTGGAATGTTCAATTTTGTTGCTAGCTGTTGGTATACCGGATGTGTAATTTATGTAATAGATTGGATTAGATGGGATTGATGGTAGGAGATGGAGGGATGAAAAGGTTAGAAAGGAGCATGAGATGGGGATGCTTGCAAGAGCAACACTGGCACATGTTGGGATGGGTGTGAAAAGAGCATATGGGGGATAGATGGTAGATGCTAGTGTGATGGAGGATTTGTGGAAGCGTGCTTAGGGATATAGACACCCAAGATGGAGTTAGGAGATGGGGGACATGAGTCAGTAGATGGAGGATTAGCAATGGTGGATGCCATTATGCATTGGGTTTCAACTTTTTTCTTTGGGATCCACATGGTTTTCTTTTCATAGGCTTTTGCATTGTTTGGCATTGTTTGATTGGATTTTTCCTTTTTGGAGTATGTCTTTTAGAATAGACATATGATTGCCTAGGATGTGGATTTTTAGCTTTATGCATTTTGAAGTTGGCATTCACATTGTTGTGGTAAGCTTTGGGAAGATGGTTAGGAGAAGCTTTGTGAGATGGAGAGGATATGGAAGAGCGTGTAGGGGGATGATGGATGATGTGCCCTGATACATGCCTTTGTTGATCTTGCGTAGGAATGGACGGAACAGGATTTTTATGATGGCTGATAGGAGGATGGAGGATGGTAGATTTTGGGACATAAGGACCCAAAATGGATTTAGTGGATGAAGGGCGGATATGGTAGGTTGTTTTAGGTTGCAAAGATGGTGGAGGGGGGATGACATAAGATTTCTTGAAAGAGTGATGGGAGGCTAGGATGGTGGGCTTGGAGATAGGTTTGGTTTGGGGGTGTGGTGTACCAACACCTTTAGATGGTGAGCCTTTGGATACATATCCAAGACCATGAAATCCTAGATTTTTTTGTGCAATAATAGGCTTTCTGATTCCTTGCTCTTGTGGTCCTAAACCTTGACCTTGATAATGCCATCGATTAAGCATTTGAACGAGCTGAGGAAAATTTTTGCTTGCAGAAAATGGTAGAAGTGCTTCATTAGGTGTATTGCAATGGGGAGATACTGTTCTTAATTCTTCTGCTGAGAGGGGACCACCATGGATGAATGTAAGTGAACCAAGAGGGTAGATTATAGATGGTGGAATAGCTTGGATAGGTGGTAAGATGGAAGCATGGAGCGAAGGAGATGGTAGGATAGGATCTTGATTTAGCTAATGGGATGAAAAGATATCCTGCAGCAGAGGAGGTATGGCTTGAAGTTTTGGAGATGGAGGGGATGGTGACTGCACTATGGATGGAAGACATGGTACCATGATATCTTCTTTTATGCTTTGGGGGATGTCAACATTCTTTTGGGAAGGATCTTGATAGGGTTGGATTAGAGTGGATGGTGTGATAGGAGGTGACGGGATGGATTCTTCAAAGGCAACAGATGGATAGATGGGAGATTCGGTAGTGGAGATGGATGAGTAGAAGATGGATGCATAAGGGTCATTACGGGAGATTTGGGAAATGCTTGGAGGTAATGTGGATAGGATTTGGAGGGATTTGACAGGTGGTGGGATTTTGATGCTTGCGGGAAGTGGAAGGATTTTAAGCAATTTGATGGATGGTATGGGGATGATAGCTATGGGAGATGGAGGTGATATTATAGATGGGGAAGCTTCATTACTAACTACTTCACATGGTTGGATTAGATGACATGGATTATCGACTGTTGGAGGTGACTTTTCTTGTATTTCCTCTAGTAGATTCCTTGGAGACTCGTGTGTCGGAGGTGGAGGTGGATTGACAGGAATAACTAGTGTGATGGGGGTGGAAGATTGGAAGCTTGGTTGATTGGGTGATGGAGGAGAAGCTGGGATATCAGATGGCATGACTAGATAGTTTGGAAGAATGCATGGATTTTGTGGGATGCTTGGGGGAATGTTTCTAAGGCTTTCAATATACCCATCATAGTCAACAAGATTTTCATCATCATTGGAATAGGAGGTGGCAGGAGCAAGGACAATACGATCGAACACATCATGATAGGTTTGGTATTTCATGTTTTGATGATGAGTCGGATGGGGATGGGGTCTTGCATATGGATGAACATGGAAGCTCATGGTTGGATTTGGATTAAGTGCAGATTTTGGATTGGCTGATGAAGGATTTCCTAGGGAGAGTCAAAGCTGTATGACAGACCTAAGGAGGATTGGCTGGAGATTTTTGGTTTTCCTGTGGATGGAAGACTTCAAGGGCATGCTATCAAAAAGTGAGAGTTTTGCTTTCCTATGCGCTAGATTGGTGGAGATTGTGTCAACTTAAGGATAGACTAATGATCCTATGGGCACGACACGAGATTGACCACTTGTGCATCCCAACCTTTAGCTCAAGGTGATGAGGGATAACAAGTAACAAAGCTAGATTACCGTAGACAAAGCTCTGTCAAAGGGATAACCTTGGTGAGGCTGGTGGATTGGTCAGATTGATTGGATAGCAAATTCTAGCAAAATGACAACAACTCTCTAAAAGCTTGGGTGTGATTTTTGATTGGGTTGCTAGCTGGCTAGGGGGGATGATTTAGAGAGACTTTGGATTTGGGATTGTTCTAAAGCAAGGAACTAGATAGATTCGGTTGCAGCGGGGGAGCTTGGATGATTTTCTGATGAGGCAGTAACTACGCTAAGTATGCCTTGAGCTAGGAGATTTCTACTTTTTTGAGATTTCGACCAAAGTTGGCAAACATTCATTCAAAAGCTATGAACAAACAAGCAGACAAAATTTTGGAGCAAGCATGTCAAAGACACCAACATCCTAGGAAGCTTTCTGTTGAGATAATGGGTGTTGCACACATTGCATAATATTGTTATATTTTATTATTTTATTTTATTATGTAATGTTTTGCCTAGATGGACGTGCAACATGTAAAGATTCCCATGGAATATTTTTGATGAGTTGTATTGTAACATTGTGATAATATTTGATTTAATTATTTAATATTGGGGAAAACAACTAAATGCCCAATATTAAATGTGGGGTCAGTGGGTTAGGTAGCACATGGTTTTAGCACATGGTTTATGTAATACCACTTGGTGGTTTTGTGGGACTTGCTACTATATAAGCAGCCACAAGGGTAGTTGTTGTAGAGAGAGAGTGACAAGGAGAAGACAAAAGGCAAGAGTCGAGTGGGACAAGGCTTGACAGGTTAGCCAAGGGAGCATTTGTGAAGGTTGAAAGCATGGCATGGGATGTGTGGATTCATGCTTGTTCACATAGTTTTCTCGGTTGTGGCTATGGCCATGAAGGCTTCCATGGTTGTATGGCAATGGTATTTTTGCTGAATAATACATGATGATGGATGCTTTTGGAGGTTGGGTTTTTTCCCTCAATGAGGGTTTCCCAGGGTATATCTTGTGTCACAATTTTGTGGGTATGTTGTCTATTCTCTTGCATGTGGATTTTAATTCCGTGTTTATTTCAGATTTATTATGGGTTATGTGGAAATGGTTATATTCTTTGTTGCCAAGTTTCTTTACACTTTCTACAAGGATGAAATTTGTTATAGCTAGGGAGTCCTTGATATACGCAAGGTACGTGAGGCCCAAATTCGTAAATGAAACTAATAAGATGTCACATAGCCGAGAGGAGCGGTAACCCACTTCTCCTCTTTCACTTCTCAAGGGTATAAAGTTCCTTGAGGCTTAGCCCAAGTGACAAAATCTTTATTCTAAGAGAGGTGTCTTTGGATTCACCTCCCGATTTTTATACTCCGCCAGACTGCTGGAGTTGAGGTCATCCCAAGGGGTGATGAAATCCCCAAGCAGGCCTCCTAAAAAGTGTAAAACAAGACCACATACATGATCTTGGGCTTTAAAAGACACGTGTTTATTCCAATTGATGATTTAGATTTTGTAAGCTATGATTGAAGACACTTGTGATTATGGCATATAATGTTCATTCCAATTTGACAGCATCGTCAGCATAATGAAAGTTGAGAGATCACCAACATAAGAAATGCGAGCGCCATTGAAAATGCGTCCAAATCATGTAATGTTCATTGATTGTTAGGCATTCAAGATTGAGTGTGAGTTCATTTTAAGCCCAAAACAAAGATGTGTGAAACTCGATTGCCAAGCGCGCGCTCGAAGGCCCTCCATGTCAAGATTTGTCCAATTTTTATGCCCAAATGAAGTGTGAGAGAGATTAATGTGCATTCAAGGAATTTTCTAACTTTAGAAAAACCACTAAAGACCCAAGTGAGTGGAGTTTGATGTTTGTGGAGCACTTAACACCCTCTTAGGTAGACCCATCCCCATAGATGGCGCTGAGATTGCAACCAATGGTTAAATTGATAGGTGATTAAAAAGAGGTGAGTGCAAGGAACTACTCAAATTGATTTTTGCAAATTTGTATTTAACTTAACGAGGTTTCTTAAATGTCCAAAAATGAAACTTTGCCTAAATTGCATGTGGAAAAGAGATTTATTTTGTTCAATTTTAAAAGCTCCAAATGAAGTGTTTGATATTGCAATGGTTAATTGACCTTTTGCATTCAAGATTGGATTTATTGTTTTAATCATGCATTCATAAAAAAAAAACTTGATTTTAATCCATGGCATTCAAGAGTGATTTTAGCAACATGCATTCAAAGACAAGTGATTAAACATTCAAGTTTTTTTTCTTTGAGCATTCAAGATTGAGATTTTGTGTGTTGTTTTAAAAACTTTGAAGTGCTTTGTTTTAACCTTAGATCATTCAAGATTGTTTTTGGACTCAAAAGTGAAAATGACTCTTTTGGACTTTGCTTTTCATTCAAGATTTTGTGTTCTGATTTGCATGTTTTAAGCCCATAAATGATATTCCTATATTGTTTTGATGCATGAAAAACCTAAGAAACATTCAAGATTTTGGAACAAGACATTTGTTTGGAACAAATAACAAAGCTTTTAGGACAATTTTGGCAACCATTTAGGACTCTTAGTTTTCATGAGATTTTTAAAAGAACTTTAAAATATTTGCAAATGAGGTTCATTTTATCCTTGATTGATGCTTTGAGTTTGATTTAGATTTTAGTGTGCACTTAGTGTTGATTTTGAACCTTTTGAAATGGAAACTTGAAGTTCTTTTTAAATTTCCAAAAATGAAGTGTTCCTAACTTTGCATGAATGCATCTAAAACTTTGATGTTGCAAGGATGCAAATGATTGGATTGGTTTAGTTTCACTTGTTAAAAGGCTTTTTTTTTTTTTTTTTTTTTCAAATTTTTAGTTTTTAATGGATTTAAGTATGATTTAGGGGTTCATTTTAAGCACTAAAAAGAAGTGTGTATGATTTTGCTTCTTAAAAAAAAAATGGCCAAGATCTCCCACAAGAAGAAGAAGAAGAAGTAGATGGAATAAGAAGAATATATACAAGAAGAGGAAGAAGAATTCCAAGTGCTTTGTCCACCTATAAGCCTGAAAAATCTGCAAACACTATGAGATAGACTATGAGTTCCTTTGTCTTCTTCATGCTCATGTGGACCTATAAAACCAATTTATACAATCCTACCAGTCACAAAAACAAGCAAAATTAGCCAAAATGAGCAAATGACATACAAAACTTGACTAAAAAAGCTAATGAAGATGACCCATGCGGGGTCCCATCGGGCGTGCCAAAATGTATATGAGCAATGTTAGTATGCTAATAGAAACTAAATTTAAATAAAACTTCTACAAACTAAACAAAATTTATAAACTTCAAGATAGACTAAGATGAGATCTTAATTGAGAATATGAGCCATTAATGGGCTCTCTCAATGAGAAGCTCTCTTGTTGAGTAGCTTTGTCTAAATAGATAGGATGTATGCTCAAGCTTTATGCTTCAAAAGGGCTTCAAATGGAGTTGGAATTTGGGTGTGAGTGTATGGTTTTGATGTAAAATGGCTTCTTAAAATGGCATTATGAATTTACTTCATGGATTGTGTTGGTTTGCAAAAGGGAAGGATCCAATTTATAGGCAAGAGGCTTGAGGGATTGAGGGCTAAGATGCAAGGATGAGAAAAAGCTCATGGAGGGCTCAGATTGCATGAGAGGAGAGCACATGGATTGTGCTTCCTTACAGCCAATCAGGGAGTGACACATGTCACAGAGTGAGAGGATGGAGGAAAGGGGAAGGATGAGTCAACAAAAGAGGCTCGAGGGATAAAATCTTCATAAAGACCCTCATAATGGCTTGTAAGAGCAATAAAAGGGCTTGGAAGAGTCATTTATGGCCTAGTGGGCTTCATAAAGTTTTATGGTTCAGATATTTTGAAGGAGATGAGAGGAATTTGGACTTGGGCTTGATTAGGAAGGTTTTAAGCTTGCTTAGGATTGTGCAAATGATTAGAGGATGGATTAGGATGGTTTAGGATTAGCTTACGGATAGGCAAGTGGATGGCATTTAATGAGGGTGGGTGAAGGAGGAGATATTTTTTAACTTTGGCTTGGGTTAGTAAGTCTTAACCCATGTTTAGAGAATGTGACAAGGTGAGGAGGGGATTAGGATTAGGTTTAAAGACATCTTTTAGAAGAGTCTAGACTTTGGATGAGGATAAAGACTTTCTAGAATAGTCTAGAACTTCCTAGGATGAGGATGAAGACTTCCTAGAAGAGTCTAAAACTTCCTAGGATGAGGATAAATTAGATTTTTAGGAAATAAATAAAGTTTTATTTATTTCAAGGGTTTGGGTTGAGGAGATATTTATTAAAACTTTTTTAATAAACATGAGGATTAATATTTAATCTTAATTAAATATTTTGAGTTGGGATTAGAGGTAGAAAATGATGAGATTAGCGTTTAATCAAAATTAAAGAAGGATTAGAAGATTTTGGAAGAGGTTAGTGGTCTTAAGGAAATTGGCCAAGTTTTGGGCAAAAAATAAATTTTTTATTTATTTTGGGTTTTTTGGTCAATTTATTAATTAAATAATTAATAAATAAGGAACTAATGTTTAAATAAGATTTAAACATTTTTGGGAGGGATTCCTTAATTAAATATTTTTAATTAAGATAAAGGAATTTAATGGCATAAAAATAAATAAATAAATTAAATAATTAATTAATTAATAAATGATGATGTCATCAAAAAAATTTTAGAAAATAAAAAATACTTTATTTTCTAAAGATTTTTTAGGTGTCTACACATAGGACCCTTAGGGACATATGTCATCATCTTATGGGTCGAAGGGGGTCATAGGTCAACCTATGACCCCCTTTGACCCATATTAAGCATTACAATATGTCCCTAGGGGTCCTAGGACCCCTAGGGACATATATATTAATATATATATTATATTTATAGATTATAATACTAATAAGATAATATATTATTATATATTGATAACATAACATAATAATAATAATATATTATAGATTATAATAATAATATATATTAATAACATATGTTGTCATGTAATGGGTCGAAGGGGGTCATAGGTCAACCTATGACCCCTTTTAACCCATAAGAACGATTTTTAAATGTCCCTAGAGTTCCTATGACCCCTAGGGACATATGTTGTCATTTAATGAGTCGAAGTGGGTCATAGGTCAACCTATAACCTCTTTTGACTCATATGAAGCATTCTAATATGTCCCTAAGGGTCCTAGGACCTCTATGGACATATGTCATCATGTAATGGGTCGAAGGGGGTCATAGGTCAACCTATGACCCCTTTTGACTAATAAGAACGATTCTAATATGTCCTGAGGGTTCTTAGCACCCCTAAGGACATATGTCATTATTTAATTGGTCAAAGGGGGTCATAAGTCAACCTATGACCCCCTTTGACCCATACGAAGCATTCTAATATGTCCCTTGGGGTCCTAGGACCTCTATGGACATATATCATCATGTAATGGTTGAAGGGGGTCATAGATCAACCTATGACCTCCTTTGACCCATAAGAATGATTCTAATATGTCCTTAGGGTTCCTAGGACCCCTAGGGACATATGTCATCATTTAATGAGTCAAAGGGGGTCATAAGTCAACCTATGATCCCCTTTGACCCATAAGAATGATTCTAATATGTCTTAGAAAAATATCTCGTCATTTAATGGGTCGAAGGGGGTCATAGGTCACCCTATGACCCACTTTGACCCATATGAAGCATTCTAATATGTCCCTAAGGGTCCTAGGACCCCTATGGACATATGTTATCATTTAATGGGTTGAAGGGAGTCAGAGGTTAACCTATGACCCCCTTTGACCCATCTGAACAATTCTAATATGTCCCTAGGGGTCCTAGGATCCCTAGGGACATATGTCATCATTTAATGGGTTGAAAGGGGTCATAGGTCAACCTATGAACCCCTTTGACCCATATGAAGCATTCTAATATGTCCCTAAGGGTTCTAGGACCCCTATGGACATATGTCATCATTTAATGGGTCACCTATGACCTCCTTTGACCCATATGAAGCATTCTAATATGTCCCTAGGGGTCCTATGACCCCTATGGACATATGTCATCATCTAATGGGTCAAAGGGGGTCATAGGTCAACCTATGACCCCTTTTGACCCATATGAAGCATTCTAATATGTCCTTAGGGGTCCTAGGACCCCTAGTGACATATGTCGTCATTTAATGGGTTGACCTATGACCCCCTTTGACCCATATGAAGCATTCTAATATGTCCCTAGAGGTCCTAGGACCCCTATGGACATATGCCATCATTTAATGGGTCGAAGGGAGTCATAGGTTAACCTATGACCCCCTTTGACCCATATGAACGATTCTAATATTTGTCGAGGGGTCCTAGGACCCCTGGGGACATATGTCATCTTTTAATGGGTTGAAAGGGGTCATAGGTCAACCTATGACCCCTTTTGACCCATATGAAGCATTATAATATGTCCCTAGGGGTCTTAGGACCCCTTTGGACATATGTCATCATTTAATGGGTCGCAAGGGGTCATAAGTCAACCTATGATGCCCTTTGACCCATATGAAGCATTCTAATATGTCCTTAGGGGGTCCTATGAGCCCTATGGACATATGTCGTCATCTAATGGGTTGAAAGGGGTCATAGGTCAACCTGTGACCCCCTCTGACCCATATGAAGCATTCTAATATGTCCCTAAGACCCTTGGGGACATATGTCATTATTTAATAGGTTGAAGGGAGTCATAGGTCAACTTATGACCCCCTTTGACCCATATGAAGCATTTTAATATGTTCCTAGGGGTCCTAGGACCCCTATGAACATATGTCATCATTTAATGGGTAGAAGAGAGTCATAGGTTAACCTATGACCCCCTTTGACCTATATGAACGATACTAATATGTCCTAGGGGGGATATATGTCATCATTTAATGGGTTGAAAGGGGTCATAGGTCAACCTATGACCCCCTTTGATCCATATGAAGCATTCTAATATGTCCCGAGGGGTCTTAGGACCCCTAGGGACATATGTAGTCATTTAATGGGTTGAAGGGGGTCATAGGTCAACCTATGACCCCCTTTGACCCATATGAAGCATTCTAATATGTCTTTAGGGGTTCTAGGATCTCTATGGAGATATGTCATCATGTAATGGGTCAAGAATGATTATAATATGTCCTTAGGGTTCCTAAGACCCCTAGGAACATATGTCATCATTTAATGGGTCAACCCTTTGATCCATAGGAAGCATTCTAATATGTCCCTAAGGGTCCTATGACCCGTATGGACATATGTCCTCATCTAATGGGTCGAAGGGGGTCATAGGTCAACCTATTACCCACTTTGATCCATATGAATGATTCTAATATGTCCCGAGGGGTCTTAGGGCCCTCGAGGACATATGTCATCATTTAATGGATTGAAGGGGGTCATAGGCCAACCTATTACCCCCTTCAACCCATAAGAACGATTCTAATATGTCCCTAGGACCCCTAGGGACATATGTCATCATTTAATGGGTTGAAGGGGGTCATACGTCACCCTATGACACCCTTTGACCCATAAGAACGATTCTAATATGACCCTTAGGGACATATGTCATCATGTAATGGGTCGAAAGGGGTCACAGGTCAACCTATGACCCTTTTTGACCCATAAGAAGTATTCTAATATGTCATATGTTGTCATGTAATGGTCGAAGGGGGTCATAGGTCAACCTATGGCCCCCTTTGACCCATAAGAATGATTGTAATATGTCCCGAGGGGTTCTATGACCCCCTTTGACCCATATGAAGTATACTAATATGTCCATTAGGGTCTTAGAATGTCTATGGACATATGTCATGATGTAATGGGTCGAAGGGGGTCATAGGTTGACCCCCTTTGATCCATAAAAATGATTATAATATGTCGCTAGGCGTCCTAGGACCCTTAGGGACATATGTCATCATTTAATGGGTCAAAGGGGGTCATAAGTCAACCTATGACCCCCTTTGACCAAGAAGAATGATTTTAATATGTCCATAGGGGTCCTAAGAACCTTACGAACATATCTTATCATTTAATGGGTCGAAGGGGGTCGTAGGTCAACCTATGATCCCCTTTGACCCATAAGAATGATTCTCATATGTCCCTATGGGTCTTAGCACCCCTACGGACATATCTTGTCATGTAATGGGTTGAATGGGATCATAGGTCAACCTATGACCCCCTTTGACCCATAAGAATGATTCTAATATGTCCCTAGGGTTCCTAGGACACCTAGGGACATATGTCATCATTTAATGGGTCGAAGGGGGTCACAAGTCAACCTATCACCCCCTTTGAACCATAAGAACA
Source organism: Cupressus sempervirens (assembly GCA_028749045.1). Taxonomy (NCBI): domain Eukaryota; kingdom Viridiplantae; phylum Streptophyta; class Pinopsida; order Cupressales; family Cupressaceae; genus Cupressus; species Cupressus sempervirens. Next base: position 258,336,225 of record CM053792.1, read on the forward strand.
ATTCATCATTTAATGGGTCGAAGGGGTCATAGGGCCTATGACCCCCTTTGACCTATAAGAACGATTCTAATATGTCGCTAGGGGTCCTAGGATCCCTAGGGACATATCTCATCATGTAATGGGTTGAAGAAGTCATAGGTCAAACTATGACCCCCTTTGACCTATATGAATGATTCTAATATGTCACTACGGGTCCTAAGACCCCTAGGGACATATGTCTTTATGTAATGGGTCGAAGGGGGTCATAGGTTGACTTATGACCCCCTTTGAACCATATGAATGATTCTAATATGTTTTGAGGGATCCTAATACCCTTGGGAACATATGTCATCATGTAATGAGTCAAAAAGGGTCATAGGTCAACCTATGAACCCCTTGGACCCATAAGAATGATTCTAATATGTCTTGAGGGGTCCTAGGACCCCTAGGGACATATGTCATCATTTAATGGGTCAAAGGGGTTCATAGGTAAACCTATGACCCCCTTTGACCCATAAGAATGATTCTAATATGTTCCTAGGGGTCTTAGGACCCCTAGAGACATATGTCATCATTTAATGGGTCGAAGGGAGTTATAGGTTAACCTATGACCCGCTTTGACCCATATGAATGATTCTAATATGTCCCTAAGGGTCCTAGGACCCCTAAGCACATATGTTGTCATGTAATGGGTTGAAGGGAGTCATAGGTTGACCTATGACCCCCTTTGACCCATAAGAACAATTCTAATATGTCCGTAGGGATTCTAGGACCCCTAGAGACATATGTCATCATGTAATTGGTCGAAGTGGGTCATAAGTCAACCTATGACCCCCTTTGACCATTAAGAATGATTCTAATATGTCTTTAAGGGTCCTAGGACCCTTAGGGACATATGTCATGATTTAATGGGTCAAAGGGGGTCATAGGTCAACCTATGACCCCCTTTGACCCATAAGAACGATTCTAATAATGCTCGAGAGGTCCTAGGACCCCTGGAGACATATGTCATCATTTAATGGGTTGAAGGGGGTCATAGGTCACCCTACGACCCACTTTGACCCATAAGAACGATTCTCATATGTCCTTAGGGGTCCTAGGACCCCTACAGACATATGTCATCATTTAATGGATCGAAGGGGGTCATAGGTCAACCTATGACCCCTTTTGACCAATATGAATGATTTTAATATGTCCCTAGGGGTCCTAGGACCCCTAGGGACATTTCATCATTTAATGGGTCGAAGGGGGTCATAGGTCACCCTATGACCCCCTTTGGCCTATAAGAACAATTCTAATATGTCCCTAGGGGTCTTAGGACCCCTAGGGACATATGTAGTCATTTAATGGGTCAAAGGGGGTCATAGGTCAATCTATGAACCCCTTTGACCCATATGAACAATTGTAATATGTCTCTAGGGGTCCTAGAACCCCTAGTGACATATGTCATCATGTAATGGGTCGAAGGGGGTCATAGGTCAACCTATGACCCCCTTTGACCCATAAGAACTATTCTAATATGTCCTGAGGGCTCCTAGGACCCCTGGGAACATATGTTGTCATTTAATAGGTTGAACGTGGTCATAGGTCAACCTATGACCTCCTTTGACCCATATGAAGCATTCTAATATGTTCCTAGGGTTCCTAGGACCTCTATGGACATATGTCATCATGTAATGGGTCGAAAAGAGTCATAGGTCAACGTATGACCCCCTTTGACCCATTTAAATGATTCTAATATGTCCCTAGTTTTTTTAGGACCCTTAGGGACATATGTCAATATTTAATGGGTCGAAGGGGGTCATAAGTCAACCTATGGCTCTCTTTGACTGATAAGAATGATTCTAATATGTCCCTAGGGGTCCTAGGACCCTTAGGGACATATTAGAATCGTTCTTATGGGTCATAGGTTGACCTATGACCTTGTTCGACCCATAAGAATGATTCTAATATGTCCCTAGTGGTCCTAGTACCCCTAGGGACATATGTCATCATTTAATGGGTCAAAAGGGGTCATAAGTCAACCTATGACCCCCTTTGACTCATAAGAATGATTCTAATATGTCCCTAGGGGTTCTAGGACCCCTAGAGACATATGTCGTCATTTAATAGGTAAAACCCTTTGACTCATATGAATGATTCTAATATGTCCCTAGGGGTCCTAGGACCCCTAGGGACATATGTCGTCATGTAATGGGTTGAAGGGGGTCATAGGTTGGCCTATGAGGCCCTTCGACCCATAAGATTATAATACTATATATATATATACACACACACACACACACTAATAAGATAATACTAATATATATATATATATATAATTTATAGATTATAATACTAATAGGATAATATATTGTTATATATTAATAACATATAAATATATAAATATATATATATATATATATATTATAATACTAATAAGATAATATGTTATTATAATTTAATATATAATATTAATATATTATCTTAGTATTATAAATTGTAATATATATATTAATATATATTATATTTATATATTATAATGATAATAATATAATATATTATTAGATATTAATATATAATATATATATATATTATATATTAATCTATGTTGTATATATTAATATATATGTATTAATATATATATATATATATAATATTTATAGATTATAATACTAATAAGATAATATATTATTATATATTAATAACATGTATATATTATATTTATAGATTATAATAAGAATAACATTATATATTATTATATATTAATAAATTATATGTTATATCTTTATGTTATGTTATTATATTTATATATATATATATATATATATATATATATATATATATATATATATATATATATATATATATATATATATATATATAATATTTTTACATTGTAATATAACTCAAATAGTTGATAAGTTATAATGTATAACTCACAAACTCGTTTTCACTCTAAAATGTATGAAGAATTCAAATTTCCCTCCAAACATGGCTTGGTGGATCACCATGCCATATCAGATATTCGATTTGAAATCAAATATCTGATTAGGCTTGGTATTTACCAAGCCTACCCGGTCAACCCAAAAGACATGTTTGAGGAGGGTTTTAGTGATAGTCATACTTCTGGTAGCCGTCTGACAATGTTATTTTATTGAAATTGAATGAAACAAAAAGGGTTTTTTAATATCGCTCTCAAGATTCGATCGATATAATTTCTATCAAATTCTAAGTTTGATAAGTATTTATTAATTAATTATCAATGAAGATTATTGTAAAGTGTTGATTGACATACTGATTGAAAAATAACTATAACTTTCAAATGGTATAACATTTTTAAAATCTAAAAGTTGCGTCACATTCTATGCTTCACCTAGTATAAGAAAAATAAAATAAAATAAAATAAAATTTGGTTAAATTTTTTATTAGTTAAGGTGGTCAGACATGGGACTTATGCGTCACATCCAGACATGAGTCTACTTTTCATATCTATAATTATATTATAAAAATATTATCATTTTATTTTGATTAAGGTGGTCATACATACACCTACTTTTTATTTTCACATTGAAATTTTTTTAGTACTGCATTAAAATCCAAACTTTTGACCAATCAATTATTTTTTTCTCCTGATATGGCCTAGTAGTTTAGAAACTACATTCAATTTCCTACAAATTATTTTCTTACAACTTTTTGATATAAAGTCCATAACGACTTTAAAATTATGTGTCAAGTTGACATAACCCTGATTTGCTAATTTTTCACTGCCACTTAAGGCCATAGTTTGGTACACCATGATCCTGCACATACCCCTCTCAGCTATATGATTGAAATTGCGCCTTTTATTTGTCCAACTAAAGGAACCATTATATGTCTTAACATCCTACAAATTATTATCACAAACAAAGGCTCTAAAATCTTGAATTATTTTTGTTAAGGTTGTAGTTTCTATTGGATTGATTTTAACATGAGATACCTTGTTGATGGTAAATCATCCTTAAGATAAATATCTTATATATATATATATATATATATATATATATATATATATATATATATATATATATATATATATATATATATATATATATATATATATATATATATATATATATATATGGCTATTTATATTACTATTATGTTAATATATTAACTAGTGATGATTAGACATAGAGACATGTCTCCTTCTCTCATATTTATAAGTCTTCATTTGCATTTGGAACACAATCAATACAATGGCATTATTAGTACATTTGTTGCGATCCTAGAAATTAACATGGTATCAGAGCTAGATTGAAAATGTAAGGAAATAAGGAAGAATATAGAATTGGATGAGAATGAAGAAAAATATAAAAAACTTTAGTAATACATATAGACACCATGACCAATTGATAATAGGTATGTGTATTAATAAAAGTCAACCCTTAAGCAGTTTGTGGAGAAGAGGACAGGGCAGAGGATGATTAGAGAAGTATAGAGGGTAACATAAAAAAGAGAGCTTTAGATCACTATAAAAAATTGTTATCGAAGAGGAGTTACAAAACATGGAAATTGAAAAAGAGATCGCAGTTTATACACAGGAGATCGCAATTCATATAAAGGAGATCACAGTTTATAATGAAGGTTGTAGTTTTCATAGTATACATGATTGGAGAGGATAACATAAGAAGCATGATATTTATAAAATAATAAGAATTATATCACATATTGAGAGGGAAGAGATATCCTTCTTCATTAGTGAAAAGGAGTAGAAAATACATAATGATATTAACAATAGTCAACACAGTATATTTCAATAGAACGATATCTATTGGAAGGCTATATAGATTTATATAAATATACTAAATTCATTTCAGCAAAATATTAGAAGAACCATATCAACTAAGGCAACAATTATAGTAGACTCGATATACATCGCATTATCAGCATCAAGAAAGAACTAGCACATAAAAAATAGAAGTTATATGAGAGTTATTATCTAACAAAAGAATTCTTAGAAATCTAAATAAACTTGGTGGCATTAATAGTTGCACATATCAAATTGTCATGGCAAAGATTGTGATGATGTTTTGAAATAAATTTATCACTACTACATCTTACTTAGTACATAAAGTTTAAAGAAACAATTCATAGTACAGATAGAGGATCCAAGAGAATTGTCCCAAATTACTAAGCCAATCTACTAAGCAACAATTCATATGCATAGGCCAAAGTACAATGAAACAAAGTAGGAAGCCAAGAAAGGAGTAATCACAAAATAGGTTGAACTGAGAATCTTTCTTAGGTCCATTCTCGGATGTCATATCTAAAGGGTGCTTGTTATCTTTAGGCCATCTACTAACTACGATAGAGTCATCGATGAACTTAATGAGCAAGTCCCCTAATATCATGCACCAAGGTAATTTTTTTTTTGGATATCACTAAAACCCCCTATATTGGTAATCTTCCTATGACAAGGTTCTTGCACAAGAGTTTGAAGATGTCAAGTTAAAATTCTTCATTAGTACTAATGATATAAAAATGAAGTATGTGGGAATTTTACATTGTGGGGGATGAATAACTACCCAATGTTTCTTTCCCATATGGACCTTCATTGGAGCAACTTGTATTAAGAATGTTTTTTGTTTTTTTTATTAAGGAAAATAGGTTTTGAATGGTGCCTAAAACCCTTTACAGATTTAAAAAATTTCAATGAAGCTCAAACAAAATATACAACATTCCTATGGTGAAACAGGTCACTAGCCAAAAACAAGGTGACTAGGGTGGCCTAACAGATAACACAGTACAATTCCACCACCTAAACGAGTTTTGAACAAGATCTTGAAACCCCATGGTTGCAAAAGAAATAGACAATTAGTCCTAAACCATGTCAAAATACAAAGAAACAATAGGCCAAAAGGCCCGAGAGAACCAAACAAAAAGGGACAACCTCCAAAAGAACATGCGAGCACTAGGTTAAGAAAATCAAGCCTTAAGATTTACATTTTGGTCCCGTCTTTTGAGAACGTAAAGATATATCAAACAATAAATTGGAGGGCTTGACCTTTTTCCCTTTTACTATTGTCCATCCATCCTCCACCTTCCTAGCATCCTTCTGCCACACAAAGTCAACCACACCACAACTAGCCCCCAAAACCCTCACAGTAGGAGAAGAAATACCATCACCACATGAAAGCTGGACCACAATAGTAGAAGGGACAACAAATTTTTCTTCAGGTAGAGCTGCAAGAGGGGCAACAATCGAATCAATAGTTGCAACATACGAAGGAGGGACAACTGTATTGGTCACTACCGTAGGGGTTACATTTAAATCATCAGAAACGATAATAGAATCTGCCACCAAAGAATCCTAAGAAGAATCAACCAACCCATCCCTAGTTGAGGGAACTTTTTGAACTGTTTAGTGATCACCCAAAACCCTCATCCACCAAGAAGGTGACTTCTTCGATCTAACCTTTTTAGAGGAGCAACACACAGTGAGGTGGCCGATCTTATGGCATTTCCTACATCTGAAAGGAATACTCTCATAATCAAGAAGTTGAATCCAAGAGCCATTAGGAGGGCCAACTTAATCATTTCAGGGAGCCCCTTGGAGATGTCTATCTCCACAAGAATCTTAGCATATGTTGTCTAAAACACATTAGAAGACACAATATCAACTAGCAAGCAATCCCCGAGGGCCTTCCCCATAGCCTCCAGGACAGAATGCAACCATAAGTGAAGGGTAATATTAGGCAACCTTACCCACAGAGGAATCTTATTAAAAGATTCAGTTGACAGATCAAAATCCTTATACCAAGGTTTGGCCATCAAGGGGAACCTCTCCTCCCAAGAGAAACCATGATGTAAGATGGCATTTCTATCTTTAGTAGTAGCAAATTTCACAATAAAAAAGCCTCTTTCCATAGGGTAAATTTGGACTAAATCCGAAATGACAAGCTCCCAATATTTGGATATCCAAGCATGTAGATCCGATAGAGAGGGCCAAAATCCCCTAAAATGAAAAATAGTAATTGTAGCGGAGAAGTCCACCACATATGTGGAAATCTCATCAACAATATCAGACTCTAGATTGATTAAAATTGGGTTATTTAAAGCAACAAGCACAACAATGTGAAGCCTCAGATGCATAGCCTAACCTCCAATACCAACCTCATAAGTAGCCACATTAGCATAAGAAATGGCTGATCTTCTTACAGCACTAGGGGAACATACGACGCTAGCAGGAACCATAGGAATGAAACCCCAACCCAAAACATAGCAGAGGGGCAACCCCCTGCCAAGGTCAAAGGACAAAACCCTGCCCCATTGACTGCTTGAGAAAGAGAAGACTGATGTTCAAACCCAACAAGGGCATCACTGTCAAAGGTAGAAGTGGGGGCATATGAAGCGGTCATAGGAGGCATTGTGGGAGCAGGAATCTTGAATCAAGAATATTAATGCAGAGACAAGTATCTATTATCTTTGAGTATTATATTTACTTACTTATTATAGCCTCTCTCTTAGTTGTAATTATATGTGCATACCATAAGAGTTATTTGCCTTGATATTTTCTTTTGTATCTGTAGTTGATCTTGCAGGAAAAGAAGAATGTCACATTAGGCAACTTATGACAATAGCTTAAAAGAAGTTGTGATTAGGCTAGATAAAGTGAGGCTCTTGAAGAAAATATCTTTGATGATTGAAACTATGAGTATCCTTCTACATTAAGAGGGAGTATGACACTTCTTCAAAGGAAATGTAGGACTTAGAAGATTAATAGTCAAAGGGAGTCTAGAAATACATGTGGGTATGTGCAGGATCATGGTGTGCCAAAAAGTGGCGATGTGAAAAAAAAAGAGTTTGAAGACGCCTAAAAGCGCTTCAAAATCCGCTCTGACTTTTTTTTACCTATCCAAGAACCAAACCTGGAAGGTTAAGCCGAGCCTTATCGGATATCCGATAATATCGGATATCCAATTTTATATCCAATATCCGACTAATAATTAAAATCATATAATAGTATGATATATTATTTAATATTATTATTATTGATATAAAATAATAATAATAATATTAAATAATATATCATACTATTATATTATAATAATAATATTATTTAATATTATTATTATAATAATTATTATACTATAATATAATAATATTATTATAATTATTATTATACTATAATATAATAATATTATTATAATTATTATTATACTATAATATAATAATAATATTATTATAATAATTATTATACTATAATATAATAATAATAATAATATTATATTATAATCGTATAATATTATATTATAATAATAATATTATAATAACATATTATATTATAATAATATAATATAATATTTCATATATTATAATATATAGTAATGTAATATAATATATATATATAATATAATATATATATATATAATATAATATATATATATATATAATATAATATATATATATATATAATATAATATAATAATAAAAAGTAATATCTTATAATATAATATATAATAAAAAAGTATAATATATTATAAATTATAATAATATAGTATAATAATAATATTTTATATTATAATATATAGTAAATTAATATAATAAATATAAAATATAATATAAAAATATATAAAATGTAATATATATGTTATATTATATATATCGTCATATCGGATATCCGATGTTATATCGGATATCTGATATAATATCAGATATCCGATGTTATATTGGATATCCGATATAATATTAGATATCCGATGTTATATCGGATATCCGATATAATATCAGATATCTGATATAATATCAGATATCCGATACCTGTTGCATGGATTAAACACAAAATTACAGACCCGCGACCCTTATTTTCATGCGAAATTGGGCCAGTCGGATCAGATATCAGATACCAAATCAGATATCAGATAACAAATCGGATATCAGATATGGTATGTCCCCCCCCCCCCCCTCCCTAACTCGTTTTTAACCTAAATTTAATAGATTTTAACATGATTTTGTTTGTTTTAGTTGAATCTAGGGTTTTTTTGACAAAAATGGTTAAAATTTAGATTTTTTTTAATATATATTATGTTTTGCAATTCAATAGGAATGGCTGATCAAAATGATGACACTGAGGCAGGGAATAATATTCCTCACAATCCACCACCAAACAATCCAGTATCCCCACAAAACCATCCACCAAATGATCCTCTACCTCCTCAAAATCCTCCTCGAATTGAGGATTTGATAAATGAAAATCTCACTGAGTTGAGAGGTTTGCATAGAACATACAATAATGTACCTGCACTGGCTCCTATGTTATCCATGTTAAACACCATAGTGGATAACATTGAAACCCTTACAAACCAACAAAATGCCACTCTTTGTTGGCGTGATGAAATGAACCAAATGTTTGATGATGGTTTGGATTATGATGAGGTCGCGACCCTCAACATAACCAAAGACAATTTGGCAAGCCTTTTTGCTAACCCAAAAACGGGTATACCAGTTGACCGAAAAAAAACCAAACTATCGATTAAATGGTGCACAAATGATGCCATACGTGCAAATTTTTGGGACCGTTGGTGGATGGTCTTTGATATCCCTCCACATGGCAATTTAGACATACCATTTTATTTCCTTAGAAAATTATATGCAGAATTTGTGTTGAAACTTAAAGTGAACTATTGGAGCATGAAGCCCAACATGGGCTTAGGACTAGGAGCTCCTCAGGATAGACCCTCTTCCCAGTGAAAGAAACTTGGCACTCTTTTCCCCCCTCCTGACATCTCCCCCCCTCCTCAAGTGCAACATCTAGATATTATGGCAGAGGCTAGCTCTCAGACCATCAGAGCCATTCATAGGCTGAGTAGCCTAATGATATCTCAGGCTAGGTCAGTCCTGCCTCCTCGTGTTGATGATGTTGGTGCCAGTTCATCATCGGCTAGCTCATCACACGTTTGTCTGCCTCACACTTGCATTACATGCAAGAATATTTTCTTGGGTCCCATAGGTGATCTTCCTGAGTATCATTTTGTATTAGACGAGGATACACCAGACGCATGTGCAGAGGCTACAGACCTTGATGCGAGAGAGGAGGGGAATGCAGAGGCATGGACTCCTTTGTTGTTGATACGTGTATATATTTTTTTGTTATGACATATGTGATTTAAAGTTAATTTTTATAATAGAGTAATTTTAATTTTTAAGCCATAGTGACTTTTACATGTATGTGATCTTCATTCATGTTTAGTTGATGACCAAGGAGGAGCTCAGACAGATAGATGATGCTACACTCTCGGCCATTTCATTTGGCCTTGAGACATCTATGGTACATTATGTTGTGTTCGCATTTCTTTTTTCTATTTGATATTGTAGCATATATGGTTGCTAATCTTTCTTTTATCTTGCAGATACCATCTGCCCCGGGGGGACAAAGTGCGGGGGTGAGCCAACATGCATTGACAAAGGAAAGGTAATTAGATGTTTTCTAATTGATTAAATATTGATGCATTCTTGTAAAATTTTTGTGGTAATCTCATTTAATTACATTATTTATTGTATATAGGGTGTGGCTACTGGCGATGAGCCTGTACAGATTCGGCATCCTAGATCATAAGGGATTTTCATTCGCACAGAGAGCCCCATTGTATGTATAAGTATCATTTATTTTTTATTTTTTTAATTGATGCAGAGGAAAGTATGATTTTTGTTCTATACAATTTCTATGATTTTTTCCATACCAATAATGATTCATGTCTTGCATATGTTCATTACAACTTAAATAGGCTTATATGCACCTGTCCAACCAACCAAGTTGGTTACAAAGGTTTATTTAATCAAACAAATACCAAATTACTACTTTCCCTCCAAAACTAATATGACCGTTTGAATTTGAAATTCAAATTTCAAACTATAGTTTTTATGCATTCCCTAACTTTCTAAACTATTCCATTGACTCAAAATTGGTCATATGGATTTATTAAATGCAACTAAGTAAATTTCCAGAAAATTGATGTTTTTATTGTTTTTCTCCAAACCACCGTACACTCTGATCTCCCCCTTTCAACTAAGATCACATATGACATATATAAAGGTCTACATGACTGTTGAAACAACCATATAGGCGTTCCCAACCATAAAACAAACAAACAACCACTTTTTGCTAATACTGTTTAGACTCTAAATACCCTATTCTAAGGCCTTTTGTTCCCATGGAGTCACTTGGTTTATAACCACACCAAAATTCTTGTGGGCCTTACATGTGCCTTTATTACAAAACATAGACCAACTTGTAAAATATGGACCAAACCTTAATACCAACATCCTAATCTACTTGAATCCTCACTTTCATGGAGTGGCAAGGTGTCCGAAAACAGAGATACTTGTTCCCCCCTGCCACATAGGTTAGGTGCCTTGTACCACCTTTCCTCTCTCTCATTCTGAACACTAGTCCACCAAGTGAGTGATGTTCCTCTCAGTCTTGCTGTTGCTACTTTTACCTTCTTCTTTGCCTCTATGTCTTCAAGATCAAAGTAGTTCTCAAGGGCCTCTATCCACCCTAGCACTTCTTCACTATCCATTTTACCCTGGTATATTGGAAAATCAATATGGTTCTTCCCACCATTACCTTGTACTACCTTAATGATTCTCATAAATCTCCTTTCTTCAGGATCATCTGTTGTCTCATGCTCTTTCCTTGCATTACCAACCTCTTCTTCTTCATGGTTCTCTCCATGATTTCTTCCTCTAACCTATTCTCCTCTAGGTTCTTGCCTTTCCTTTTCTAAGGATTCTATCCTTGCAATAAGCTTCAGCCTCTCTCTTCTCATCTGTCTTTCTTTCCTCACTCTAGATGCTTCAAGTTCTCTCCTCTCTCTTTTCTCTTTTTCCAACTCTTCTCTCAATTCTTCAAGTTCTCTAGCCATTTGATTTTTAGGAGGCATTTTGACAACAAGTTTTCTTCCTTCCCAAGGGCCAACTCACTGATTCTCTTTCTTTCCTCACCAAGAAATCTCTGGACACCACTTATGTACCTTTCAACTCTGGGACACACAAGGAGTAATTAGACACACCAAGGCTTCAACAAAGGGACCAACACATTAAGGATTTTCAAGATTATAGGTCTTGGTCACACTCCTAAACACCCAAACTTCAAAACCCTCCTTAAAATGGCTTAAAAACTAGGTCCTACTTGTTCAAACCCCAAAACTCAATTCTAGAACGTTTTGACTTGTCTAATGACAAGATATGATCATGACAACCTACATGAACCTATCAAATGACTCATCTACCATATGAAATCCTAAAATCCTATCTCATGCCCAATTACAACTTTCTTCCACATATGAGTCCAACATTATAACTTTGTATGCTTCCATGAGCCATAATTGGTGCAAGGATTGCCCAATTGACTTCAAGAGATGTTCCATGACCTTTGTAATACCTTGGATCTTCAATGTTCCCTTGATGAGCATGGGATGCTCTTGCATCACTTATCTTCATAAATAAATTCAAAACTAATTTTCGTGATATTAACAACTACTATTTTGTATCTCATAGGATACTCCTAGTGCACATGAGGTTCAACGGGACAGTTATGTAGATTTGATGACGTGGCCACTCACTCCTGAGGAGGAGCCTACAATAGTAAGTTGTAGTTTGAATTCATGATTAAATATGTTATAAATTTAGCATGCTATGAATTATAATGTTATAGTTTAAATTGTAGATTCATTTGACAAAGGTATTTGAACATATACAACCCGCAATCACAGAGGTACCAGCATTGCCGAGGGCATACAAGAGGACTCCTGACCGGCGCAAGAGGTCAACGAGAGAGGTATTTGTTATGAAATTTTGATAGTATTAATATCCAATACAAAAAATATCATTATGCATTTGAGTAATTCAATGTTAGATACGTAGAATCATATAAATTTAGTAGTCTAACTTTGGGTTTTCCTTTTTTGTTTATTTAGGAGGCATCTGATCCACCTAGTGCAGTGAAGAGGCTGCATTTTGATCATCCACCAGCACCCTAGGATAGTATAGTTTTCGTAAGATGCATCATGAGACATTTTGAGATGGCATATGCCACATTTTATACATAAACATTGATATTATACACATTGTGATGGCAGGATCAGCCACATTTTGAATATGGATCTATGTATTTTGATATATATATATATATATATATATATATATATATATATATATATATATATATATATATTTGAGTACTTTGTCTATGGATACATGATCTTTGATATATATTTGTGTAAAATTTTGTCTATGGATACATGTATTTTGATATATATTTTTGTCATTTACGTGCACAATGATATACATATTAATTTAGTATCTAGTATTGTTCAATTTATCGTGGATCATGTGTCATGCCCTAAATTTTACTAGTAAAAACACAACAATTTTTTATTTTTTTTTGTAGCTTATGAAGTCGCATAAGAAATTACATATTGTAAAACAAGGTTATCATTGAATAGGAGTTCAAGACTCATGTGAATAGTGTGCAGGTGTTAACATTTTAGTCACAGGTGGTTTTCAAATAGATTGGATGACAGTCTAGTTCAAGTTAGTGTCACGAGTCAAACGAGAAAGTTCAAGATACAACACTCATAAATTAGTGAGGTAATTCATATCCTAACAAGCCTCTGATACTAATATTCTATTAGGGTCTATCAGTTGTATCATATGGACTAGGTCGTGATTCTAGCATGTAAGGGAAGGGGATCAGAATTACTTATTATCCTCATTACCAATGTACACACATTCATTAATCATTACAATATATATTAATGTGAAAATTACTATATTACTATATCCTCATTATCTATCAACATTGCTTCCTCACCAAACTAGCACTCACTATAGTTTTCTAAACACAAAAATTACTATTTCAATACATAAATTAAACTCACTCTAACAAAAGACAATTACTAACTATCTAGCTCATCAACTACTAACTAATCTAGCTACATTGCCATGCTTTTACATGTACTATTTTAATTACTATAATTACTATACTATTACATTTACTTTTTACATTAAATTACATCTAACTATTCACCATAAGCTCACTTTCTCACTATCAATATTATTATTATCAAAGCATGTTAAGATTCAAAGTAGTTTCATAGTACGAATTAGTAAGAACATAAAATGAGGAACTCTTAGTAAGTCTAAGGGCCAATTCAAAGTACTTAACTCAATAATAATTCACGATTTGTATTTAAACACATCCTACTACACCATCGTATTGAGTGTGTCAATTTAAATTTGTTAGATGAATTGTTTAGGCAAGGATTAGGTGCAAGCGTATAAATAAGGTTTGTATATAACATACCTTGTCGTTCTAACATATATGTATCAATGTGCTTTATTGACTAGATAAAACTAGATTTGAGTTATTATTTTAATCCACCATCCATCCTTATCCTTGATTCTCCAATCCCATCATCCCGACAACTTACTTCATATTAAAACCCTATTATATGTACATCCAATCAATCTTGGCTTTTATTTTATTTTTGAGTTAAATATTTAAATTTGTCATATTCTCTAACATGCACACTAATATGCCTTTATTTATTTAATTACTAATTTATTATTTGAGTGTTGGATGTGACTTAGAGGTCACAAGATTGTAATGTGTACCATTCTGTCACTTAAAAAATATATTAGTCTAGGACACTCATTAGTCTCTATATGCTATTATTATTTTTATTTTTATTGGATAGTAGTCTAGAATATGGGAATATTCTTTAATATTTTATTGCTCTATATTAAGGAAGGGATTTATTTGCCTTTACCATACATTTTCTAGAGAGGAAAATGCATGCCTACAACAATGTATCTCATAGATTTTATTATGTCTTCTCTTACAACAAACTTCATTTTGTTATATCATAAAATTAATTTGATGATTTTCTTGCTTAGAATTGCATTAAGCTTGGTAATTAAAACCAATGTTATCCATGCATGTGATATGAACATAAAAATTTCCTTCCAAATTATTGAGTGCACAACAAGATTGTAAGCAATCTACCAAGTTTTAAATTTATACAATCAATGGTATCACATAACATCTATGGATTGTCATTATCAACTAGTCATTTACAATACCACAAGGAGAAAACTTTCTTTCACATTTTCAAATGATAACAATGATGTCAAAGCAAATCTGTGACTCGTACCAATGCTTTCATAACAATATAAACTCCAAATGAAACATGCATATACAACCGTATCAATTATTTCTTCTACACGTACATTTGGTAACAATGAAACAATCTCCTTCCATCACAATGGGGCAACATAAGGGACTTTTCAAAATCATAAGGAACATGGACATTGAAAGATATGGACAATGAGTAGCATGAACATTGCCCAACATGATCGTTGAGAACATGAACAAGATGGTGAATCCTCCTTCACAAATGAGGGCACAATGTCAAGTTTTCTCATCCAACATCAATCTGCAAGATGATCATTCCAAGCCATTTCCATTACTCCCTTGGACACAAATCTGCATATGCAACACAACAAAATAACAAGGACCATGGGTGCTTTCCACCCAACCATAGGCCTCAAAGAGACCACCCCCACGCTAGGGAACAAGGCTCAAACTAGGATACACATACAATCTTTCAATGCATAAACATTACATTTCAAACTTGAACAATTTCCCCCCAAGACTATTTCAAAATGGCTTCATAGATGGAACCATAAACATAGGGTGAAGGTGTGTTCTAAAATGGAGACTTGCCATACCAAACCATATTTGCAATAAACAATTTTCATGCCCTCTCAGGGCTATCATAATTCACCAAATTTCATGCCCTCTCGGGGATATCATAAATGAACCATTTAATGCCCTCTCGGGGCCTCCACATTTCCTCCTCCAAACCCACTACCATCAGCTGTAACTCCTCAAACTTCCTTTCTACACCATACTTTCCTTATCACCCCCAGCAAGATATGAAATGTTATGGCATACAATGGAGCCCATACTCCAAGGTTCTCAATACATTTTTCGAACCCAACTTAAACCCTTCACCCTAGACTTCTCTTCCCTTCCCACAAGGGTGAGTGTAAGTCCCATGCCCATAACAATACTCAAGCACAAAACAAGAAAACAAAACCAAGTAGAAATAAAACAAGAAATTTTCAAGAGCACATCACATTTTCACAACACAATATCAACACCCATAATACAACAAGGAAATAGATGAAATCCAAACCTCATACTCACAATATGCCACACAATACAACAAGATGCACAATGGTGTCACACTAATCTACATGGAATGAACACCATTGAAGCACTCACATGAATGTTACTCCACAATGCAATGCAATGCATACTCCATTGATAAACTCCACACTTGCATATTTTCTTAACCATGCTAAAAGAAAGAAATGGAAAAGAAGCAAGTTTGAGATACCAACCTTGGTCCAAGCTAGGGTAAGGATAGTTGTAGTAGAGCTCCCCTAATCTCCCTCCAAAACCTACGTGTCTCTAAAATTAGAGAGTGGGCAAACACTCCACTAGTTTGGCCAAGACCCTCTAATAAAGCCTTCCCACTAACTTATTTTAGCAAAAACACTAAGCCACTCCATCCTTATGAACTTGTCTCCTCTAACAGTTCATCGATAGCCCTCACGAGCTCTGAGTTATGACCCTCGAAGGATCGACCTCAAAATGCACTTAGAGCACCTTGAAAACTCCTCGGTACGGGGTGGCCGCAAATGATGGATGGTCTTCGTGGCCAAAACAAGGGTGTGACTAGGGTTCACCTGCCCATCCGAAGCTAATGGCACTGACGATTTGATGCCAAGATCAGTGGTTTCAAAGTTACGTTGTGGTGCACCTATGAACTGAGGCACACTGCGAGTTTTGGCATCGAGCGAGATCACTGTGCTGAATCCAAACAGAATGTGATCTCTCAAAAATGAGATAGGTTATTTTAGGCCTCAGGATCGCCATCCTGTAGCATTTGATAGTTCATCGATAGCCCTCACGAGCTCTGAGTTATGACCCTCGAAAGATCGACCTCCAAATGCACTTAGAGCACCTTGGAGACTCCTCGGTACGGGGTGGCTGCAAATGATGGATGGTCTTTGTGGCTAGAACAAGGGTGTGACTAGGGTTCACCCACCCATCTGGAGCTAATGGCACTGACAATTTGATGCCAAGATCAGTGGGTTCAAAGTTACGCTGTGGTGCACGTATGAACTGAGACACACTGCGAGTTTTGGCATCGAGCGAGATCGCTGTGCTGAATCCAAACGGAATGTGATCTCTTGAAAATGAGATAGGTTATTTTAGGCCTCAGGATCAACGTCTTGTAGCATTTGATAGTTCATTAATAGCCCTCACAAGCTCTGAGTTATGACCCTCAAAAGATCAACCTCCAAATGCACTTAGAGCACCTTGGAGACTCCTCGGTACGGGGTGGCCGCAAATGATGGATGGTATTCGTGGCCAAAAAAAGGGTGTGACTAGGGTTCACCCACCCATCCGGAGCTAATGGTACTGAAGATTCGATGCCAAGATCAGCGGTTTCAAAGTTACGCTGTGGTGCACCTATGAACTGAGGCACATTGCGAGTTTTGGCATCGAGCGAGATCGCTATGCTGAATCCAAATGGAATGTGATCTCTCAAAAATGAGATAGGTTGTTTTAGGCCTCAGGATCATCATCTTGTAGCATTTGACAATTCATCGATAGCCCTCACGAGCTCTGAGTTATGACCCTCGAAAGATCGACCTCCAAATGCACTTAGAGCACCTTGGAGACTCCTCGGTACGGGGTGGCCACCAATGATGGATGGTCTTCGTGGCTAGAACAAGGGTGTGACTAGGGTTCACCCACCCATCCGGAGCTAATGGCATTGACAATTCGATGCCAAGATCAACGGTTTCAAAGTTACGCTGTGGTGCACCTATGAACTGAGGCACACTGCGAGTTTTGGCATTGAGCGAGATCGCTATGCTGAATCCAAATGGAATGTGATCTCTCAAAAATGAGATAGGTTATTTTAGGCCTTAGGATCACCGTCCTATAACATTTGATAGTTCATCGATAGCCCTCATGAGCTCTGAGTTATGACCCTCAAAAGATCAACCTCCATATGCACTTAGAGCACCTTGGAGACTCCTCAGTACGGGGTGGCCGCAAATGATGGATGGTCTTCATGGCTAGAACAAGGGTGTGACTAGGGTTCACCCACCCATCCAGAGCTAATGGAACTGACGATTTGATGCCAAGATCAGAGGTTTCAAAGTTATGCTGTGGTGCACCTATGAACTGAGGCACACTGCGAGTTTTGGCATCGGGCGAGATCGCTGTGCTGAATCCAAACAGAATGTGATCTCTTGAAAATGAGATAGGTTATTTTAGGCCTCAGGATCACCGTCCTATAGCATTTGATAGTTCATCAATAGCCCTCATGAGCTCTGAGTTATGACCCTCAAAAGATCGACCTCCAAATGCACTTAGAGCACCTTGGAGACTCCTCGGTATAGGGTGGCTACAAATGATGGATGATTGTTTGAAGACTACTCCATGTGTCACTATCTTTCTTGGAAAAAAAATTTCTTTTGAACATCAAGCTTGCAATATTATCAATTATTGTCAAACTTTTTCAACCAAGTCAAAACGTCAAATGCAAATATTTGTTTGCATTTTTTGCTAAGGGGAGTTTCATAAATTGACTTTGATTTTCTATGTCTCTAGTGCTTGAACATGCTTAAAATGGCTCTTTGGTCTTAGAGCTATTGGTATTTTCTAACTTCATGGTCTATGATATGCATACTAAGAATTTATTTCACTAAATGGTTTCCTTGATCTATTGACTACACTTAAATTTGTTCACTTGTCATCTCTCTTTCTATATGTTAAATACAAAGAGCTAGAAGAGACAAATAATCTTTCTTACCTTCATCTCTCTAAGCACATGATAGAAATCAATTCTAAACTTGAGAAAAGGTTAGAGGAGAATATTGCATTCTTAAATTAATCTCCGTTAAGACCTTTACATACACATGGGGCATTCTTAAATTAATCTCCATGGAAGAAAATTTCATAAAACTAAAGATTCCATAGTGTTGAAACATAAAATCCAAGATCTCATTTATGATGGGATTGTTGATACCTCTAATGACTCATCCACTCATAG
The DNA here is from genome assembly GCA_028749045.1 of Cupressus sempervirens. Lineage (NCBI taxonomy): Eukaryota > Viridiplantae > Streptophyta > Pinopsida > Cupressales > Cupressaceae > Cupressus > Cupressus sempervirens. Next base: position 258,355,367 of record CM053792.1, read on the forward strand.
CCTTCATATCCAACTTCATATCATGTCATTATGCATGTGCTATCTTGCTTATTGGCTTTAATTGCTTATCCTACATGCTATCTTCTTTCATGGATTTCATGGCTTATCCCAAATGTGCTTCATACAATTTTTCAATATGAAAGTCTTTCAAAACATTATACAATATTATGACTCTTTATGCATGCTATGATTGGTTGCAAAATGGAAGAAATCAAGTATTCTAATTGTTCATCCGTACTTTCTAGATTTTTCTTATTTTATTAGTTTGATAAAAATAGTTTTAATAATCATAATGTCAGCTTTATGTCAAATAAGGAAAAAACCGAATTTGTAATAAGATATCCGCATGCAATTATCTTTCATATAGTTATAAATGCTCTTAAAATTGTCATTATAGCCTTGTATCACATGCAAATATGATTTGGAAGAACTTGTTCAATATCTCCCTCTTATAATTCCTTACAAAGAACCTACCAAAATACAAAAACCATATACAAAAAACTACACATTTTACATCATAATACATCATAAATTTTAGAAATTCTCCCCAATACCACCCCCCTCCAACTCTTCATGATGTACCTACATTCCAATATCATACAAAAATTAGTAACTTATTGTATTAAACAAGATAATAATCAATTCATTAAATCATTATGAAGAAAATAACATAAGAAGTATATATACCTAGTCGAGTATTCCAATAGGGTCCTCTCTCTATTTTAGGGTCTCCAACAAGGCTTCATGATCAGCATTAGCAACAGTAAAAAGTTCTTTTACTTTTGGTCTTCCTTGATGCTTCAATAACTTTACAATTGTTGCTATAATAAGATGTGAATATATGATAATTACTTTGTGCTTCTGATAGTCTTCGAATGCAAGAATTTCGTTCCTTCTAAGCATGTATGTCCGCAACCATGTTCTAGCAACAACCACTGAACCAGTAGGATACGTGAATCCATCATCATTTGTGATCAGTTGTGCAAGTTTTTGTTTGCCTCTTACACAACGTACTAACCAATAATTGAATTTCTCATCATTCCCCTATGGTGCAACCAATGCAAAGACATGTCCTGGCTAAAGTAGATCTGATAGATGGTTATGCTCAAGTGAACTTTCCATGTCATCATTTTTGATAGAGGGTATGATAGACAATGGAGTAAGATAATGTGGAGCCCATGTGTCCACCCACTCACTTGACTCACAGTGATCCCAATCACACTGAAAATAAGTACGACAAAAAAAAGCTAGTTGTCGTGTCCAAATGGTCCATGTACTAGAATTAGAGCTCCAAAACGAATGCATTTTTGATGAGTCTCTCACTGTAGCACAATCTGATCTATCACCTATGGACCCTTCCTCAACCAACCAAAAGAACCTATGTACCACTAAATTAAGAGTCCCCCCCTGTGATAATGCTAAACTACACCAATCAGCAATGCTACGAGCATCAAGAAGCTCTGTTGTTGAAATCTTCAGTTGCTCCTTAACTAGAGCTCTCTTCACACATGCCCCTACTCCATCATGTTCCCCTTTTCCATGGCCGGACTCAAAAAAACTCCAAATATGAGGCACCCCTCTCTCTACATGCATCTACACAACCAATAAAACATGCGAGCATTCTTGAATTGACCTGTACAGTTATCTGACCAAATGATATGTCTATCCATAGCAATTGCATGCTCGTGTAAGAAATCAAAAAAATTCTTGAAACAATGTTGCACAAACTCGTGAGAGTGAGATCTATCATCACTCATATAAAAACGATACTCTCTAATAATCTTTCGATTATCTTTTGCACTATCAGGGGCATGTCTATATGTTATGTGAACAAAAATTGCAATCTGAATAGAGTTGTAATACTAAGACTGTGTCTCATTTTGAGGTTGCAGTGTGTAGTTCTCAGTAAAATCAACAACTGATATAATAGTGCCAATGGAAAAAGTCTCCTTACACATTCTAAATTGTTGATCCAACCACTGAGACCTGTGACTATGTCTTGCATACTTGTAAAAAAGATTTGCCTTGAAATCTGAAATAAAATTAGCCACATTGATATCTTTTCCAACCAATTCACATCTAGAGCTCTCACTCCCACTCTTCAATGTGTATTTCACCATTTCATAGACCCTTTTTTTCACTATTGTCTTTCCAAGATCTTGTTCACACCCCTCATGGAAACATGTGTCAAACTTGGATAAGCCACCACATTCTGAACACTTTTCATTTAAGAAAGCATTTTTATAAAAGGAACAACCATCAACTCTACGACATAAGAGTTGATCTAACAAGTCTCTTGATAATTTTGGAAGCACACTAGCCCCACAATCCTCCAACATTTCTTTACTATGCAAAGTAGAACGGATGGAGCTAATAGTTCATGGTGCATAGAAAACTCAACATGATATTTGCAAGAACATGTATTTCAAATTTTGAGTGGCACACAATAAAATGGCTTCAAAGATTCAAAAGCCCTTTGTGATATATGAACACTTGGATGACTCTCTCTAAATTGTTTGAACAACATAGTTTGACTTACCTCCAAATAGTGTTTAGGATGTGGCGTGCGATCTCTGATGCCAATTCTCAACTTTAAGACATCTTTAGCATTGGGTGTTATTCGTGAGTTAGAGTGCCAAAATTGTATAATTTCTTCCTTCACATCGTCAGATAGCTTCTTATCAAAATGTAAGTCTGCCCATGTTTCATTTTGAAGAGGATCATCAATTTTCTCTCGTCGACTAAGTGCTCTTCTCAAAGTAGTACGATTTAGATTCAAATCAATACAAGTTTGTCTCATATATCTACCCTTTCTCAAATGATGACTTACCAAAGAGGTTGTAATAACCCTTCGAGCAACTCTATTATCCTTCTCTCTGCTATTTTTCCCAACGCTATTGAGAGCACTGAAAAGATTCTTCACAATAGTGGCATTTCTTTCCAACTTTTTATTGACACAAATTTTCAATTTGGAAAGCATAGGTCTCATCTTTTGCATCTTTAATAAGTGCATGAAAAGCTGACATTGCTCTACCACTGTCTTGTTGCCAAAAAATATATGATATAGTCTTGAAGCCCATAACCGAATGGTTCTTTCTGATTTTTTTTCCTTCCAAACTAGTCATAATCATTTCATCAATTTCAATTATCCATTTTGGTGTTTTAGAACCTTCATGTCAATTATAACTAGGAGATATGTGAGGTTCTTGTGCATTAGGTTCCTGTGCATTGTCATCTTCGACATGGTCAATTATGAAATTTGGATTATGAATTGGTGGCATTTCTTCTTCAAAATTTTCAATCTCTACATTTTCAATTTCCGCATTATCATTTTCAATAGTTACATTTTCTTTCCCCAACTGTACATTTTCATTATCTGACTTTATGATTTCACCTTCTATTAATTCATCGTCAACTTGATTGATATTTAGCATACCTTGTCTTTTTTTTTGGTGTTTCATTTTGTCTTTTTCTCTATATGCCGCAATGTCTTCATTGGATATCTTCCTTTTACGTTTATTCTTTCGATGACTGCTGCTCCCCATTCAGATGACAAATTCGAACACCTAAGGTTATATTTTTGGATTCTTTTCGATTGGTTGGGCCCCAAAACATGACTTTTTACAAATCTCGTGAAAAAAGAGGTTAAAAAGTAATGGTGTCGGGTCTGTAGGGATAGTCAAATATTTGAAATTGATGCCAGTAAAATCAGATATCCGATATAGCAAAATGACTTTTGGGAGGAAAACTTGCTAAGGCTTCCCTCCTTTGCCACAATAATATTAATATTATGAAAATATTTGAAGGCAAACGACTTTAATTTATAACTAGGTTAATAGTATATTAGTATTAGTATAAAATATCAATAATATTAATATATAATAGTATTAATATACTTATAGTATCAATATTATTATTATACCTATAATAGTATTAATATTATTAATATAGATATAATAGTGTAAATATATAGTGTTTATTTATATTAAGCTACAATATATAGTATTAATATATATTATTATTATAGCTATAATAGTATTATTATTATTAATATACATATAATAATATTAATATTTAGTGTTTATTTATATGATAATTATTATCCTAAAATAGTATAAATAGTATATCCTAAAATATTAAGTTATATATACTAAAATATTACGTTATTATATAGATATATTAATAACATACATATTAATATAATAATATTTATAATATATATTATATTTAACAAAAAATATTACATTGTTATATATATATATATTATATTATTATACATATTAATATAATAATATATAATACAAAGAGGGTCGTCATTTTATATTATTACTCTATGACCCCCTTTGACCCATATTACCCATTCGAATATGTCCCTAGGGGTACGAGGACCCCTAGGGACATATGTCATCGTTTAATGGGTCAAAGAGGGTCATAGGTTACCCTATGACCCCCTTTGACCCATATTACCCATTCGAATATGTCCCTAGGGGTCTTAGGACCCCTAGCGACATATATCGTCGTTTAATGGGTTATGACCCATATTACCCATTTGAATATGTCCTTAGGGGTCCTAGGACCCCTAGCGACATATTTTGTCATTTAATGGGTCAGAGAGGGTCATAGGTCACCCTATGACCACCTTTGACCCATATTACCCATTCAAATATGTCCCTATATCATCGTTTAATGGGTCAAAGGGGGTCATAGGTCACCCTATGACCTCCTTTGACCCATATGAATGATTCGACTATGTCCCTAGGGGTCCTAGGACCAGTAGGGACATATATCATCATTTGATGGGTCAGAGAGGGTCATAGGTCACCCTATGACCCCCTTTGACCCATATTACCCATTCGAATATGTCCTTAAGGGTCCAAGGACCCCTAGGGACATATGTCTTCGTTTAATGGGTCAAAGAGGTTCATAGGTCACCCTATGACCCCCTTTGACCCATATTACCCATTCGAATATGTCCCTAGGACCCCTAGAGACATATATCATCGTTTAATGGGTCAGAGAGGGTCATAGGTCACCCTATGACCCCCTTTGACCCATATTACCCATTCGAATATGTCCTTAGGGGTCCTAAGGCCCCTAGAGACATATATTGTCATTTAATGGGTCAAAGAGGGTCATAGGTCACCCTATGACACCCTTTGACCCATATGAACGACTCAAATATATCCCTAGGGGTCCTAAGACACCTAGGGACATATGTCATCGTTTAATAGGTCAAAGGAGGTCATAGGTCACCCTATGACCTCCTTTGACCCATATGAACGATTCGACTATGTCCCTAGGGGTCCTAGGATCCCTAGAGACATATGTAATCGTTTAATGGGTCAAAGTGACCTATGACCCCCTTTGACACATATGAACGATTCAAATATGTCCCTAGGGGTCCTCGGACCCCTAAGGACATATGTCGTCGTTTAATGGGTCAAAAAAAGTCATAGGTCACTCTATGACCCCCTTTGACCCATATGAACGATTCCAATGTCCCTACGGGTCTTAGGACCCCTAAGAACATATATCATCATTTAATGGGTCAAAGAGGGTCATAGGTTACCCTATGAACCCCTTTGACTCATATTACCCATTCAAATATGTCCCTTGGGGTCCGAGGACCCCTAAGGACATATGTCATCATTTAATGGGTCAAAGGTGACCTATGACCCCCTTTGACCCATATGAATGATTCGACTACGTCCCTAGGGGTCCTAGGACCCCTAAGGACATATGTCATCGTTTAATGGGTCAAAGGGAGTCATAGGTCACCCTATGACCTCCTTTGACCCATATGAATGATTCGACTATGTCCCTAAGGGTCCTAAGACCCTTAGAGACATATGTCATCGTTTATTGGGTCAGAGAGGGTCATAGGTCACCCTATGACCTCCTTTGACCCATAATACCCATTTGAATATGTCCCTATGGGTCCTAGGACCCCTAGAGACATATATCATCATTTAATGGGTCAAAGAGGGTCATAGGTCACCCTATGACCCCCTTTTGACCCATATGAACGATTCGAATATGTCCCTAGGGGTCCGAGGACTCCTAAGCACATATGTCGTCATTTAATGGGCCAAAGAGGGTCATAGGTCACCCTATGACCTCTTTTGACCCATATTACCCATTCGAATATGCCCCTAGGGGTCTGAGGACCCCTACGGACATATGTTGTCATTTAATGGGTTAAAGAGGGTCATAGGTCACCCTATGACCCCCTTTGACCCATATTACCTATTCGAATATGTCCCTAATGGTCCTAGGACCCCTAGAGACATATATCATCGTTTAATGGGTCAGAGAGGGTCATAGGTCACCCTATGACCCCCTTTGACCCATATTACTCATTCGAATATGTCCCTAAGGGTCCTAGGATCCTTAGAGACATATCTTGTCGTTTAATGGGTCAAAGAGTGTCATATGTCACCCTATGACCCCCTTTGACCCATATGAACGATTCGACTATGTCTCTAGGGGTCATAGGACCCGTAGGGACATATGTCATCATTTAATGGGTCAGAGGGGGTCATAGGTCACTCTAGGACCCCCTTTGACCCAAATGAACGATTGGAATATGTCCTTAGGGGTCATAGGACCCCTAGGGACATATGTCATCATTTAATGGGTCAAAGAGGGTCATAGGTCACCCTATGACCCCCTTTGACCCATATTACCCATTCGAATATGTCCCTACGAGTCCTAAGACCCCTAGGGACATATGTCATCGTTTAATGGGTCAAAGAGGGTCATAGGCCACCCTATGACCCCCTTTGACCCATATAAACGATTCGACTATGTCTCTGGGGGTCGTAAGAGCCGTAGGGACATATGTCATCATTTAATGGGTCAAAAGGTGTCATAGGTCACCTTATGACCCCCTTTGACCCATATGAACGATTCGATTATGTCCCTAGGGGTCCTAGGACCTGTAGGGACATATGTCATCGTTTAAAGGGTAAAAAAAGGTCATAGGTCACCCTATGACCCCCTTTGACCCATATTACCCATTCGAATATGTCCCTAGGGGCCTGAGGACCCCTAGGGACATATGTCGTCGTTTAATGGGTCAAAGAGGGTCATAGGTCACCCTATGACCTCTTTTGACCCATATTACCCATTCAAATATGTCCTTAGGGGTCCTAGGACCCCTAGAGACATATATTGTCATTTAATAGGTCAGAGAGGGTCATAGGTCACCCTATGACCCCTTTTGACCCATATTACCCATTCGAATCTGTCCCTAGGGGTCTTAGGACCCCTAGAGACATATATCGTTGTTTAATGTGTCAAAGAGGGTCATAGGTCACCCTATGACCCCCTTTGACCGATATGAACGATTCAAATATGTCCCTAGAGGTCCTAGGACCCCTAGGGACATATGTCGTTGTTTAATGGGTCAAAGGGGGTCATAGGTCACCCTATGACCTCCTTTGACCCATATGAATGATTCGACTATGTCCCTAGGGGTCCTAGGACCCCTAGGGACATATGTCATCATTTAATGGGTCAAAGAGAGTCATAAGTCACCCTATGACCCCCTTTGACTCATATGAACGATTCAAATATGTCCCTAGGGATCCTAGGACCCCTAGGGACATATGTCGTCGTTTAATGGGTCAAACGGGGTCATAGGTCACCTTATGACCCCCTTTGACCCATATGAATGATTTGAATATGTCCCTACGGGTCTTATGACCCCTAAGGACATATGTTGTCATTTAATGGGTCAAAGAGGGTCATAGGTCACCCTATGACCCCCTTTGACCCATATTACCCATTCGAATATGTCCCTTGGGGTCCAAGGACTCCGAGGGACATATGTCATCATTTAATGGGTCAAAGGAGGTCATAGGTCACCCTATGACCCCCTTTGACCCATATGAATGATTCAACTATGACATATGTCATCGTTTAATAGGTCAAAGGGGGTCATAGGTCACCCTATGACCTCCTTTGACCCATATGAATGATTTGACTATGTCCCTAGGGGTCTTAGGACCCCTAGGGACATATGTCATGGTTTAATGGGTTAGAGAGGGTCATAGGTCACCCTATGACTCCTTTTGACCCATAATACCCATTCGAATATGTCTGTAGGGGTCCTAGGACCCCGAGAGACATATATCGTTGTTTAATGGGTCAAAGAGGGTCATAGGTCACCCTATGACCCCCTTTGACCCATATGAACGATTCGAATATGTCCCTAGGGGTCCAAGGACCCCTAGGGACATATGTCATTGTTTAATGGGTCAAAGAGGGTCATAGGTCACCCTATGACCCCCTTTGACCCATATTACCCATTCGAATATGTCTTAGGGGTCCGAGGACCCCTAGGGACATATGTCGTCATTTAATGGGTCAAAGAGGGTCATAGGGTCTTTTTGACCCATATTACCCATTCAAATATGTCCCTAGGGGTCCTAGGACCCCTAGAGACATATATCATCATTTAATGGGTCAGAGAGGGTCATAGGTCATCATATGACCCCCTTTGACCCATATTACCCATTCGAATATGTCCCTAGGGGTCCTAGAACCCCTAGAGACATATATCATCATTTAATGGATCAAAGAGGGTCATAGGTCACCCTATGACCCCCTTTGACCCTTATAAACGATTCGACTATGTCCCTAGGGGTTACAGGACCCATAGGGACATATGTCATCATTTAATGGGTCAAAGGGGGTCATAGGTCACCCTATGACCTCCTTTGACCTATGTGAACGATTGGAATATGTCCCTAAGGGTCCTAGGACCCCTAGGGACATATGTCATCGTTTAATGGGTCACCTATGACCCCCTTTGACCCATATTACCCATTCGAATATGTTCCGAGGGGTCCTAAGACCCCTAGGGACATATGTCATCGTTTAATGGGTCAAAGTGGGGTCATAGGTCACCCTATGACCCCATTTGACCCATATGAACGATTCAATTATGTCCTTGGGGGGTCCTAGGACTCCGAAGGACATATGTCGTCATTTAATGGGTCAAAGGGTGTGATAGGTCACCCTATGACCCCCTTTGACCCATATGAACGATTCGACTATGTCCCTATGGGTCCTAGGACTCCTAGGGACATATGTCATCATTTAGTGGGTCAAAGAGGGTCATAGGTCACTCTATGACCCCCTTTGACCCATATTACCCATTCGAATATGTCCCTCGGGGTCCGAGGACCCTTAGGGACATATGTCGTCGTTTAATAGGTCAAAAAGGGTCATAAGTCACCCTATGACCCCTTTTAACCCATATTACCCATTCGAATATATCCTTAGGGGTCCTAGGACCCCTAGAGATATATATCGTCGTTTAATGGGTCAGAGAGGGTCATAGGTCACCCTATGACCCCCTTTGACCCATATTACCCATTCGAATATGTCCTTAGAGGTCTTAGGACCCCTAGAGACATATATCGTCGTTTAATGGGTCAAAGGGGGTCATAGGTCACCCTATGACCCCCTTTGACCCATATGAACGATTTGAATATGTCCCTAGAGGTCCTAGGACTCTTAGGGACATATTCAAATCATTCATATGGGTCAAAAGGGGTCATAGGTCAGCCTATGACCTCTTTTGACCCATATGAACAATTCGACTATCTCCCTAGGGGTCTTAGGACCCCTAGGGACATGTGTGATCGTTTAATGGGTCAAAGAGGGTTATGGGTCACCCTATGACCCCCTTTGACTCATATGAACGATTCAAATATGTACCTAGTGGTCTTAGGACCCCTAGGGACATATGTCATCATTTAATAGGTCAAAGGCGGTCATAGGTCACCCTATGACCCCCTCTGATCCATATGAATGATTCAAATATGTCCCTACGGGAACTAAGACCCCTAGGGACATATGTTGTCGATTAATGGGTCAAAGAGGGTCATAGGGTGACCTATGACCCCCTTTGACCCATATTACCCATTCGAATATGTTCCTTGGGGTCTGAGGGCCCCTAGGGACATATGTCATCATTTAATGGGTCAAAGGGGGTCATAGGTCACCCTATAACCCCCTTTGACTCATATGAACGATTCGACTATGTCCCTAGGACCCCTAGGTACATATGTCATCATTTAATGGGTCAAAAGGGGTCATAGGTTACCCTATGACCTCCTTTGACCCGTATGAACGATTCGACTATGTCCCTAGGGGTCCTAGGACCCCTAGGGACATATGTCATCGTTTAATGGGTCAGAGAGGGTCATAGGTCACCCTATGGCCCCCTTTGACCCATAATACCCATTCAAATATGTCCCTAGGGGTCCTAGGACCCCTAGAGACATATATCGTCATTTAATGGTTCAAAGACCTATGACCCCTTTTGACCCATATGAACGATTCAAATATGTCCCTAGGGGTCCGAGGACCCCTAGGGACATATGTCATCGTTTAATGGTTCAAAGACCTATGACCCCCTTTGACCCATATTACGCATTCGAATATGTCCCTAGGGGTCCGAGGATCCCTAGGGACATATGCCGTCAGTTAATGGGTCAAAGAGGGTCATAGGTCACCCTATGACCCCCTTTGACCGATATTACCCATTCGAATATGTCCCTGGGGGTCCTAGGACCCCTAGTGACATATATTGTCGTTTAATGGGTCAGAGAGGGTCATAGGTCATCTTATGACCCCCTTTGACCCATATTACCTATTCAAATATGTCCTTAGGGGTCCTATGACCCCTAGAGACATATATCGTTGTTTAATGGGTTAAAGAGGGTTATAGGTCACCCTATGACCCTCTTTGACCCATATGAACGATTTGACTATGTTCCTAGGGGTCGTAGGACCCATAGGGACATATGTCATCATTGAATGGGTCAAAGGGGGTCATAGGTCACCCTCTGACTCCTTTTGACCCATATGAACGATTAGAATATGTCCCTAGGGGTCCTAGGACCCCTAGGGACATATGTCATCGTTTAATGGGTTAAAGAGGGTCATAGGTCACCCTATGACCCCCTTTGACCCATATTACCCATTCAAATATGTCCCTAGGGGTCCTAAGACCCCTAGGGACAGATGTCATCGTTTAATGGGTCAAAGGGGGTCATAGGTCACCCTATGACCCCCTTTGAGCCATATGAATGATTTGACTATGTCCCTGGGGGTCCTAGGACCCCTAGGGACATATGTCATCATTTAATTGGTCAAAGGGTGTCATAGGTCACCCTATGACCCCCTTTGACCCATATGAACGATTCGACTATGTGCCTAGGGGTCTTAGGACCCCTAGGGACATATGTCGTCATTTAATGGGTCAAATAGGGTCATAAGTCACCCTATGACCCCCTTTGATCCATATTACCCATTCAAATATGTCCCTAGGGGTCTGAGGACCCCCAGTGACATGTCGTCATTTAATGTGTCAAAGAGGGTCATAGGTCACCCTATGACCCCCTTTGACTGTTATATATTAATAATATACATATATATTAATAATATACATATTAATATAATATATATATATATACATATACATATTACATTATTATATTTAATAAAAATATTACGGTATTATATAGATATATTAGTAACATACATATTAATATAATAATATTTATAATATATATTATATTTAATTAAAATATTACGTTGTTATATATATATATTATATTATTATACATATTAATATAATAATATATAATACATATTACATTTAATGAAAATATTACGTTATTGCATATATTAATAACATACATATTAATATAATAATATATAATACATATTTTATATATATATTTAAATTACGTTATTATATTTAGTAATAATAATAATATATATTATATTTATAGATTGTAATAAGATTAACATAAGATATTATTATATATTACTAGATTATATCTTGTATGTTTACATTACGTTATTATATATATATAATATATTAAAATATGCCTTTACATGTTAATATAAGTGAAATAATTTAAAAATAAAAAACTAGAACGTTTAAATTGAATTTCCCTCCAAAATTTGAAGATTTTTTGAATTTGACTACCGAGCCATATCGGATATCCGATGTTAAATCGGATATCCGATTTGAAATTGGATATCCGATCAGGCTTGGTATTTACCAAGCCTGCCCGGTCAACCCCAAAGACGTGTTTATAGAGAGTTTTAGTGATACTCAGACTTTGGGTAGCCGTCTGACAATGTTATTTTGATTGAAATTGAATGAAACGAAATGAGTTTTTTAATATCGCTCTCTAGATTCCATCAATATAATTTTTGTCAAATTTTGAGTTCGATAAGTGTTTATTAGTTAATTATCAATGAAGATTATTGTAAAGTGCTGATTGACATATTGAATGAAAAATAGCTATAACTTTCAAATGGTATAACATTTTTTAAATCTAAAAGTTGTGTCACATTTTATACTTCGCGTAGTATAAGAAAAAAAAAAAAATTGGTCAAATTTTTCATTAGTTAGGGTGGTCAGACACGGGACTTCTATAATCCGAAAAAGTTTTGGTAGAAAATTCATATTTAATTATTTATTTGGAATAAAAATATAAAAAAATATGCGTCACATCCGGGTATGAGTCTAGTTTTCATATCTATAATTATATTAAAAAAATATTATGATTTTATTTTGATTAAGGTGGTCAGACATACACCTACTTTTTATTTTCGCCCTAAAATTTTCTTAGTACTGCATTAAAATTCAAACTTTTGATCAATCAATTATTTTTTTCTCCTGATATGGCCTAGTAGTTTAGAAACTACATTCAATTTTTTACAAATTATTTTCTTACAACTTTTTGATATAAAGTCTATAACCACTTCAAAATAATGTGTCAAGTTGACATAAACCTGATTTGCTGATTTTTCACTGCCACTTAAGGCCATAGTTTGGTACACCATGATCTTGCACATACCCATGTGTGTGACTACATGATTTTGATGGGCCTAATCTTGAGTGCATCATGAGAAAATATTGGCTTACAACCAAAATGTTGGAAGATTGATATCAGATTTAGAGGGAGTTTGACAGGCATCCTTGGAGGGTGAAGAGAGCTTATGAAGAAATAACTAGAGGACCTAACTTCCTATGATCTACTACTACATTTGGGCTAGAATTGTGATGAAAGACCATCACAATTACAATGGCCACCCATCGCCCAATCGACAGTACCAAGAATTGGCTTCCATCAGATGGGCATTAGACTTTTGTTGCCATAAATTGTGGCGACAAGCACTCCCATCACAATTGCGATGCCTATAGTCATCATAGTTTGAAAGAAAGGAAGGGCAAGAGTCCATCTTCACATCAGGGGTATTGCGATAGTCTACTCTGACAAAAATGATGACTTACATTTTTAGTATGTCATTATACTAGTGCTATAGGGCCGACGACAACCTGTCTGACAAGTCATCACAATTACAACAACAAATGATGATAATATTGTTGGAGCAACTGCTACTTGTCGGATAGGTTGTGAATTATGTGAGCCAGTGCCTCATGACTGTGCTCTTGTAGGCTCTCTCAAGGGATTAGATCCATTACTATAGAACTAGCTTGAGATCTACATTAATAGGATTGTTCCAATGTAAAGATCAAAAAATCTAAAGTTTAGAAATAAAATTGATGAGAATGTGTGACTAAAATGAATATATGAATATGCTATTTGTAATCTATTTAATGCATTTCAAACATTCTAATCAAAATTAGGTACAATCTGAAATGACTTTTACAAAATTGTCTCTTTATACATAATTGCTTAGCTGAAAACAACTTTTAAATTGGATGTACTCTGCTTCAAATTGTTACAATTTTCTATTTAATGTTATAGTTTTTGACATCAAGAAAATAAGATAAGAAAACTATTAATACATATACAATGTGACCTTATTACCGATCTCTCAAAATAATGTACACTACTATTTATAAAATATCTACAAACACTTAAACAAATTACACTTAAAACCCATCAAAATTAAAATACAAAGCTTACCAATTGGAATTGATGTGAGCTACAAGTTGCTTAGTGTTATGACTAACAAAAGAGATGTATAGTTAGAGAGAGACAGTGATGAAAACATTTGTTTGGTTTCACATTTCCCAAGCTCATTTCCTTTCAATACTTCTCAACAACCATGGTTGTCCATAGCTTTTGTTTGAGGCCCACAACAATTATCAGAATGTATAGACCCTCCTCAAAAGATTTTGTGTCTTCTATTAATGGTGCCTTGTATGATCAATGTGCCCATTTAAAGATTATATGTGAATTGTGTGAGCCAATGCCTCATGACTGTGCTCTTGTAGGCATTCATCCAAAATGTGGAATCATTAATTTGGCTTGCATATCATTTTAGCTGAATACCCCAAATTGACACAACCATCTTCAACATACTTCCACACGGGTTAAATTTCCTATTTCATCTATCATCGTGGACTTCACTTGTAAATTTTTGGTAGCAACAAAATGAAGAATTTGGTAGAAAAAATTGTAAAAAGCATGTGTGTAGCATATGTAGATCTCTCACTTAAAATGTATTCTCTCCATTCTAGTTGCGATAGGAATGAGGTACTGGATTGTTTGGTAAAGTGTCTTGTGAGTAGTTATTTCAGATGTAAGGTGAAATTGTAGGAAAGTGCGCAAAGTGAATAAAGTTTTATCTAGCCACCTCTTACATTTTGTCCACCTTGGTTGAGGTCTCCATACACAGACACAACCTAAATTTTGTTCCGACCTGTGGGCTAGAGGACAAGCCTTGAATCAACATTTAATATCTTTTAAATCATGATTGAAGTCATTGAAACAATATGGATCGTATTTTCCATAATCCATCTTTTATGTCCAAGTAAAGAAATGCACAATATACATAGGCAATAACTTGTAAAGCAAAACATGAGCATTTTAAGTAAGTAATATCCTTAAACAAAGAACTGATACACTTAAAGAGAAAGTTAGGCATATAACTTAAAAGTTAAAACATAGATTACCTTGACATGAGAGAACAATAATGTAAGACTACAAGTATTGGAAACTGCCTCAAAATTTGCTGGTTTATTTTTAGGGTGTATTGCCTGAGTAAATAGTGAGGAAAGTAAAAGCATCATTTGATGTCCACTCAACCTTAGAGAGCTTGTTTCTTGAAAAATCCTAGACAAGAGAGATCCTCTATCTTGAGAACCCTTGTGTCTCAAATGCTAAAAAAAGAATAGCCAAAAAATTTGAGTAATTATCTAGTGATGCTAGCAATAACTAGGAATATAAGGAACAAAGACATGCCTTATTATAATATGAATGATTTGGTATAGATGATATGATATGTGCAATAAGATACGTTGCTGCAATTATTTTTTGGCTACGACAATGGTTGTAGAAAGATTCTCTAATGAGATGGCCATCATGTCAAGAATTGGACCAACATCACCAACCTGAAAACCTCTTTAGGATTATATCTAAACAAGTTGAACTTTGCAATTATATTGACCAACTCTACATATTAGTGGATATTCAATACTAATTTCATATGTGTTTGACAACATTTGCATTCAATAAAGGAAAAGAACTACTAAGTTTATCACCTTCTTTTACAAATTGCACCAAACACTCCAATTGTAGCCTAAAAAGACTTGTTCCAATTGTTTATATCATCACTCAGATTGGAATCCTTGTAAGTATAATGCATGCTCTTTTGCAAATGCCTTGCCAGATTAGACATGGTAGAACAATTTCTACAAAAGCTTGTGATTTTGATTGTTGTGCAAGGATAGTAGAAATTTCAATGATATTAATTTGCATTTGAGGTTGTTGCACTACATTCTTGTGATCAAGATGTTTAATGAGCATGAACAATAGAAAATGAGTAGAAATTCCTGTAAATTGACCAGCAAAAAAGCATGAAATATTAAAGTGAAAAGGTGAACTTGGCATTTAGAATCAGTAATTGAAATATTCACGTATAAATTATAACTTAACCAAAGTATTTTGAAAGTAAATTTCAAAATTCAAATCAATAGATATCATATATAAACCTAGAGATGTAGCCCATGAAGTTTGACTTTTTCATATTGTAATTTGCAACACGGATTATAAATTGTGAAATTATAAATGTTACCTACTTTCTCCATTAAGTGTTGCTTGTAATATAGAACACATAGTGAGAGTCCATTCTGAAGGGACTAGTGTTTCCCACTATCAAGAAAATGAAACATAGGTTCAAGTACATGGCATATTGTCATGGCCCCCTTTGCTAATTTGGCCATGTTTTGAAGACAAATCTTTGACCAAACCTTGGGATCCTCTGCTTCCTCCCTGTAATGTTATTCAACATATCTCTACACTCAGAAGAAATAATGAGAATAGTTCATGAGAACACTGTGCAACAATAGAATGCACAAACACATGAATTATGGTGTATTTATATTACCTAGAAGATTTGTTTCACCTTTTAAGTCTACTACCTCCCAAAATATCAAGTCAATTTGTATGACAAGATTCATTAAATTTTTTTAAAAATATCATAAATCAATGTATACTTTAGAATGATCTAATATCATTTTTTTACACTATTCAAATTCTTTTTCAAGTCTTCCAATTTAGAACAAAAGTTATCAAATGCAATCATTTAACGAGAAAATAGAAAATATAACAATAAGAGGAGGAAAGCCTAGTGACTCGTACCTTTGCCTGTCCTAGTGTCATAATTACAATGTAAGGCAAGACACGAGAAACTACTAATACAAAAATGAAGATATGTAGTTCATGGAGTCCCTCTTGTGATATAAGGGGAACCTTCCCCTGCATCAAAATAATAAAGGACAAGATCATTTAATTTTATTTCCATTAGAAAAATAGCTCCATTCGATCTAAATATACAAGAAAACAAATTCTACCTTTGAAGCACAATGACTATTTGCAACCTCATCTGTTGCCAAGCTTCGCCTTAATGGTGTTTCATGAGAAGCTATGAACATGAGCTTTTTATGTATTGAAAACATTTCAATCTCCTCAATATTACTATCTTCTTCTTCTGAGGTCTCCTCCTTTGGACATGGAAGGAAAGAGTCTCCTAAGCTCTTAGATATACAAATCTCTGCAATTCTTGTCTACCCAACAGTAAGCAGAAGCAAGATAAATCCCAAAAACATCAATTCTTCAAGAAATTCAAAAGAAATCAAGCTAAATACTTTAATTATGTTATTTACATTGGATCATTCTTTCTAATATCTTTCTCTTATTTATATGATGAATGATAGAATTGTGATCCAAGATGTTGATGCAAAAATAACAACACAATCAAACATGATTGCAGATAAATAGAAACAATAGAATACCTTATAGAGGAATAATTTGAGGAAAATTCTTTCTAATACTTCATACACTGCAATTAAATTTCACAAATCAATGATTTTGACTATGGCATACTTTTGCATTGTTTGAAACTAAGAGATTCACATAGTTAGTTGTCATGCAATCATAGCTCAATGTTGAGCTTCACTTGGTTTCGAGAATAGTTTAATATTCTCTACTAATCAGGGCCAACCACATGAAGGTGGAAGCTCATTTTCCCCCCATTACATCTAGATTCCCTATTAACATCTAAAATTCATTCATTTTATTAATAAAATGTAACATAAGAACATTCAATAGAACATTAAGACATTCGTTCATTCATTAGAATATTCACATTAACATTAAAACATAAGATTCATTAGAACATTCACATGAACATTCAATAGAACATAAATAAAACATCTAGACATAAACATCAGTCATTATCAAATAAGTTACATAAGTTCACATGAATCATTTCTTTTTCCTTTTTTTCATTTTTTGTCCTTCCCTATATTGTTGCATAGGCATATCCATGTCATCTTCAATATTTCTTCTCACACGTGGATGTGCACTCACTGCCCTTTGCAAAGGTGGGTCCTCTACAATAACAAATAAAAGGGTTAAATTTTAAAACTTGAGACTTTAAAGATTTTAAAAAAAATTGTAGCACTCTTTACCTTGTCCAATCACATCATCTTGCCCATCGGCTTGGACCTCAACACGCTCTTTAGGAACAATCTCTACATCCCCTGCAACTACAATACAAGATATTTTCTTAATCCTAACGCATAATATAGTTAAATTTGTATTACTATACCAAATTCAATTTAAAATGTTTACTTGTATTAATAATTCATAAATAAAAAATTGAATAGAAAATATATACCTTGAGTACTAGGATCCACATTTGAATCGCCACCTCCACAGTGCTTGGTTGGTGTATTAGGATTGGCAGGCTAGAATCCAATGTAAATAGTTAGTGCATTTATCAACAATATATACATATAAATACAAGACAAATAATGAGAAATTTTAATCATTCATTTAAGTACATATAAATATATTCATTTTAAATTTTTAAACAAATATATAATCATTGTTTCCTTACTTAAAAAAAAATATAATGACTTGTATTTTTGGAACTTAATATCAAATACAATAATTGCTAAAGTATTCAATTTGAAACAAAAATAAGTTGACTTATTTACCTCATTGATAGATCCAATAGAAGAACCTTGCGTACTCATTGCTCGGAGTCATTGAACCACGATTTTAAAGCCTTTTGTGTAGCCTAATTTCTTGTCCTCTTGAGAAGTTTTAAAAAAAATTACATGGCCTACATTTTTTTCTTGGTATTAGGAATTGTTTTTGTAATCAATTTCATCAAAGACCAAATTATCTACAATTTACAAATATTTGCATACAATTTTCCATTTACTTATACTTGCAATTGATGTAGAAAGTTTTGAATATCCACCCGAGCCGAGCTTGTGTTGCTTGTGCTTTTATTTTCTTGCTTTGGTTGCCTTTGATGTATCAGGCAACCTATGTGAAGTTTGAAATATGTTAGATCACATAAGTATTAAAAGTAATTATTACATAATTTCATTCTTAATATTATGACATAACTTCTTTCCTCGGGTGGTACCATTTTTCCATCATCTATTTCTTTTATCTCAATGACATCCTTTATAAGACTCTCCCACTCAATAAGAGGAATATAAGGGGTCTGCTCATAACAAGGGTTTTTTTTTTTTTTTTCTTCATTTGGGTCATGTAGTTGTACCTAATATACTTCAAAGATTGATCTGCTTTCACAAGGAACCTAAGTCTTTGAAAGATGTTGGGTCCAAAAAGTGTTGTCATGGCATCAATGAGTTGGTCCTTTAACTCGTTCACTTGCAAATTTTTCCTTTTTAAGAATAGAAAAAAATTTGGTAGATTCATAAATGAAATGAAGCTACCTTTTAATTTACTTGAAGAAATTAATCAAATTAAGGAAACATGATCTAGCAATGAAATCAAAATATGATACCTTGTGCATATGATCAGCCCAAATATATGCAAACATTCATCATTAAATTTTTCATAAAATAAATTATTCCTTGCAAAATAATAATGAGATTAGTAGTTATTGCAAGGGACTACACGGGAGGTTAGTGCATTTGATTATTAATATAAAATTGTATAGTAAAAGAAAGGATCACTCTTAAAAGTACCTAGAAGTTGGGTTACTTTCATGGGAAGACCATCTTCATTGCTAACAAGAAATTGATCATAATTATTTATTGTTCATGTACATCTAACATGGGAACACCCAAGAAGGTCCTCATCACCTCCTACATAAAATGAATCCAATATTACAAAATGCCCCCTAAGAAATAATAGTTCAAGTAAAATAAACACATGAAAAATGAGAGAGAAAAAGAGGAATCTACATACCAATAGGTGGTGCCACTGCATCTATCACCAAGCTATGTGTTGCTGAATTTGTAGTCGACAATCCCTCTTTGGTTCTATTCCTTGTAGCAGGTGGCATAGTGAATAGAGGGTCAATGGTAGGAGCTAAAAAATGAGATTACTAGAGTTCAATAAAACAAGATTCTTAGAGCTAGATTAAAAAAATAGTGTTCAAGAAAAACACAAGTGTAGGATAGAACATGTGATGTACTTGAACCACCTATAGTAGCATCCTCTGGGGGTTCGCCCCTGTATGTCCTTGGCATCGTCTGAAAAAATAACACATGAATTTTATTTGATGACATAAATCAAAGAGTATACTATAAAAACCATTATTGAACTTTTGTTATAATTAAAAACTATATTAATACTTATTGTATATGTGCAAACTAGGTTCATCAACCTATCCTCTGTGTTTTGAAATGCAAGAGTCCAAGGTTGAGTTGATGCCAATAGTAATATTCTTCTTCCTATATTACGAATCACCTTTTGCAGTGCAGCCATAGGATTAGGGGCTGACTCAAAATCCATAATAAATTCATCCAGCTCATTGTGTGGCTCTTCGTCCTTATGGACTACTTTTTCATTTCCCTTCTAAAATCAATCCGAAATAGTAGTAAAGAATAAAACATAATAAAAAATATGCATTAACATATTTCTTGTATCTAATTTGTACAACAAAAGTGAGTTTTACTTGTATGGAAGAGGAACCATCACCGTCGTGTGTATCCTTTGGTTGTTGATCCATATTGTAGCCTTACATTTCAAAAAAAACCATTGAGACATGTTAAAACACATGTGTTATTATTTTAAGTTAGCAAAAAGAAAATACAAATTTAATGGTATGTTGGATCCATTGATTGGAGTTGATTTTAAATGTGCATAGTACCTTGCCCATGATAGTGGCTTTGTTTGTATGCATGTGATTCAAATTGTAATCAATAAGAAGCTCTTCACATCCACGTATTGATTTTATCGCACATACAAATACATGATTTCCCTCACGTGCCTCAAATATGCAATTAGGTCGCTTCTTAGTTGACACAGGTCGTGTACTATTTATAAAACCTACAATATTCGTTGATGCTTTGGCCTTCTGTCATTGTATATAGCTACTATTTTACTTTGTTCACTAACTTTTTGTTGTATATAATTTTCCGCTAGTGCATACCTACACATGCTTTTTTATATCTAACAATCTGCATCCAACTACTATAACCATATCAAGGTCCAACATACTACATCAATTCAATAACCTTATTGTAAGAGACCTTTATGCCATCAATGAACAATAGGCCCAAACCATGTAATGAGGATGGTGCTATGTGATATATCCTATCTCCAACACAAAATTAGTGTTTATTGGACAAAGTTCATTGGGACCCATTATTTCTGTAGATGTCTGTACCTAAAGGGCACATCATAGTCACCTTCACTCTCATCATTATAAGAATATGACCCTCTTGAGAAAGAAAAAATTTCATGTGCTTATTAAATTTATTTTTGATATTTTGACCTTGAGTCAATCTCTTTGATTTAGACATACTAAATGTCCCAGTTTCTTCTTCCATTCCTACATTTTCCTCACTTGAGGAAGACAAACATGAAAAATACCTATTCATTGGTACCCTATTTTGATCAAATTCTATTGTATTATTTGACATGATCATTCTTCGCGGGAATAACTTATTCTTGTATTCTTATTAAGTTAGTTGTGTATATCTACAAAAATATTGGACATGTTGTACTTAATGTTTATATATGCATATATGGTTTTGAAAGAAAAATTTGGTGTATTTATACCTCTTCATTTTGATTTTGTTCAACAAAAGCCCATCAATGGTAATAGAAAACAAGAATGTACTTTCTAAGAGTTTACAATTGTTCAACAAAATTTATGTTTTACAAGAAAATGCACTTGAAGAACTGTTAGCTTATAAGCAAGAACACGGTGTTGAAACAGTATAGAAAGTGCTTGACATGAGAGGTCCGCAAGTGAGGGTGTTGACCAATCTTGAAAATTGAATGTTGAAATGAAAGCTATTGAGGATCAAAAACCTATGCCAGAGTTCATTTGGTTCTTCTATATCTTTCATTAGTTCATATTTCAATGGAATTCTTTTTTCCTTCAACTTAGCCATCTATTGGTTTATCCATGTGCAATTGAATGGTGTTAAAACTTCATCAGGTTAAACATGAATCATTATCGTGTCAAAACTTCATCTTTGTTCAAAATAACATCTGATCACCTTGGAATTTTTTATGCAATGCATTTGCATTTGCTTTTCCATTTCTTATAAGAGTGTTTCAAGGTTAGGAACCACTTCAACATCCTTTGCATGGTTTAGAGGTAATGCTATTGTGGTAGATGCTTTTGCAAGGGAATGACCCTCCTGATTATGGCATTTACATAGGAGCAAAACTTGCTTCTTCAACTCCTTTCACTCAACTCTTCACTGAAGTTATTCTTCTAGTAGTTAGAATAGCTGCCACAAATTTTTAGGAGCCAAGGGACCTTGAACCTATGCTACATTTTCTAGAGACATGGGAGATGTTAATACTAAATTTAGTACTTCATAACATTCTAGATCATATAGAATGCCAAAATTAATCAGAGCAATAGATACTTAACATCCTTGTAGGGAGACTGTGCTAATACATGCATGGTTACATCCTTGGCTTCCATTTTTGGGCCAGTGTATGGAGCCTTTATATCCAATCATTCATTATAAGTTGGGGAATGCATTCCATGCCTAGCATGCAAGTGATGCATCTGTATATGCAATTTTATCACCTTGAAAAATTGTATTTGATCCTACTAGTTGGGAACAATTGATTGTTCATTTTATTGTATCTAATCTAATGACAACTCTATAGGAATTTGTAGTTAACCCAGCTAACACTACTACATTTGGGCTCTAATTACGATGGTAGGTTTTTGTAATTGCGATGATCACTCGTCGGATGATTGACAGTAACTAGAATTAGCCCTCATTGAATGGGTGTCAGACTTTTGCTATTGCAATTATGACAGACAAAGAAGTCACAATTTTGAAAAAAAAAGTGAAGAGTTCCCCTTGATGTCATTAGAGGTTTGATGGTATATCATCTCAACTATGATGGCCTGCATTTTTAGCTAGCCGTCAGAGGTCCAACGAAATTTTTATAGGCCCGACGGGCATCTGGCCAAAGGGGCATTGCAATAGTGATAGGTGTGTGACAACAATGTTTTTGGTGTGACACCCAACATCATTTATTGTCATAGTAGTGGCGATAGTAATTCTATTGGAGCGATGATTGCCTGTTGGACAAGTAATCACAATTATGACAGATTGTTGCATATTATATATATATATATATATATATATATATATATATATATATATATATATATATAACTAGCACTTGAACCTTTGATGGTGCAAGGGGTTATGCCAATAGTCTTATGTACTTTTGATTATTTTCTTGGGTATGTTCTTTATGTAATATGTTTGATTTAGTTGTGTTATTTTTATTTATTGTCACACTCAGAATACAAAAGCTTTTTCTGAAGAACTATCTAATATAGGCGGTCCTCCTTTTGTTTGCTTCCATTCATTCCTCTATTTCCTGACAACTTGGTAATGGATGAATTTGCTCAATATTTAATGTGAATTTAATTATTCCTTATCTTCATTATAATTATCTATGCCTCAAACTATTATTTCCTATACAAAATGGATAGCCTAGATATTTGAAATCAACAATTTAAAATTGTTATCTCATCATCTATATCTTTTTATCTCCATCTTTCTCTATATTTATGTATCTCTATGTTTTTATATCCATATCTCTCTCTCTAATTTGCACCCTTTCCCTATCCACCTCCATATCCTTGCCTTATATCTTTCTTATACACACGTACACTTTTTCCCCTACCCCAATCTTTATCTTATCATACCCCTTTCTTTGAGTTTTAACTCTCACTATCTATATTAAATTTTCTCAATTTCTCTTTGTATTCTATATGTAACTATCTATATACTATCTATCATCTCAAATATCTTTATTATATCTCGTCATCCCCCTACCCCACTCTCTCCTCTTCATCTACCTCTTCCTCCTCCTTCCTACTTCTTTGTCTTTTCCTTCTCTCTCTCTCTCTCTCTCTCTCTCTCTCTCTCTCTCTCTCTCTCTCTCTCTCTCTCTCTCTCTCTCTCTCTCTCTCTCTCTCTCCTCTCTAATTTTTAATCACTATGCATGACTATGAAGTTTGGAATTTAGATTTTAGTCTTTTTTGTGTGATTTATTTGAATCTCATGTTTAAATATAGTTCTTTTCCAATTAATACTCTTAATAGATTGGTCTTAATTTCATCTTAATTTATATCTTGATTTTACACATTTGATATTTGGCATTCTTTGGTATATTCTAATGAAAAGATAGAGCAAAACAATGAAACAACTATTCAATCAATTATGCTAAATTTTTTACTTGATAATTTAATTAAACAACATTGATTGATAAAAGAAGAATCTTTTGTTCAGGTTCATTCCTTAATACATTTACTAAAGATGTTGATTTCTAATTAAGAGATTTAAAAAATAGTAACCAAAAGAATCCACACCAATAAAGGTCTCAGAGATATATTATTAGAAGTGAAGATCTTGGTACAAATTTAAAGAAGACAAAATTTCTATCTTGTATACTCTTCTATTTGTTTCAATTTATTCCCAATTCCAATTTGCAATAACATCTTTCTCATTTCTCCAAATATTAATTTTCTCACTCTATTTAAAATCCATAGTTCCAATTCAATCACTAATCTACAACCATTATGTGGTTTAGACAAGAACTATGACGTTTTGCATCTCTTGTTTTATTTGTCTTCATTATAATCTGCAGTTTTGTACTTACAAATAATTGAGCTATTTCTAATAGGCTATTTGTGAGCCTCTTAATTTCACTAGAAGATTACAAGTCTATTGACAACATAATCTTTACTTTAAAGTCTTGTGGATCAAAATTTTTAAAATACTTTTTTACCATAAAAACTTATTAAGAAATGTAACTTTTTTAATTTATGGATTTGATTGTATATTTTTTTAGCATCAACATTATTATATTCTAAAATTCTCTCACTCTAATGATGCATCACAAAATGTGATCTAAAATGTTGACGCTTACAAACATAAACAATCAAATCCAAAAACAAAACAAAAAATATTTCAAGTGGAATGTGGAAATTTGATAATGTTAAAATTAAGAAAACTTAATCTAATTAATGTGAGACTTAGTTAACCCTTGGTGTTGTCTCAAAAATTATGAGAAATCATATTGAACATAGTTGAAGATCTCCCAAGTTAGTATTGAAAAGAGGTGTCTCAGTTTTGCATTCATAATGATCATATTTAATATCCTATTTGTGTTTATTATGCTATCTTAAGTTTTTTTGAATTCAATTGGAAAATTTTGTATCCCATTTGAAGGTGACATAACTTTTAGAATATATTTTTCCTTACACTGGTTACTAGGGGCCTATATTAAGTCGACATGTTTTGTCTTGTGTCAATGTCTTGAATAGTGGGTAAGAGCATCGTAATGGGTGTTATTTATGGCTTATTATTATAATGTATAAGAACATGTAAGAGGGATGTTACATTGGAATCTTAACAAACGTTGTTATAAGTCTCAACAATTGACATGGAATGCCTTTGAATGGTTTGTGTGGAGAGAAATTGGAGCACTCAAATTTGGTTGGTCATATATTTTTATGGCATGATATGTTAGGAACATGCTAAAAATAGCCTAGAAGATAAGACCATGAGAGCTTTAGAGGATTTGTGCCTTGACTACTTGCCTACCATACATGCCTTGGGCTTGCTAATGGTTTCCCAAAACTATGTGATGATTTCTAGTTTGTTCTTCTCCTATACATTGATACTTTGGGTTAGAAGACATGTTTGTCATTCTACATATAATGTAAGTATCATTGTAATTTTCAAGTTTTAGATGGATTATCTATTTTATGGATGTAACAAATTAATATAATCTTAGGTCTCTGCACACGTCAATTTTTTTAAATTGCTTTCTCTAATCAAATCTATTTATCATTATTAATGAATTTGCAACATTTAAGTTTAATGAATCTTACTAATTAGTTATACTTTATCCCACATTTGGCTTTAAAATCATTTTTTTTCATTCATGGTAGGTGAATTACTACAAGTGTTGAGATCAATCTCACTATATTATTTTTCTTTAAATTTCAAGCTTTAGGTGATAAGAGAACATGACTAACTCATCTTGATGGTGGATTGGAAAGTTCAATTGTAAAAGTTTTGAGATTTGGAAATTGGATGATCCTTTGGAAGAAAGAAATCAATAGATTTTCATGTTGAATGAAAATGAGATCACTAAATTATAAGCTAAACAATGGGTAAAAGTTGATACTGAAATCCATTACATCATAGAGTTGTGTTTACCTAGTTTTATTAATTATTTTTAGGATACTATTGCATACTAAAGATTATTCTCTTAAAAATAAAGACTCATAACTCAATTGGAATTGCCTTCATAGAATTGTGTCTCATAATAGAGGGGCCTCCCAAGCCCTGTCATAATGCATTGATTTGCACCACCAAAATATTTTGTGGCAAGTCCTTCCATGGGAAAGCTTGATGGGAGAATCCTTTCTTCTCAAAACAAACCTTTTTTCCTGTCATCCACAACATCAAATAAAAGCCATTTAGTCAACCCCCTTGACTTTTTCCCAAATTCAATGACCCACAAGTGAGCAAAATCAGATGAACATGAAAGCCCCTGCTCTAGAAGAATTTAAACTACTCTCCAACACCATAAGAACAAATCTCCATCTTATATTACTTGAGACAAAAGTCATTTTAATTCCAATATTGATTATATTTTAAAAAATCAAATAAAGAAAATATTATGTAATTCAAAATTATGTAAATTTAAGTATATTACTAAATATATGTAAAATAGTAAAATATAAAATATAATAATTTTTTAAATTTAACCGAAAAATATATATGAACTCAAAAATTTAAATCTCCATCTTATATAATTTTTTAAATTTAACTGAAAAATATTGCCTAAACTTTTCATTCACTCAACACTTAAATGATGATTTTAAATTAATACCTACCTAAACCATAAGAATAAAATAATAAAAATTAATCTCCAAATGATGTTCTTTAATGATCGATTCATGTTCCATTGCAAAGTTTTGTTTACTTCCGTAGTAAGAGAAAACAAAGTTTAAGAACAAATTGTTTGAGTGAACGCCTGTCGTGATGGTAACATTGCAAAGTGTTAAAATTTAGGAACAATGATGACAAACTGACGATAAACAGGCCAACGAAGAAACACAGATAGGATCAAAATTGGACGAAAACAATTCTCGGATCTCAACATTGTTAAGCCATTCCGAATATCATATTGATTTTAAATTCAATGAAATGATGATGCCCCAATCCGATTTACCTCATGTACAAACCTTGTTGCTTTGATTAATTTCCATAGACTTTTCACAGCAGCAAATCTCTTCCACCTACTGCATTTTTCTAGACATTTTCATAGTGGAAAATCTCTTCTCAGGTGTCCAACAATGTCGAAAATTCCAAAATTTTTTATGAAAGTTTCCTAAGGAGAAAGCCTATCAGCTTAATTATTTACAAAGCTCTACATGGATTAGTTGTCATGCAATCATAGGTTAATATTGAGCTTCACTTGGTTTCGAGAATAGTTTAATATTCTCTACAAATCAGGGCCAACCACATGAAGGTGGAAGTTCATTTGGCTCCTTCCCCCTACACCCCCACCCACCCCCGCCCCCCAACATCCAAATTCACCATTAACATCTAAAATTTTGAAGAAATAATCAATCTTTAAAGTACAAGAAAAGGTTCCAGACTTGCAAAAGTGACATCATTTTCCCATCTTCTAGTGCATTTTATTCTTCTATCAAATCCAAAATAAGATTCTACCACTCTAAATCGAGAATGCACGTGCAGTTGCATTCTATATGCATGGACAATAGAAGGAGCTAAAAAAACCCAACATGTTTACATTTATTTAATAGGTCTATGCAAACCTCTAACAAAAATGCAAATTTGTTGGGTTTTTTTAGCTCCACCTGATGTCATAGGTATATGAATTGAGATTGTATATTGAACTATTTTTCCTTTTGCATTGCCTAAAACTAATAGATTCACACAATTAGTTGTCATAGAATCATAGGTTAATGTTGAGATTCACTTGGTT
The DNA here is from genome assembly GCA_028749045.1 of Cupressus sempervirens. Lineage (NCBI taxonomy): Eukaryota > Viridiplantae > Streptophyta > Pinopsida > Cupressales > Cupressaceae > Cupressus > Cupressus sempervirens. Next base: position 258,383,395 of record CM053792.1, read on the forward strand.
TTGAGAATAAATTAATATTCTCTACTAAGAAAGGGCAAACATGTGAAGGTGGAAGCTCATTCCCCCCCCCCCCACAACATCTAAATTCTCCATTAAAATCTAAAATCTTTAAGAAATGATCAATCTTTAAAGTACAAAAAAAGGTTCTAGACTTTCAAAAGTGACATCATTTTCCCATATTCTAGTGCATGTCAATTTTCTGTCGCATCCAAAATAAGAATATGCCACTCTAAATCGAGAATACACATGTGTAGCTATGTTCTATTTGCATGGACAACAGGCACAACTGAAAAACTGTAGCATAGTTACATTTATTTAATAAGTCTATTAAGTTTTTAAAATTATAGACCATCATCCACAGGGTTTATCTTAGTTGGTTGAAGCAATGAGTTCTCATTGTGGACACCTTGGTTCAAATCCCAAGAGGGACATCTTTGTGGAATTCTAAGTTGTGACTCTTGGTCTTCCAATTGTTGTTTCTAGTGTGATTACTCAAAAGGAGCTTGAATAAGTTATAATTGTTGCTCTTAAGGAGCACTTGATATGTAAATGATCTTAATAAAAAAAATTATAGACCATCATGAACATTAGAACTCTAGTTTCTATGGCCAAGAGAATGTTTGTGATGGTCTATAACTTTAAATACCTAATTAAAGACCTCTAAGAAAAAATTCAAACCTATTGCATTTTTCAGCTGCACCTAATGTCATATGCATATGAATTGAGATTTCATATTGAACTATGGCCTCCTTCTACATCACCTGAAATGAAGAGATTCACACAATTAGTTGTCATACAGTCATATAAGGTTAATGTTGAGCTTCACTTGGTTTCGAGAATAGTTTAATATTCTCTACTAAGAAGGGCCAACCACACCACGCCCCCCCCCCCCCCCCACAACATCTAAATTCCTTGTTAACATCTTAAATCTTTAAGAGATGATCAATCTTTAAAGTATTTGAAATGTCCCCATCACCTCCTGCTACTCTTAGGAGAAATTCATCACAGTTCTTTATTGATTCTCATATATCTAACATGGGTACATCTAGGAATGTCCTCATCACTTCCTACACAAAATGAATCCAATATTACAAAATGCCCCCTAAGAAATAATAGTTCAAGTGAAATAAACAAATGAAAAATGAGAGAGAAAAAGAGGAATATACTTACCAATAGGCGTTGCAATCGTATATGTGGCCATGCTACATGTTGAGTGAGTTTTATTGTTTTCCTATTGTGCCAAGATCTCTTTGTTTATATGCATGCATACATACATACATACAAACATACATACATACATACATAGACAAACACACACACATGTGTGTGTGTATACATATACATATGCATATGTATATAAATATGTACATACATACATACATACATACATATATAGAGATTACAAGGGCACAACACTGAGATGTGGAGATAACAAGGGCATGACAACAATATATAGTAATCACAAGGGCACATACATACATAAATACATACATACATACATGTATGTATGTATATACAGAGATATCTTTTTAAAGGTGCTAAGTGACTTATCTCAAAATCCTCCACAAAAATAATGCAGACCAAGAAAAATGTATAGAGTTTGCAAGAAATTTTACAAAAACATATCCTAGTAGATATTTTTAGAAAGAAACAATCCATAACCTAGTTAAATGGATCTAGTTGCTAATTAGCTGGGTTAATTACAAATTCGTGTAGAAATTTCATCCTATTAGGTACAATAAAATGAATGAGATGCAAAGATCAAAAGGTAGTGAAAATGAGATGCAGAGATCACAAGGGCACAACAACGAAATCCAACAATCATAAGGGCACGAAAACAAAATCCTAGATCTCCACATGATATATACATGCATACATACATATATGCATACATATACACACATACATACATATATACATACATACATACATATATACATATATATACATGTATGTATGTATGTATGTATGTATATAGAGAGATCATTTTTAAGGTGCTTATTACATCTTAGCACAATATAAAAATTGAACCAACTACATACATATTCTAGAATCCAAATAAATAAACAATAAAACTTAATCAACCCATGGTAAGTGACTTAGCTCAAGATCCTACTTAAAAATAATGTAGAGTTAATGTGTAATTCCCACCTGCAGTTCTCTTTATATTATATATGTTGAACTCTTTTAGGCCTATTTCATACATGTGTTAGTTTCATATACATGCTATCTTTCATATTTCAGGTTTGCATGAACATGTAGGAATAGGCTTTAGTTTCTTAAAATGAACACTCACTCAATCTTGAATGCATAAAGGAATTGACTCTTTCCGTATCGAACTTACTTATGTTGATTACACTCAATTTACTTATGTTGGTGAACTCTTGATTTTTATGTTGACAAAGTTGTCAAGTTGGAAAACAAATTGCATGCTATAAACACTTTTGTCTTCAAAGCAGCTTACAAAACCTAAAGCTTCATTGGGAAAGAACAAGTGTCTTTTAAACCATGAGGCCACTTATGTATTCTCTCCCCTTGCACCTTCAGGTGATCTTGGGTGCACAAGAAATAAGTGGTCTTGTTTTTCTTTTTAGGAGGTCTACTTGGGGATTTCATCACCCCTTGGGATGACCTCAACTCCAGTGTTCTGACAAAGTATAAATATCGGGAGGTGAATTGAAAGACACCTCTCTTGAAAGTAAAATCTTATCACTCTTGGCTAAGCCCCAAAGAACTTTATACCTTTGGGAAGTTGTTGTCACTTAGATTTTCACCCTTGTCCAAAGCCTATGCATGAGGACAACCTAGTGAAATATGGAAACAACCTCCAAGCTATGGGACTTGAACTATGAGGTTGAGTCTCTAGAGAAGGTTGGCTTCCTCTTACTATCAGGATGCACCTAACTACTCTTGGAGAGGAAAAGGGAGAAGGAGAGTGTGAAAGAAAATCTACTTAATCTAATCTAAAGAAGTGATGCACCAAAATAGAGTGTTTGGACCAAACTCTACCCATATATGCACTATTGAACCATAATGAAACTAAGGATATACACATTTAGACTTGCTTTAATCTAATAATCACAGGCAGATCAGAAGACCAAGATGAATGACACAAGGAAAAAGAGATTCACTTATATTATCATTCATAGGCTAAGGAGATATAGTCATGTAGGTCATAGATCTCTACAAAACACCAGTAAGAGGCAAAGAGTTCTTTCACTTTCTTACCAATGGCTAAAGGAGATTAGGCAGAAATGATGCAGTTCAAAGCCAAGGGGAATTTTACATTGGAATTGCAGAGCAACAGCAGAGAACAATAGAGAATGATCGACCCTACAAAATTCATAAAATTTTTCCTTTATAGCTCAGGCATAACTGGGATGTCCTCTAACTGTAGTTACTTCGCAACTACCTACCATTAAATCCTGTAAGGAACAATCATGGAGAAAATCTGATCTAGGTACAGATCCAGACGCAATGATATCTGATCTAGGTTGGAACAGGGCCCCGAGAAGATGGAAATGGCACCATAAGTGTGCTCTGACTAGGTAGATAGATAGATTGGGGTGGTAGAGTGTTCTTCTTTGTTTCACATTTACTCCAGGGTGGTTGAAATTGATCATGAAGATTAGATTGATGCAAAACCCTTGATTTCCCCTATTTTTGTCTCATGAATCAGCAAGGTCAGAAAATCAACCTATCTTGGCACTAGGATGAGCCATGTGGATCAATAGTCTTTTATCTTTTCACCACCCTGCAAAGTCTCCCTGAGTTGACCATGTCTTTTAACCAACCGTGCCAGCTCAACCTTGACTGCGATGGTCTTGCTAAAACCCTGACCGTGGAAATTATTCTAACCACTATCATTAATCATCAATGTTTCTTGAGCCACCGGGACACATGTCATCGAGGGGCTATGTCGCTATGTGTATCCTTCGAGCAATTTCCCATATCGAGATAGTGCTTGTCGTGGATCTAGATAGATCTGACAATCGAGAAGACTCTTCAAATTACTATGCTTTGCCCTTAAAACTTTTGGGACCACAAACTAATGTCAGCACACTTGGCAAACACCTGGCATAGCCTGGCATCATCCCTGCGGTTCACAAGAGAACACGAGTCCACCTCACTACATGTCACTGAGGTTCTATGTCACTTTGGGTAATATTCTCATAGATTTCCATAGCAAGATAGCACCCACCATTGATCCAGATTGATTCAAGGGTGAGGAAACCTTCGTGCATTTGAGAGGGGCGTGGGTCCAGGCTACCACTGACATCAAAAGATCTACACAGCTGGCAACGAATCAAAATCCTCCTTCGATCACAGCCACTTTCCACGTTGCTTGAGGTCCCACCATGCTCCTTTAATGGCAAGGAGCTATGTCACTAATGACAAGGAGAAAAAATTTCTCGATAGCATCATAGCGCCCTCCAGTGCCATCACTTTGCCACCCACACGATAACCTCGGCCTTGTGAATTGCTGACCCACTTGACAACTGCCATCGAGGACGAGCCATAGTATTACTTCAAAAAAGGGGGGCCCATGATGTCATTTGTGCCACACATGGATGGGGTGCTATGTTGCTATGGATATTCTCTGAGCAACTTCCCATAGCAAGATAGCGCCCATCGTTGATTTTCTGAGATCTAGCAGCGAGCAAGATGGATCCGATCTATCAGTGTACCAACCAATGAGAACTAGCCACATGCCAACCTGTCTGACAAGTCCTGGCATGGCCCACGTTCTACATAGTCATACCTCAACCAATGAAAAAATTGACCACTGCCAACGTGTCTGAAAAAAATATCATTGATATCTGACGGGGCATACTTGGGACCCACCTTCCTTCTGATGTCGCCGTAGTACCATTTTTTGTCTAGGCGCTATGTTGCTAAGGGCAAGGAACATAGATTTTATGATAGTGCCATAGCGCCCATCATGGATCTATCAAAACTTGGCACTGAAGAAATAGCAGGGAAAAGGAGGACCCAACTGACACATGGCCAAAAGGCGCTATGTCGCTATGGCAAAACAACATGCAACTTTCCATAGCGACATAGCACCATCCGTTGATTTATCTTGATCTGATGATGGGGACTTGTGAGCCCACAAAAACATTTAAAATGTGTAGAGAAGAAATATCATAAGGTTAACATTTAATTTTTTTGATATTCCTAGGATATTTAAAAAATAACATTAAACTGGGAAGTGACCGTTGGTGGGCAAGAATTTAAAATTCAAATATTTGGTGGGGGGTACAATATGTAACATTTTTGGTGACTCATAGGGATGCTAGCTTGCTATGCATAAGACTAGTGGCCTAAAGCATCCATTGGGCTACATAGTCAAAAAAAGATGTGGATCCTACGTACACTGTGAGACCCTAACCCTACCTCTGAGAGGAAAACCTTGAAACCCTTGTCTCTGCAATTGGAACCAAAGACGAAACCTTCATCTGTAACCTTCAAAATTTCAAAACTTTCTATCTTACAGAGAAAAAACCTGTGCTCATGCACTTCTTGGAAAAGTAGGGAACAACTAGAAATGAAACTATGCTAACTATGTACATGGAATCTCAAACCCTTAGAAACATGGCTTGAGATAGATCCCATTGACTAGGATTGGCAGAATCTTACCACTAGGCCTGCTTAACTGAAAAGCATTGGCCTGCTCTCAAGTTTTAATCAGATAGGGACTACTCCATAATGAATCAAACTTTGAGTGTATTCCTAATTTTTCCCTATCTGTATCCCATTTTAGAACCAAATCTCCCTCACTGAAGATTCTAACCCTAGCCTTCCTATCAAAACTCTTTTTTACCTGTAGCTGGTGTGTCTCTAGGGTCTGCATGGCTTTACTTCTCTTCTCTTCTAGCTCCATCAACTCTGCCATTCTTACTGTCATGGCATCATCTTCAATCAACTCTAGCTAATGAGCTAGCTCTAGGGATGGGAACTCCAATAAAATTGGAAGCCTTGCTTCTCTTTCATAAACTAACACAAATGGTGAATTCCCTATTGACCTTTTAGGCGTTATCCTATCAGCCCATAGTGCAGTCTTCAATTTTTTATGCCAACACCTCTAATTATCTTCTATTGTCCTTTTCATGATCTTGATTAGGTTCTTGTTGGAGGACTCAGCCAAACCATTACCCTGAGGATAGTAATTTGAGGATGTGCTCAAATAGATATGCCCATGCACAAATCTGAGCTCCAACAAAAGACTTTGCATTATTTGAAATAATAGTTGAAGGGGCACTAAACCTGGTCACAATTCCATCAAGGAACTCAACAACTGAAGATTCAGTGTCATCCTTCAATGCAATTGCCTCTGTCCATCTAGTGAAGTAATCTGTAGCAGCTAAAATCCATTTCTGACCAAAATTAGAAGGAGGATTGATAGGGCCTATGAAATCCAATCCCCATTGGGCAAAAGGCTGGTCCACCTGAATAGGATGAAGGGGAAGAGCTGTGAGTCTTTGTTTGCTAGAGAAGAAGGCACATTTTTCACACTTCCTCACATACTTATGAAAATCATGAAACAAAGATGGCCAGTAATAACCAGCCCTCATGATCTTCAATGCAGTTGTCCTTACTGAGAAGTGGCCACCATCAGGACCATCATGAAATTCTTTGATCATTTTTTTAGCCTAGTGTGTATCAAGGCATCTTAATAGGGCTCCATTAAAATCTTTTCTTAAGAGGACACCATCAACTATGACATAAGGAATTGATTGTAATCTATACTGTCTCTTTTTAGTTGTATCTAATCCTTGAGGGTATGCATTCCCTAATAAGAAACTCATCATATCATCCATCCAACTCCTTGGGTCGCTATTTCTTACCTCTTGTTGCTCTGTTAGTATCATAGCAGCTTCCTCATTAGGTTCTTGAGATGATAACATCTGTTTACACAACCCCTTCCCTCTTACCAGCTTGGTAATCTGATTATCAATATCATATTCCATCACTTTAGTAATCCAGCCAGCTCTTTCTTTCTAATATCTTTGCTCAAAAGGAAACCCTTCACACTCGCATGGGGTACTAACAAATGAATTTTATTATGAGATAGGAGGTGTCTAAATTTATTCAAAGCTCTGATGATTGCAAGGGCTTGCTTCTCTACATAGCTGTATTTATCTTCATATTCTTTAAGCCCTTCACTAAAGAAAGCTATGGGCTGCTCATCACCTTTATCATTTATTTGAGTCAGGACAACATAAATGCTTGACTCACCACCTAGGGTATAAAGGACGAAATCTTTCTCAAAATTTGGATTCATGAGAGTAGGGGCCGAGGCTATGGTTGCCTTCATTTCTTTAAAACTTTCCTTCCCTTCCTTGGTCCATGCAAAGACCATACCTTTCCTGAGAATAGCTATAAGAGGTTTGACCATGGTAGCAAGATTTGGAATAAATCTTCTCACAGAATTTATCTTGCCTAAGAAACTTTGCAGCCCTTTCTTGTGTTTAGGAAGAGGGAGGGAAAGTATTTCTTTTGTTCTCTCTGGATCAATGGTTAAGCCATCCTCAGATACAATATGTCCTAATAATTTTCCTTGATTAGTAGCAAAGACACACTTGCTTGGGTTAAGGGAAACCCAAAACTCTCTGCATCTTAGGAATACCTATCTTAGATGATCAAAATGATCCTCTACATTCTTAGAATACACTGTAATATCATCAAGGTAAACTAAGACAAACTTGTCAATCAATCTTTTGAAGGCCATCTCCATTGCCTTCTAAAATATAGCACTTGCATTGGTTAGCCCAAATGACATCTTACAATAAGCATAGGTACCCCATTTAGTGGTAAATGCAGTCTTGTATCTATCAGACTCTTTAACCAACACTTGATTATAGCTAGAAAATCCATCAAGAAATGAAAATCTCTTTGAACCACTAACCTTGGACAAAATCTTCTCCATAGAAGGGAGGGGATGGTGATCTTTAAGGAAAGCTTGATTAAGGTCCCTAAAGTCCACACACAATCTAATTTCTCTATTCTTCTTCCTAACAGGGACAAGGTTTTCTACCCATGATGAGTGTTTGATAGAAAAAATTATATTGGCCGCAATCAACTTGGATAGCTCCTTTCTCATTAGGGGTTCAATCTTGGGATTCACTGGCCTCTATTTTTGTCTTACTATTTTTACATCATTAATTAAATCTATGGTATGCTGAAATAACCTTGGGTCAAAACCCTTAAAATCATCATATGTCTAGGAAAATACATCATTAAATTCTTGACATAGATGAATAAAATTCTCCTGCTCAATTTCAGAACATACCTTACCCATGTTCAAGATTTTCCATCAGAAACCATGACTGGTGTGTAGTCACCTTCATCAGCAGCTAGGTTCATGGCTTTGCCTCTTGCTTGGTCATCAGGATTAAAAACACTCTCTAAGGTAATTGGACCCTTAGGCAACTTGTTGGAGCTGAGGTTAATGATTTGGTCACCATACTAATCCTGCAGTCTTGACTGATTTCTCTCTAAAAATTTTGCCTCATTCTGCAAGAAGCTCACAATTTTCTCATCAGATTCAAACACTTGCCAATGGGTGTTGTTATTAGGGATGGTAGACCTTACTACCACTCTGATTTTTTGTTTCCTCTCCTCCTCAAGATTCCTTGGTACATGATAAGATGCACCTATTGCTGCAAGTCTATCAGCATGTCTATTTTCTTTTCTAGGGATGCTTTGAATATTAAATGCGTTGAAACCTTCAAGAAAATCCCATACCCTATTTTTATAAGACTTGATCAAACCATTCTTGGTGGTATTATGATTTCTCACTTGATTAACCACCAAATCACTATCTCCATACACTCTTAAGGATTGGATTCCCCTTTTTTGAGCAAGTAGGAGACCTTGAATCAAGGATTCATAGTTGGCTACATTATTAGTGCAACTAAATTGGAGCCTAAATGAGAAGTAGTACCTTACTTGTGTAGGAGAAATCAACATCACACCAAACCCTGATCCATTCTTATTCCTTGAGCCATCAAAGTACATACTCCATATCCCACTCATATCTTCTTTAGTACCCACAAGATTGGGAACTAGAGCATCTTTCTCCAATATACAATATGTACTGAGACCTGTCTCAAGGGTTTCTGGCATAAGATCAAATTGATATGCATTAGCCCACTCATCCAAGAAAAAATTAGGTATCTCTACTAGGGGAGTGGTGGGCTCATTCACTATGTCATCCTCATCCATCTCTAGAATAGGGCAATTCATGTTGATGGGGTTAGGGGTGTAAGATTCAGTATTATGGAGGGCTTGAGGCTCTGCTCTGATTGAAGCATTGGCTCCATATCTTGTCTTGAAATACATATATGACCAATTAGAAGATATGAAACCACCTATTTGGGCAGTAAAGTCTCTTGATAGACAGATGGACAAATATGGCTTGACCTCAGCAACATAGATATCTTGGGTTATAGTACAACCAAGGCATGCATGTAAGGCCATTTCCACATTCCTAAGGATCACTATAGTCTTAATAGTACTACCATCCAACTGTAATACATCCCTAATAATGGGCTCATATTTCATTCCTAAAGCATTAGCAACACACCTAGGCATCACTGAACTGCTAGCCCCTGAATCAATCATGCAATTATGGACTAGTTTTCACCATATAATTAGAGAAACATAAAATAGAGGAGGTTTAACCTTTTTACTTGCTTCTACCTCCCTTGATGGTTGTACTAGGCTTGCGGCACTCTCCATGCTAGGTGGCTGATCCTTTGGTTCAATTCTTTCCAATTCTTGCTGCAGCAACCTCTTTTGCATGGGTATAGTAGCAATAGCATCCCACATGGAGATATTCACATTTGTCTTCTTCATTTTCTCTACCACACTGAATGGCACAGCAGGTGTTTTGGTAGAAGCTTTGAGAGCTGCAATTGTATGAGGTTGAGATGGAATAACCTGAGGATCACTTGCATCCTTTCTACCATGATTTTGCCTTTGCTGCTGAAAGGCATTTGATTGATTATTTGCTGCTTGCTCATGAGATATTGCATTTCAAGTTGAGGCCTACTTGGGAGGAGGGATAACATCTTCCATAGCTCTTCTTTTGCTTGTAGTGTTATGAGCAATGGAATCCTGGTTTACATTACAATGCTCCTCCATCTGATGATTCATAAAAGAGCAATCACCCTGTCTTTGAATATTTGAGGCATTTTTAAATTGGTCCTCCTTGTATGATTGTTTTTTCGCAGGCACTTGGACTATCAAAGCCATAAAAGATTCAGCCTTCTGACACATAAAATAGGCATAGGAGTAGTTACAGGAGGGACAAAAATCTTGATCTTGAGCTATATTATTCTGAGGGACTATGGCCCTACTTTGGTTTACATTTGAGATTGAAGCATGGCCACCCTGCCTACTCTGATCAAAAGAATATTCCAATGATTAGGATTTGGAGGCCTACCACTATTTGGCATTTGATATTGCAATTAATGAGGTTTACTACCTTGAGCTTGCTATCTTTCTAAATTCACCACCTTGTTGCTTACTTTCTGCATCATAGAGGAGTTATCCTCCAACTTTCTCACATGATCTTGCAATCTTTTCTCTGAGTTCTTTTCTCTTTTATCCATTTTCTGCATTAGAGATTGCATCATCTCTTTGATTTCATCTATCCCATTTAAAGATGTGGAAGCTTGAGGGATTGAGACAATGGATTGTGATGTAGAAGCTGTGGGAAGAGGAGCCATTGCTAGTTGATGATTTGGAACATCAGGGAAAAAAGGCATAGGAGGCCTTGGAGCTAGCTTACCCCCTTGTATTAGGATGTTCTCTGATTTTATTACTATGTCATAAGCATTAGGCAAGGTATCTCCTCCCATAGTTTGGATTGTAGTGGCAATATCACTGTTAAAAGCTCTAAGGTAATGCAAGAAGGCATTACTAGGGGTAGGCTTCACTGAAGTAGGTATTCTATCCCATGTCTTTTGAAATCTATAATTAAAATCAATCATACATTCATGGGGGGCTCTTTTTATAGTAGTCAACTACTCTAAAAGTGACAAATAGTCACTTTTATCCTCAAAATGTTTGCACAATCCTACTCCTAATCCATCCCAATCTGTTATAGAACCATGAGCTAAACCTCTATACCATTGTAGTGCTTTTCCTTTCAAGGATGAGGCTAGGAGCCTAAATGCAACATTGTCCTCTGTAATACCATGGATATTGCAGACATTTACAACCTCTTGAATGTATTCTAAAGGGGAGATAGAAGTTTCACCAGTAAACTTTGGTATACTATTGAGGGCAGCTACTAGTATGTCATGTCTTTGGGCTAATAAGAGAGGGCTCCCACCATTAAAGGTGGAAAAAGTATGAGCTCTAGGAAATGCTATATAGACAAGTGATCTATTGATATGTATTGATGGCAATCTAAGCTGAGATCTAATAGTAGGAGTAGAGATAGATCTTGTAGGTGTATTTGCTACTATTGCACTCCTAATTAGTGATAAAGATATTCTAGTCTTCCTTCTTCTAGGGTTTGAAAATGAAAGATCTTGATACTGAAACTTACCTCTAGAAGATGCCCTTGTTTCAGCTCTAGGCACGAATCACTACAGCTTTGGTTTGGAACCAGATATGTATTTGAAACTCAAAGTTACCAAGTACTTTGAAGAATGAGCCTCTTAAAGGCTTGAACACTGAAGCCAGTACCATCTCCTCAGTATTGATCTTGAAATCTTCCTTTTTGACACCAGTAGGCTTGAATTTTTTTGGAAAGTTGTCCCACTGGGTGTACCAAAAATTGTCGTCACTTAGGTTTGCACCCTTTTCCAAAGCCTATGCATGAGGACAACCTAGTGAAACATGGAAACAACCTCCAAGCTGTGGGACTTGAACTATGAGGTTGAGTCTTCAGAGAAGGTCGACTTCCTCTTACTATCAGGATGCACCTAACTACTCTTGGAGAGAAAAAGGGAGAAGGAGAGCATGAAAACAAATCTACCTAATCTAATCTAAAGAGGTGATGCACCAAAATAGAGTGTTTAGACCAAACTTTTCCCATATATGCACTATTGAACCAGAATGAAACTAAGATATACACATTCAGACTTGCTTTAATCTAATAATCACATGCAGATCAGAAGACCAAGATGAATGACACAAGGAAAAAGAGATTCACTTATATTATCATTCATAGGCTAAGGAGATACAGTCATGCAGATCATAGATCTCTAGAAAACACTAGTAAGAGGCAAAGAGTTCTTGCACTTGCATACCAATGGCTGAAGGAGATAAGGCAAAAATCATGCAGTTCAAAGGCAAGGGGAATTTTACACTGGAATTGCAGAGCAACAATAGAGAACAACATAGAATGATTGAATCTACAAAATTCATAAAAATTTTCTTTTATAGCTCAGGCATAACTGGGATGTCCTCTAACTATAGTTACTTAACAACTACCTGCCATTAAATCCTGCAAGGAACAATCATGGAGAAAATTTGATTTGGGTATAGATCTAGACGTAATGATATCTGATCTTGGTTGGAAGGCCTTGAGAAGATGGATACGATGCCATAACTATGCTCTGACCAGGTAGATAGATAGATTGGGGTGGTAGAGTGTTCTTCTTTGTTTTGCATTTACTCTAGGGTGGTTGAAATCGATCATGAAGATTAGATTCATGCAAAACCCTTGATTTCCCCTATTTCTATCTCATGAATCAACAAGGTCAGCAAATCAACCTATCTTGGCACTGGGATGAGCCACATGGACCAACAGTCTTTTATCTTTTTGCCACCTTGCAAAGTCTCCCCAAGTTGACCATGTCTTTTAACTAACCGTGCCAGCTCAACCCTGACTGTAGTGGTCTTGCTAAAACCTTGATCGTGGCAATTATTCTAACCACTATCATTAATCGTCAATGTTAGTTAAGCCATCCAGACACGTGTCATCGAAGTGCTATGTCACTATGTGTATCCTCCGAGCGATTTCCCATAGTGAGATAGCGCCCGCCGTGGATCCAGACAAATCTGATGATCGGGAAGACTTGTTGAATTACTGTGCTTTTCCCTTAAAACTTCTGAGCCCACGAACTAACGTCAACACACTTGGTAACCACCTGGCACAACCTAGCATCATCCCTGTGGTTCACAAGAGAACATGGGTCCACCTTGCTACGTGTCACTGAGGAGCTATGTCGCTATGGGTAATATTCTCGCAACTTTCCATAGTGAGATAGCACCCACCATTGATCCAAATTGATCCAAGGGTGAGGAAACCTTTGTGCATTTGAGAGGGACATGGGTTTAAGCTACTGCTAACATCAAAAGATCTGTACAGTTGGCAACAAATCAAAATCCTCCTTCGATTGCAGTCACTTTCCACGTTGCCTGAGGTCCCACCATGTTCCTTTACCGATCAGGCACTATGTCACTAACGATGAGAAGAAAATAATTCTTGATAGTACCATAGCACCCTCCAGTGCCATCACTTATCTCCCCACACAATAACCTCGACCTTGCAAATTGCGAACCCACTTGACAACTGGTATCGAGGATGAGCTGTAGTATTACTTCAAAAAATGGGGTGGGCCCATGATGTCATCTATGCCACGCGTCGTCGAGGCGCTATGTCATTATGGATATTCTCTGAGAAACTTCCCATAGCGAGATAGCACCCATCATTGATTTTTTGAGATCTGGCAGCGAGCAAGATGGATTCGATCTATCAGTGTACAAACCAATGAGAATTGGCCACCTGCCAACCTGTCTGACAAGTCCTCGTAGGGCCCACAGTCTACATAGTCATACCTCACTCAATGAAAAAATTGACCATTGCCAACCTGTTTGACAAAATTCATCATTGATATCTGACGGGGCATACTTGGGACCCACCTTCCTTCTGATGTCATCGCAGTACCATTTTTCATCTAGGCACTATGTCGCTAATGGCGAGGAACATAAATTTTTTGATAGCACCATAGCGCCCACTATGGATCTATCAAAACTCGGTGCTGGAGAAATAGCAGGGAAAAGGAGGACCCACCTGACACGTGGCCAAAAGGTCCTATGTTGCTATGGTAAAACAACATGCAACTTTCCAAAGCGACATAGCATCGTCTGTTGATTTATCTTGATTTGACGATGGGGACTTGCAGGCCCACAAAAAATATTAAAATGTGCAAGGAAGAAATATCATAATGTTAGCATTTAATTTTTTTGATATTCTTGGGATATATAAAAAATAACATTAAATCGGGAAGTGACCGTTGGTGGGCAAGAATTTAAAATTCAAATATTTGGTGGGGGTACAATATGTAATAGAAGTGAAGGAGTAGATTTGGGTTACTATCTCCCTTCAACTGTGTGGCATTATTTTCTTTCATCTACAGATTTGGGCCTCATGTACCTTGCGTATATCAAGGATGCCCTCTAGTTGATCTTTGTACATCCTAGTCAAAACCTTATAGGATTGTTGGTGTGTTTGACATTCTTGATGTTTGAAACCCTCCCTAGTTGAAGGGGACACAACATCTACACTTATCTTGTATATATTGCATTGTTTGATTTTGCATTCCAAATTTGAAAAAGCCAAAACATCATACAACATAAAAATCCAAAAAATTGTAAAAGTTCAAAAATAAAAAATAAAACTCAAAAAATCTCAAAAACAACAAAAACAAGTCTTGGTTCAAGTCCTCTTAGTCAAGTTGTCCACATCACTTCTTCTTTCCACCCAGTGTGCCAAAATTTATTGCATAAAAATGTAGCAAAGGAATAAACAATAAGCAACTAAAGTCTATTCCTGGATAATCATGCAAACCTCAAATATGAAAGACAACATGTGAATAATGATGACATGAAATCAAAAGAGTTTAAACCATTCAAAATAGCACTAATGAAAACCTCATAAAATCACCAAGTTGATGATGATTTCATTTTTGTGGGATGTGGTTGCTCACAAATCCGACATCATAACAATGGGCTAGATAGTGCTTGTGGAAATGAGGAGAGGGCTCTCCTTTTATAGGAAATGAGATGAAACAGATGGTTGAGATTTAATGCAAGATGGAGGGCTAGGATCTCTCAGGATCAATTAGGTGTCCATGAGGTGGAGGCCAAGTGGACTCCATGTGGATTAGGGTTTTTAACCATTCAAATGGGAAAAGATGCTCACACATGTGTGAGCAACCTTTGATGTGATCGGTCAATGATAGGTGTAAGAGGTGTGAGAAGCATGGTCTCTCACACATGTGTGAGACACCTTGATTCTTATGTGGAGGTGGACAAATATGTAAGAGGTGTGAGAAGTGTGAGTGTTCCTCACACATGTGTGAGCACACACATAGGATTAAAAAGGGATTATGTAGACACCTAAAATTTTCCAAATACCTTTTTTGTGACTAATTAAATAGATATTTATTTTTTATTTAATTATAGTCTTACCTACCTTTAATTAAATAAATTTACATTTATTTAATTACATTCATCTTTCCTTGATTTAAATAAATTTAAGTTTATTTAATCCTAGCCTATTTCCTCTCATCCCACTTACATCTCAACCCATTCACTTTAATTAAGTAAATTACTTTGTTTACTTAATTAACCCCTTTCAAGCCTACTTGAAATTAAATATTAAATTTAATCCTATTTGAGAACATGGCTCCTAAATTTAACCCTCACCCAACCTCACTTTCCTAACCTAACTAATCCTTCTAAGCCTATCCACTACTTAATCCCACTTACTTTTCCTAATCATCTTGCTAAATCCCCTTTTAATTCTACATGTGTGCTCACACATGTGTGGGGAATAGTCACACTTTCCATAGCCCTCACACTTCTCACACCTCTTACACACTTGTCTCCCTTCACATGAGAATCAAGGTGTCTCACACCTCTTACACCTGTCATTGAGCCATCACATCAAAAGTTGCTGACACGTGTGAGCATCTTCTCCCCTTTGAATGGTCAAAAACCCTAATCCACATGGAGTCCACTTGTCCTCCACCTCATGGACACCTCATTGATCTTGAGAGATCCTAGCCCTTCATCTTGCATTGAGTCTCAACCGTCTATTTCATCTCATTTTCTATACAAGGAGAGCCCTCTCCTCATCTCCATAAACATTATCTAGCCCATTGTTATGCTGTAGGATTTGTGAGCAACCACATCCCACAACAATGAAATTATCAACAACTTAGTGATTTTATGAGGTTTTCATTAGTGCTATTTTGAATCATTTCTACTCTTTTGATTTCATGCCTTCACTATATAGATGCCATCTTTCATATTTGAGGTTTGCATGAACATGTAGGAATAGGCTTTAGTTTCTTACTGTTTATTCCTTTGTTACATTTTTATGTAATACATTTTGGCATGCCCGATGGGACCCACTCCACGGGTTCAAACTAATCATCTAATGTATTTTTGAGTTTATTTGTGAGTTTTCAAGCTTGTAGGTTGAAGGCTTGCACTTGGAGATCAAGTTCCATGAGGACTCTCAAATCGAGCCAAAAAGCTTGCCATCGTGCTTGAAGCACATAAGAGAAGTCTTTTGACATATAACACTATATATTTCTTATTTTTCTATTTCCAAGTTATAAGAGTGTATATACGTTGAGTATACTTCTTTGTTAATGGGAAAATAGAAAACTAAAAAAAATCTATATTTGTTGATAAGTAGATAGATTAAAAAAAAAAAGTCTGTTTTGTTTTATTCTATCTTGTTTATGTTTTCTTTTTTTATCATTTATATAAATATATTAACAATATAAATATATTCTACCATATATATTTATATAATATATTTATACAAGTTATAAAAAAATATATATTGGCAAAAGTCTAGGTAGGAGAAAAAATTCAAAAAAGAAAAAAAAGAAAAAAAACATTTAAAAAAAAAAAATTTAAAAAAAAAATATATATATATATAAAATCATTTGTTTATGCAGGTTTGGCACTCATGGATGCCACCACCGGTGGTGCTCGCGAGTGCCACCCCCACGTAACCGCAGCCCACCACTACTTGCAAACTCCACTCCCACTAGAATCCCTTCTCTTAGCACCACTTCCTCTTGCCTTCGCTACAACCTCACTTTGCCCTTTCTCCCATGTGGCTCGTTGCACCACATGCCACCACTACCTTCGTTAACACCCCCACGAGCGCTGCCACCACTAAAACCCTAATCCCCATTCACAACCACCTACAACTCTATCATTTCCTTTCTCCACCGTGGCTCCTCTGCCAAAACCGCACCACCACCTACAACCCTTGATCCTCCCTCCATCATCGCTTCACCCACTCACCCCCACTCTGCCACTTTCTGTAACCCCCATCTATGGCTACTTTGCCATCTCCTTGCCTACGCCTTGCTCAACATCAAAATCTCGCAACCTTTACCCACTACTCCCTCTCTCTGCCTCTTCCTACTCCCTTTACCCCATCCATGGCTCACCACCCACGAACCACCACTAAACCTTCCCCCACGCATGCCTCCGCTAGTGCTGCCATGTGGCACCCATTAGGGTTCCATCCATGTGGCATTTTTTTCTTGACAAGTGCTTACGTGGACTCCACATCAGCATAGACAAGGCATTTTTCTTTTTTTTAGAAAACAAAAAACAATTTTTTTCCCCTGACATCCATCTAACCATCAAATTTGAGCCCACAGGTTGCTAATGTCATCACTACACAAGCATTCCACATGCTCTTCTAGACCATAAGGAGCAATGTTTAGTTTTTTGCTCATAACTTGAGCATATAGACTCCGATTTTGAAAAATGAGATATCACCTGAAAGCTAATTAAGAGCCCATCATGATGGTGTTGGTTTCATTAGATTTTGATGCTATTTAGATACCTATTTTTTTCTATCAAAGGCTGAACTTTGTGTTAACATTTTCATTGTAGGGCTATTTCATGTTTGTCATACTTTGTCGATGCCCTAACTTGTGGTTTTGCAAGGATATTTTTCTCACTCATACATTAAAGGTTGGAGAGTTCTAGAAATCACTAACCATATTGCTTGTAGGTTTTTTTTAAAATTTGTTTTGAAATGAACTTGTATGCTTAAACACTTGTTTTTGAATGCATGGTTAAAGCTAAAACAATCGAACTCAATCTTGAATGCATAGTTAATTGAACAACACCTTTGATTTGGAATGCATGTTTCAACACAATCTTGAATGCCATAAGGAAATTGAACATTTTAGTGGCATGAATGATAGCACAATCTTGAATGTCTAAGGATCAACGAACATTGCAATGCATATTTCAATTTGGTGCTTAAAATGAACACTCACTCAATCCTTAATGCATAACGGAATTGATTCTTTCCATATCAAACTTGCTTATGTTGATGATGTTCAATTTACTTATGTTGGCAAACTCTCAATTTTTATGTTGACAACGTTGTCAAGTTGGAAAGAACATTGTATGCTATAAAGACGTGTGTCTTCAAAGTAGCTTACAAAACCTAAAGCTTCATTGGGAAAGAAAAAGTGTCTTTTAAACCCCAAGGCCACTTACATATTCTCTCCGCTCGTGCCTTTGGGTGATCTTGGGTGCACAAGAAATAAGTGGTCTTATTTTTCTTTTTTTTAGGAGGCCTGCTTAGGGATTTCATCACCCCTTGGGATGACCTCAACTCCAGTGTTCTGGAAAAGTATAAATATCGAGAGGTGAATTGAAAGAAACCTCTTTTGGAAGTAAAATCTTGTCACTCTTGGCTAAGCCCCAGAGAACTTTATTCCTTTGGGAAGTGAAGAAGGAGATTTGGGTTACCGTCTCCCCCCGGCTATGTGGCATTATTTTCTTTCATCTACATATTTGGGCCTCACGTACCTTGTGTATATCAAGGACATCCCTTAGATAATCCTTGTGCATCCTAGTGGCATCCTTATAGGATTGTTGGTGTGTTTGACATTCTTGAGTGTTTGAAACCCTCCCTTGTTGAAGGGGACACACCAACTACACTTGTCTTGTATATATTTTATTGTTTGATTTTGGATTCCAAATTTGAAAAATCCAAAACATCATACAACATAAAAATCCAAAAGAATTAAAAAAATCTCATCAAACAATAAAAACAAGTCTTGGTTTAAGTCCTCTTAGTCAAGTTGTCCACATCAATTCCACATCACTTCTTCTTTCTATCAAATTCATCACCCTCATACATCTCTTTTCTTCACCATTCAAACCATTCCTTGAAGTCTTAATCATCTACATTCATCCAAATCATTTCCTTGTCTTCGTAATCATTCAATCTAATTCCTAATCTCCATCCTAGTCATGGTGCATACTCCACATCACACTCTAATTCCCTCATCTAATGCTTCATACTCATGATTCTCAATCCAAATCATTGTCAAATTCAGTCATTTCTAACCAATTCTTAATTCAATCCATTTACATCTTCATCCATAATCAATCTTTCTAATTCAACTTTGCATCACATCTTCTACTTTGGACATAGGAGCATTGTCATAAACATTAGACTTTAATTCAAATCCCTCATTCACTTGTTTGCAATATCATAAGGTTTTTATCAAAGCTATAGAAAACCTTCATTCAATATCAAATCAAATCAAATCATATCATATCCAATCAAATCAAATCAAATCCAATCAATATCAAGTCTAATACAATTCAAAACAAGCCAACGCAAAGTCCAAAATTGCTCCTAGTCCCAAGTTCATATTTCATTCATCATCAAATCTCTCACCACTCCTTGTCTAATCTATGGACAAGAATTGGCTTAATCAAATGGTTGACGATCTTCAAAGGCAATATGGAGTTATACCTCCCTTTCAACCTATGTATCAAATCAATCCTCATAACTTCATATCCAATTCTAATCCATCTCATGTTCATTATTCTTCTACCTTTGACAAGGGAAATCCACCTCATTATCCCTCAACCACATACGATCCCATTCATAGCTCACATAATTCCTCAAATAGAAATGCCATTGCCAAAGAAATTGAGGAACTACATAATTATATCTTGACCCTAAAAAATCAGCAGAAAAATTCCACCTTCCATGCCATGTGTCCTCCTCCACCATGTTTCGAAGAAGATAGTCCTCATGTCCCATCCAACCCCAACCCTCCATGCAACTCCTCCTACTTTTAGCTTAATGTCAAAAACCATCATCCCAATCACCTACCCATAGTTCCACCTTCACACAATCTTAATCCTCCAAAAACATCACCACCACCTTGTAATAGGTTTTTCTCACCCGAATTCTTTTCTAAGTAAAAAATTCAAAATAAAGTGATCCAATCACCCAAATTCATACCCCTAATTCCATCTCAAGACCTTCCTCCAATGCATGGCATTATAGATTCCTCTTATCCTCTAGATCCAAGCATTTATCCATCTCATCATTTCCTTATCCCTCAAGATTCATTTATCCCTCTTAGTCCATCTCATGATTCCCTTCCTAATCAAGATCAAGGCATTCTATGTACCTCACACCTTACCAATTCCACACCATCTCTAGACTTAGCATCCATCGATCCTCCACTTCATGAAGAGGTTCCTTCGAATCCATCCACTAATACTCCTCCATGTCAAAATCAAATCACTCCATCTCATGATCCTATTCCATCTCATGATCCACTCATTCCACTACATGATCCTCTTTTAAGTCAAGATCAAAGCACCCCTTCATTTTCCTTTCATGATCCCACTCCATCTCAAGATCCTATTATCCCTCATAATCCCCCTTGTGAGCCTAATCCTCCACATGATCCTATCAGACCTATCCAATCCACTCATGAACCCCATACCCATGGACTCACATCTTATGTGGAAAATAATAAGTATCCCATTGAAGAAATAATGTCTTAAGATGCTGGTATGCCTTCCACTCCTTTAACATCCAAAGTTACTCCTTCCAAACCTAAAGCTTCCCATCATTCATCTTCCAAGTCCATTTTGGGCCCGTATATCCATGTTCCCATTCCTTCCTCATTTCCATCCATTTTGGGTCCTTATGTTTCACAACCAAACCCTTCATCCCTTCCATCCATTTTGGGTCCTTATGTTCCACAACCAAGCCCTTCATCCCTTCCTTCCATTTTGGGTCCTTACATACATCCATCCATCATATCCATGTTTTCCACTTCATCCCCTCATGGTCCTAGTAATGATCAACAAAGGCATACATCCTTGAATTCCTTACAAAGTTCACCATCCATACGCTCTCCACCCCATTTATCTTTATGCACCCATACCATGGACAATGGAAGCAAATTGGATGCCAAAGAAAAAGTGAATAAAGTCAAAAATCCACAAAAGCCCAAGGATCAACATGTTGCCTCTAAAAGACATGTCCAAGAAAAGACAAATACGATCCAAAACAAAACTAAAAGGCCACAAAGGCTAAAAATCAAAAATGCAAAAATTTTGTGGATCCCAAAGCTACTTAATGTAGCAATGAATCTCAAAAAAATATTCAAAATGACATCCAATTTTTCTAATCCAAAGGCTTCCCTCATTCATAAATCATCCAAGCTTCCATTTTCCAAATCCATATGGGTCCTTATATAGCCAAATCCACCATCCTAAATCCATCATCTCCTTAATCCATTTTGGGTCCCTATATCCCAAAATCCAAACTTTCTCCTACATATCCTCCACAATTTCCTCGTTTCCATCACCCTTCAAGGTGTGTGCCAATGATGATCTTTCTGCTTCCTTCATCCACTCATTCACAAGTCTTCCAACCTAGCATCCATGAACCATATCTTCCTCCCACCCACTCCACCCCCTTAATCTAAACCTTTTCATAAGTCCTTAACCTCTATTTCCCAATCCATTTCATCCTTCTTTTCACTATCCCACCAACATCTATGAGAAAATAGTAAAAAAGTGTTTGAAAATAATAAAGAAAAGATAAAGAAATATTCATGGATACCATCCATATAAATAGATGCTTGAGTCCTCCCTCCATTTCCCCATCATGTATCCACCTTCTTTTGAATTCATATATCCAACAATTCACTTATCCTTCCACTTATTCTTTACACTCGGGGCAAGCTCCAGCCATACCACACTGCCTTATATATCTTCCATATTTTCATCTATTGTCCATCATCCTATTCCATCTTTGATCTTGACTTTCACTTTTTTTCCATCCATCCATATGCTCACTTTTCATATCCATCCATTATCCTACATATTTCCATCCACTTTCACGTATTTGATCTTGACATGCTATCCATATGTTGCATCCCATAGTCCTTGTCATGTTCATTTCATCCATTTTCCAACCATACTCCTACATACTTCCATCCCCCCTTCATATATCCTTGATCTTGGTTATCCCATCCATCTCATCCACTTCATATCCCACATTTTATCCATATCATTACCCCTTTTCCATACCCTCCCTCCCATATCCCTTCTTCATTCCACTTTCATAACCATGCTCATGATCACTATTAGAGGCACAATAAAAAAATGTTCATACATCCTTTGAAAGAGAACATGCCTTCTCTTCCTCCATACGCTAGCCTCCGTACCATCTTTCCATTTTCTTGCATCCTTTCGCACCATATTTTCTTCCTTTTTCCTATCCTTGGTATGAGGCATTTGGACTCCTTTGAAACATGATCCTTGGCTTAGCCTTTTCTGACACCATATGATTTGGCCCCTCATATTCTTTCACCATTCCTTTCATCCATCGAATCACATTGTTTCCCATCCATTTACCATGCCTTAGCCCTCCCTTGTCATTGATCCCAATCCATTCTATCCCACATTCATTCAATCAATTCATTTCTATCCATTCTATCCCACATTCGTTTATATCACATTCAATCTACTTCTTCCACTGACTTCAATCAAATTCATTTATCCTCTAATTCAATTGATTTTCACTTCTTCTAATCCTTTCACATCAAATCAATTCTACTCTCATCATTCTTCATCCTATCACCATCATTCTTCCAATCTCATCCACGTTCATTCTTCTACTTGCATTTCAATTTTATCTATTCATCAAAATCTCCATAAAATCAAAAACATCAAAAAAATCTCAATCAATCTAATCTTGCAATCTTGTACATCAATCCTTAATCAATTCATTAATTTGACCATATTTGAACATCATCATGGGATGTTTCCTTCCCAATCCTTGGATGTGCATTGTGCTTATCGTTAACTTTGTCATCCTCAATCAATCATCCTCAATCAATCCATTAATTGATTTTCAGCTTGACTAGGGGCAAAGTTTTGGTTTGCTTTTGGTTTATTATGCATGATTGCTTGTTACTTGTATGTAGTAGTATTTTTTGCATTTATCATGGTCTTTGCATCCTATTGTCCCAAGGAATCATGGTCTTCCATATCATGGTTTCATAAGGCATATGGTTGTATTAGACCCCTTTCTATCACATACTTGACACATTGTCATCATACCTTGGTGCATAATGTTGAATATAATATCAAACTTAGGTTGTTCACACCATTGCAACATAACTTTATCACTCTTATCATTTTCCACTCCCTTCCATCCTCCCATCCATTTCAAGAGAACATCTGTGTTATCCTAACCTGCATGTCCTCTCAAGGGGGCATACCCTTCCATCCTCATCATCCTTCCTCATCCTTCCATGACTAGGGCATCATGCTACTAGTATTATCCTTCCATCCACTATATTTTATTTTTCTTGGATATAACATTACTAATGCTATATCAAAAAGGGGTAAAATGTAAACACCTAAAATTGTCCAAATACCCTTTTTGTGGCTAATTAAATAGATATTTATTATGTATTTAATTATAGTCTTACCCTACCTTTAATTAAATAAATTTACATTTATTTAATTACATTCGTCTTTCTTTGATTTAAATAAATTTAGGTTTATTTAATCCTAGCCTATTTCTCCTCATCTCAATTATATCTTAACCCATTCAATTTAATTAAGTAAATTACTTCATTTACTTAATCAACCCCTTTTACGACTACTTGGAATCAAATATTAAATTTAATCCTATTTGAGCACATGGCTCCTAACTTTAACCCTCACCCAACCTCACTTTCCTAACCTAACTAATCCTTCTAAGCCTATCCACTACTTTATTCCACTTACTTTTCCTAATCACCTTGTTAAATCCCCTTTTAATCTTAAGTGTGTGCTCACACATGTGTGAGGAACACTCACACTTCTCACAGCCCTCACACTTCTCACACCTCTTACACACTTGTCCCCCTTCACATAAGAATCAAGGTGTCTCACACATGTGTGAGAAGCCATGCTTCTCACACCTCTTACACCTAACATTGACCCATCACATCAAAGTTTGCTCATAGATGTGTGCATCTTCCCCCCTTTGAATGGTCAAAAATCCTAACCCACATGGAGTCCACTTCGCCTCCACCTCATGGACACCTCATTGATTCTAAGAGATCCTAGCCCTTCATCTTGCATTGAATCTCAACTGTCTATTTCATCTCATTTCCTATAAAAGGAGAGCCCTCTCCTCATCTCCATAAGCACTATCTAGCCCATTGCTACACTACAAGATTTGTGAGCAACCACATCCCACAACAATGAAATTATCAACAACTTAGTGATTTTATGAGATTTGCATTAGTGCTATTTTGAATTGTTTGTACTCTTTTGATTTCATGTCTTCACTATATAGATGTTGTCTTTTATATTTGAGGTTTGCATGAACATGTAAGAATAGGCTTTAGTTGCTTATTGTTTATTCCTTTGTTACATTTTTATGCAATACAGATATATGGTATGATATTTCTTTACTTAAAAATATCATTTATGATTACTTAGTTGATTATATTTCATGTGTTGTATAATGATTATGATTACTTATGTGTTAATGTTGCTTTAATAATTCTTAGTTAGTAAATATGATTGTTTTCATAACAATGTTAGATGATATGTCTTTAATGATGATTGTTTTACATTCATAGCAATGCATTGTTATATTTGAGCATTTGATGAGCTTACTCATGATTCATTATGGTACTCACCCTATACTTGCATGTGTATGGTGTGCGTGTCTATTTTAATTTTATGTTGGATGTGTCTGATGTGGTTAAGGGAGGTTGTCATAGTCACCTGCTAGTCGAAATCTACATGATGTACCACTCCCTGCCATTGCTTGTCTAGTTTAGTTATATATATGCATATGTACATGCTCATCTTTTATGTAGGTTGCAGGAACTAGGCATTGACTTCCTTGAATTGCCAGGATGAGTGTGCCCTATCACAATAACTCAATGGTAAGAATGGAAAGATAATGATTAGGTCCAATCCTAGCCTTAGCCTAAACACTTGTCCTACAAGGAGGACTCGTATTTGATTATCTACCCCTTTTAAACCCCAAGTTTATCTTTATGTGTGTTGTTTGAGTTTGGATTTTGAATTATTTTTCTTATGTGGATTTGACTATGTTATTTAATTGGTAAAAGGTTTAATTGTGATATTTAGATCAATCACATAATATTAAAATTATTAAATATTATTTAAATTAAAAAAAAATTATAATATCAAGATATTTAATTAATTAGAAAATTAAATTAATTAAACATTCATTTTTTATTTAAAAAACTTGATTTAAAAAGTCTAAATATGAAAGTTGGAAAAAAGGATAAATTAAAACATTAAAGACTAAATATTGATTTATCATGAATATTTAATCAATGATAATAAAATTAGAGTTGCACATAATTAATGAGCTATAATTATTATTAATGATAAAACTAATTATATACATTTTAATTGGACATTAATTAATAAAATTTAAATAAGACTTTTGAGTGGGGAATAAATTATTTAACTTAAAAGAAAGGATATTTATTTAGTTTATTATAAAAAGATAAATATATTTTGTGAAAAGAAAGTAAATAAATAAAGAATGTGTATTTATTTAATATTAAAAGAAAGGGAAAAAAAGTAGAAATTATGTATTTCTTTT
Organism: Cupressus sempervirens; assembly: GCA_028749045.1. Classification (NCBI taxonomy): domain Eukaryota; kingdom Viridiplantae; phylum Streptophyta; class Pinopsida; order Cupressales; family Cupressaceae; genus Cupressus; species Cupressus sempervirens. The sequence goes on from CM053792.1 coordinate 258,409,340, forward strand.
ATTAAAATAATAATAAAAATATTTTATTTATTTATTTAAAATATAAGAAAATAAAAGAAAATATTATTTTATTTTAGTTGAGTTACTTTCTTTTGTAAATTTACTTAGTTTAGAAATCTTAGTTTTATTAGTTTTATTTATTTATTTATTATTTATTAAAAGATCATTCTGGTCTTTTTGGGGGAGAAGATTTTTGGAGAACAATAAGATAGTTTAGAACAAAGATTTTAAGGGACGAGTTACAAGTTATGCATTTAGATTTTGATGTAAAAGATTTTTTTCAAAGCTTGAGAGTAAAGTCTACAATTGGGTTTTCTTCTTCTTCTTAACAAATCAACTTGGTGTTTGAAGGTAGGGGTTCTAAAATCACTTTGTAATTTATGTTGGAAAGATTGTCTTCTTTGTGTTTTCCTGATTGTGCATAAATTTGTTTGTGGTCACTTATGTGTCAGTTTGAGGGTTTGAAACATGTGATTTTTCTATAACTTTTATTTAATATATTTTATAAAAAATATAAAGATACTTTTAGACACCCATTTGAATTTTATTTAACATATGTAAAAATCATATATGATTGTTTTGTACAGACATAGTCAAAGATTTACTATCATGCTAAACAAGGCTTATTTGAGCTTGATTTTTCAATTAGAGACACACAAACAATTACTTATAAATTTTTAAAAATACATATTTAGGAAAATGTCTTCTTTGAGATTGTAAATAAGTCTATTATGAATACTTTTCTTGATTTTCATGAAGATCCAACAGTTCAAACAAAAGTTATGTTCTTTCTTCTAAACTAGTAACCTTTAAATTTGAATAGTGCTGCTAGGAAGATTCATATTTTACACCATTCAAATGAACTTTTCTTTAGGATTGACAATGACAAAGAATATATCAAATTAAATTATCTTTCCATCGCTATAGCATGTAGATCTTTACCATTCTATATGAGATTATAATATTTAAAATACTAGCTGATTTACATAGAGAAAATGCATAAAAACTCAATGTTATGAACTTTGAAAATGTTTTATCTTTATTTTAAATGTTATTTATTTAACGTATAAAATATTTAATTCTAAACTTATTAGATAATTAACAAACTAAATTTCTCTAAACTTTTATAACCTTTATATAATCAAACAAAACTTCTAAAAATAGTCTAATCTAAATCATTCGATAGAACCTTGTATTATTTGGTGTGTGTCTAATTGAGGTTTTGTGGTATTGGTTTTGTGATGGGTTTTGGAACTTTTAATGTGGTATTTTATTTTGTGATGGATTTTATGTGAATTATGTAGTTGGCCAAACTAGGATGTGCACTAGAGGTGTATTTTAAGATTTCTTTTGTGATGGTTATTTGACTAGATGTCAGGATGTACTTTATGATTCAAAATTGAGGGCTTAGGTTTATGAGATTTATTTGGTGAGTAAATGTGATGACTTGGGTTTTGATAACTAAAATATATTTTTGGGTTCCTTGTTAAAGAACCGAGTTCTATCATTATGGGTATTGTGGTTTGGGACACAATTCGGGTTTATGTGCTTAGGGGAGGTTGTTTAGGTACGTGTCTTTGGGAGTGGCTTGCAATAGGAGTCCAGGACCCAATGTGGTCAGTACTAGGGTAACCTATTGTAAGTTTTGTAATAAGTGATAACATAGTAATTAAAATATCTTACCTAACCCTTTTTCTTTGAGATACATTAAAAATATAAGTTAGAGATGTACCTTGATCTTGCCTTGAGAGCTTGTATAGGCTAAGGATGGGAATGGGATGATACCTAGTGAGAGGAACGACTAGTTTTCCTCATCTTCATGAGAGGTTATTAGGGTTTTGCATGTGTTACGTTGAGGGTCTAGGGTCCAGAGTGACCAGTCTAGGGTAACTCAACGTTTTAGGGTCTGGGGTCCAATGATAGACCAGTCCAGGGTAACTCAAGTAGTTTGACCATGTGATGACACTCCCTAGTATGTAGCCTAAGTCCCCTATATAGATTTTGTATTTTCTTCTAGTGGTGCAGTTATTGGTGTTCTTCTTATTGTTGGTGTTTACTTTCATTGATGATGATTGGTGATTCATGGTGATTGTGCTTTTGACGTGTCTTTTGATTTGAGGTGCATATCATTTGTAGAATTTATCTCATGATTTTAGTACTCAATATATATGTATGTTGACTTGGTATGTGGTGTTGGTATTGGGTGAATGTTCTTTCAAATTTGGTTATATCTTCTTCTTGAGTAGTTTGTGTTACCCTTGAGGTAGATTTGGTTATTAGGATTCATTGCCTAGGAATGTTTTATGGTTTGATTAGTTGTATGTGAATCATTCATTATCTTCCCTATACGGTGGGAGTGGAAGCCTAACTAGTTAACCACATAGTTAGGAGGTAGTGACTTCTTACCATTTGGGTCCCCCTCATATTTATAGATGTTGGAAGTTCGATGATGTAGCTATACTTTTATCATTCTTATCCCTATCTTGGAAACTTCTATTCAATTGATATAATTACATGTTATCATGTATCTTGTATTTTGACATACTTGCATCTATTCTTGCATATCCTATGAAATGTGTAGTGGATGCTATCCATTAGATGTATTTCATTGTATCAGTTGTATTCATGATTTTTCTTATGAGATTAATATGTTATATTTTTATGATAATGGAAATTGAGCTTAAGACTTAAACAATTAATAAAAAATCTTAAATGTGACTCAACGTGAAAGAACCTTTGAGGAATGAAATCTATATTGTAATTACATGTGTAAATATTGTGTTTGTGTATATTGCTTTCACATTATTACTTTGATGTTGTATAAACTTTAGAAAGGAAAAAAATAGTTCAGTAAATATTGTAGCATCTTACGCTTATTTCTTTTGGGTTCTTGAGTAGGGCATTACATAATGGGCAATGTGTGTGTGTGTGTGTGTGTGTGTGTGTGTGTGTGCGCGCGTGCGTGCGTGCGTGCATGTGCGTGTGCGTGTGTATAATGTATGTAGGGGAAATATAATGACCATTAATAATGACATTAACTCTGCCCATTTTTCTTGGTCTGTATATATATGTATATACCTACATACATGCATACATAGATACATATATATAAATAAATACACACACACACACACACACACACACACACACACACACACACACACACACACATAAATATATACTATTGGAAGCAGAAATGCTGATGATATTCCTGTGGGGAGTATTGTAGATATATTAGTATGATGATATGTTACATTCATGATTGAGTTTGTCGTTGATATCAACATAACAATTTTCTGTGGTATCTAACAAAAGAACAATAGAAAGATCAAGTTGGTATGGATGACTAGTTGAGTATTCTCACTGTCCAAGGTTATGGGAGATACTTTTGAGTATCTAGTATATGTAGTTAACTTTGGGTGAAGAAATGTTAAGTCTAGAAGAAGTTATGTAAGTTTTGGTGATGTTTATTTTGAGATAGAATTTATAGAGGCATGTTCTAGTAAACTTATTATATCTCTTAGCAGAATTGTTATTTTGAGAATCAAGGTTTAGGATGTGAAGAAGACATGTTGATGATGATGTGGCTAAGCTCTTTTGTCATAATATTACATGTACGAAAAGTTATTCAAGTTGCAAGGTAGAAGATTAATGTTATCGCTAAGTGTAACATGTTCTTAATTGAGAAGGTCTAACAACCAACTCAAGGAATTGTTTTATGAACTTGGTATAAAGGAAGGACATTTTTCTTTATCATAAAGTGTGGAGATGACATGAAATTGTATTGATCATAAGTGATTGTAAGCAATAGAGAGAGTGAAATGCGAAGTTGAGCAAAGCAGAGTGGAAGTGAAGGAAACTTCATTACCAAGGTTTTATTGTGTGATCTAAGGTTTGATATTTGGATCTAAGGTTTGTGACTTGGTCTACAAGGTCTGAAAATGTTTGGTTTAGTTGACAGAACAAAGGAAAGAAGAACATAATAGTAAATTACATGTTTGAGTAGTGATCTCTTCTTGTAGTTGAAATTGCATGTTTGGGTAGTGAGCTCTTCTTGCATACATTGTACTACAACTCCTAGGGTTAGAATCTTCTAATAGAGATTCAAAGTCTCCTAATAGGGACTCTATCTACTAAATGTTTTAATAGACTCCTAACAAGGTCCATCCTCTAACAAGGAATATTTATATTAGTAAATCATCCTATGGGCATCATTCCCACTGGGGTTTTCCCTCTAATCAAGGGTTTCCCTAGTTAACATATCTAGTGCAATTATCTATGTGCATCTTATTATGGTTTTTGTTTAATTTTGTTGAATAGTTAAGTTTTTTTAAAGAAGATAAATCTTTTAATTGTTGGATAACTGAGTCACCCCCCCTCTCAGTTGTCTTGGTGGACTATTATTTCTAACATATACATACATACATACATACATACATTTGCATCTTTTGCATGGTTTAGAGGTAATGTCATTGTCACAAAGGCTTCTATAAGGGAATGAGCCTCATGATTACAACATTTACACAAAACAAATGGGGAACGATTAATGTCATGTTTTCTTTTCTTTTTATTTTATTTTATGCAGTCCTCCATATGGCTTATAGTAATATATGTATTGCATTTGCATTTGTTTTTTCATTGCAGCAACAACAATAGATAGTCACAGGGAGCAATAATAAATTTAGCCCTAAAATTTGATGAGAAAATGTCAAAATTTCAAAGAGAAAAGGTCGAATAGACAACTAAAACTATTGTCGGTCTTTTTTCATCGATTTTTTGTCACAGTAATTTGTCATCAAAATTTTGACTTTAAAAAGGTTGACTGATCGACAAGAGGTTCGTTGATTTTCTTAGTCTAGCTTGAACTCTTATTTCCTCATTTGCGTCCATTGTTGGTTGAAATTTCAACCAATTATGGTAAAAAAAAATAATTTAAATAAAATAATTAAAAAATAAATAAATAAATAAATAAAAAATATTTAAATATATTGGTAAAAATTATGTGTTTTAGATCTTTGTAATATCCAATGAATTCAATTTTCACCCAATACAATTCTTTATTTTAACACTGCACAAATTTGGGGTACCAATATTAAATAATTTCCAAATTTTCTTTTTACTGTTGTAACTAATCCTTCCTAATCTTGTTGTCCATTCATACTTCCAAGGAGGCAACATGTGGAAACTCTTTGGATTCTGACAAGAACCATAGTTTAGAAGTTCACTAAGTTTTTCTAGTAATGTACATACATAATTTGAATCAATGAGGAAAAGTTGAAGACATGAATTTCTTCCACAAGGTTTGTCAATTTATATCTTAAAACTGTATCCTTATAGCTACATGAGTCTTAAGACAATCCAAATATCAAAATAATAACAAAGTAATCATAAAACATATGATGCTAACTTATAAGACATCACATTGTCCAATAGTTACATAAATTTGATGTGACTTCCTAATAACAAAGGGAAAATGAAACTGAATATATTTACTGTAGAATTGTGCATGTATTCTATCAAACTAATGCTTTAATTCAACTGCCCATAGCCTACATCAACTCCATAAAAAAAAGATGCACCATGCCAAAGCAAGCAATCTGTTAACCCACCTGTGGAAAAACCAGAGTCTAATGCAACTTTTCTAGCAACATCAATATTTAATTGCTCAAGTGCTCCCTCCAACTTGTATCCTGCTTTGCCAATGGTTTTCTTGTTACAAGGGTGTTTGATGTGAAGAGAAAATCCCATGGCATATACAATGAAAATATGTTGTCAGCTATTACTAAATTCAAGAGTATTAAGGATAATCACCTACATACGTATTTTGGAACTTCAGCAGTGATTTCAATGGAAACCTTCTCTGAAACAGACATCCCAGCCTTGCCTACCACTCGCCTGTCAACAAAAACCTTGCTTGCAAAAGATAGAATATTACAAAGTTTAAGAAGATAATATATTAGGTTGCCAGTTCATGTTAATGGAGGCTACTGTAATATATCAAATCTATTAAGTATTGATTCTAGCGTGGAGAGTTATTCATATTAATAGAACTAAAGAGGAGATAATATTAAGTTGTAGATATTGATTTCATCAAATCCTACTAGACATTTGATTTCAAGGTGGAAGACAACTTATGCAAAATAAAATTACATATTATAACTTTACTTCACCTTACCCATTGAGTATAGATTCTAGATAAAAGAAAATATATTCTTACAAAGTTAAAAATTACCATCAAATCATGTTGCATTTGTGAAACTGATGCAGCTTGAATTGCAACTTCCTTATCAATAGTGGTACCAAAGATGCCAGCATTGTTCACCTACAATAAATCATTTGAGAAGGTCAACTAAATGTCCTATATTCCTAAATGAAGTGGGCATATTGTCTGCTGAAAAGTAGAAACACAAGTTTGGTTTAATTTGAGGTTCTAGATGACTAAATAGAGAAGATAATGAGAGTTATTTAAGGAAAAATAATACCAAGATGTCCAAACAACCATAATTATCCTTGAGCCATATTGAAAATTCTGAAATACTCTGCAAGCTCTCTATATCTAGCTCATAGAATACAAGGTTGTTGAGACCCTCATCATGAAGGGTTTTGGTGGCTCTCAATCCTCTGCTAAGATCTCTTGTAGTGAAAACAACAGTCAAACCATTTTTTGCCAACTGATGTATAATTTAAAAATCTATTCCTTTGTTTGCCTATGTGACCACAACTACAATATCCTTAGTCAACCATCTGCATTCAACATTTATCATCTCAAATAATTCTTTCAGCTTCCAAAAAAATGTTTGTAGAACATAATGAAATGTGACTACTTTTTCAAAACAATTTTGTAACATCTAAAAAAGTTTAGAGAATGTAATGAAACATTATTTCCCATATCATTCTTTTGACATCTAAAAGCATTTGCAGAATATCATGTTTCTTTTAACATTACCATTACATTTCATATCATTCTTTTAACACGTTAGAAAAAATAATGAAGCGCAAGTTTTCTATCCATATCATTGTGCCAACATTCCAAAAGTTTTGAAGAACATAATAAAATAACTTTTATTATTTTCATATCATTCTTTTGACAATTAAAAACGTACTGCATAAACATAACTATTTTTTTCAATATCAGTTTTCTGAACTCAACTATTCTTTTCCAAATCAGTTTTCTAAAACACCTAAAAAGTTTTTAGAAGATAATGAAACACAAATAGTTTTTTACGTAACATTTCTTTAACACCCTACAAAAAAATTAGGGAACATAATGAAACTTAAATATTCTATTCCCCGTGAACACCCACAACATCCGGAACATCTGGCCTGTGGAATCACGATCATCAATAACTACATCACGATATGTTGCGAAGGAATTCAAGTGTAGAGATTCTAAATATTTTAGGAAAAATCAAGGAAACCCTTACACCATGTTTAGGAATGCAAAAAGCCATGTTTTAATTTTTGTTAACTTCAACAAAAGTTTATTATTGTTGTCTATTGTTTTGCTACTAAGTTATGCTGCGTGTGACCTATGGTCAAATGAATTCTTTCTATCATTTCCTTTTTTAATTGTTCTCTATTGAAACATCTTTGGAAGTATTTTCTTCCAACTCTGATGGCATGATTCAACAAGACTATTATGTAATGGTGGGATATTGTGTTTGGATCTATTAATTCTGATGATAAACTTATTTTTGCCCAAACTGTAGTTAATTATCTCCACTAAAATCTTATTGTTTATTTGAATGGAAAGGATTAAATATGTGTTATAGGAAAAAAAATATTACTAGGTGACTTTGCTAGAGAAGTTATCATCTCCATTATGTCTTTTCAGGTAAAAAGATGCCATGAAGATGCGAAGAAGTTTGTTAAAGTGGGACCCTTCCATCCAAATCCCATTCCTAAAGTGGGGCACAATGTTGAGGAGCTGATTCTTAGAACATAAGCCATGAATCAGATGGATGGCCAATGCATGAAGTAGATTTTGAAGATAAAAGCACTCCCAATGGTTTTACTCCAGCATATGTAGATGCAGTTTGTTTAAGAGAAAAACAAAAAGACTCCTGGTGACGTGGGTATTCTGGATGCAGCTAAGTTTCAACAAACTTTAGTAGACAACTCCTCCAACAATGGAAACATGGATGATGCATCTAATCTATTTCCAAATGTTATTGTTAGCAGTTAGTACCTATCTTGAGAGGTGGGTTAGGAAGTGTAGAGAGTTTGGAACCAATTTTTTGGAGAAATGCTAAAGTTACTCATACCTATTAATAAGAAGGCAATGAAAAATAGAAGGGGGAATAATTCTTGTAGTTACTACTTCTGTTGTTCTTCTGTGTTGTATCTTGGTTCATAGTTTCTTACCGTTTTGTGCAAATCTGCCAGATATGTGTACTCAATCTTTTTTAAGCTCTTTAGGACGTGGTCTTACTAGTCTCTCTACTATCATTTAAACTTATGCTCTATGGGAGATAATTTTGGTTATATTTTTTATGAGTTGCTTGCAATAGCTATATTTGTGCACTTCACTCCAATATTTTGAAAAAAATCAAAGTTCTATTTGATGCCAAAATGCCAAAAAATTGATTTAGAAAGAGAAGATTCCATGAACTTTTTTGTTTCGACTTTGACACAGTATTTTGTCTACAAAATATTCTGAACTCCAAATTTCCCTTTGAATTCCATTTTATAAAACACCTTTTATATAAGTGCACAAATGAATGTATGTCTGCATCCATGCATGTGCCTTCAGAAATTAACATAGATGTAAATGATCATAGGTAAAGGAAGGCATGTTCTTTTACCTTAATGCCTTTCTTGGCCTTTGTCTCCTCGTCGCTTTCTTCTAAGCTCTCATCCTCCTTAGCGTTGCTCCCCTCAACTTTTTTTGTCGGTTACTGCATTTTAGTGACCTAAAAATATGAAACACCGTAGTAATTATCAGGATTATGAAACATACAAGAATATATTACGTGCACATTAATCAACTGCACAGTGAGATTTTTTAGACTGCACTAAATGTAAGACCACAACTGTAATATACCCAAATTCAAGACTAACAAATCCATGTACGATATTACAAGTTTTAATTAAAGATTTGAAACTTGTATGATCTTCAAGAGGAGCCCAATCTTTATATTCCAATATCCCAAGGAGGTCCTCTTACTCCATGCAATTATTTAAGCCAATAGGTACAAAGACCATATGAAGACATAGAATGCTAACCAAACATTTTCTAAGAAAATGGATAAAGATCATAATGACATGTCAACAACAAGATATCCTAATCCCTATAGGAGCATTGTTCAAATATAAGGTAACCAATATAATGTATGAAGTGGTCAAACATAAAGTGGCAAAGTCTAAAAGCCATGTACAAAGATGATATCCTCATCAGATCATTATGGTGACAGAAGCTAATATTATTACTCAAATTCAAGAAGACAATGATGATACAAAGTATTGAGGACCAGTGATCTGTACACTACTTGATGGTCAACTAGCACATTGATCCCAATAAGTTTGTTAATCAAATATTAATTCCCTCGACCCCTTAATCAATGGATAGAATAATCAAAATTACACAACCAAAAGTTGATAGTGAACAACAAACATAAACCAATTAGACACGATGCTAGGCCATTCACTAGTAAGTACAAATTGGAAGATTAATTCATATCTAAAGAGACATGTCTAGAAAATGATTTATTATCTTTAGTCAACAACAATATACAAGAAGAAATAAATGGTTCTTATTGTGAACAAACCAGAGAAGTGATGAGAGATTATTATGAAAGGGTGTGACTGAGAAGAAATATAACTCACGTCATTTAAAACATGGCTAATCATTTCTAATGCAAGTTGTAAAAAGGTAGTTCTATCATTCAACTAAGGATGATTGGAAGAACTTATTATATTTTGTATCTTGTAATGATCACTCTGTAGGAGAGCATATTGCCTTTGGCACCCATTTAGTGTAGTCATATAAAGTTTACCATCAGAAACGACATCATCTTTGAGTATATTTATATTGTCATATGAAACAGCTTATCACAATATTTAGAGCATAAATATAAAGTTATATTAGAGACGGCCTGCATATTTGCAAATTCTTACTTGTTTATCAGACACAACGAACAATATAATACCAACTTAGCAAGCCTTAACATATAAGAACAAATGTTGTTGGCAAAATTCTGTTGGCCAATCATCTAATGAGATTTAATTTGATGAACATCAATTTCAAATATCATAGAAAAAAATTGTAGGATATTAATAGTAATTCTACATACCATTTGCTGCAATCCTATCTGCTCCTACAACTATAGCATCTACACGACCTAACTTCTACAATGCCGCTACTGTAGAATCTACTATAAGGACTGCAAGTATGTGATCATGGACCAATTCATATGAGGTGAGACTTGATCCCTAAAAGAAATGCAACAAATCTTCAAGTCAATATAAATCTTGATATTGAAATCATACGCGATAAATTTTTTCAGATATGGAATTTCAATAAAATGCAGAGTTGGATCAAAATGTTCAGCACTTTTCATGTTTCATCAACTTTGAGGGATACGACAAGAAGGTTTCTTGGGAAAAATGATAATAAAAAACTTATGTTTCTTTCAAAAACCAAAAATAGTAGCACAAGTTGGACTAGCTGAAATAAAATATTATGAAAATTTCCACCTAATCTCTTCAATAATCAGTAAGCCTCTGAAATTTTCAACCATCAATACACTCTCTATGTTTAGAGAGGACCCTTGATCAAATAATAACCAGAATAGTCTCTTGACATCAAATGAACAATCCGTTGGTAGGTGGAAATCACTACATATGCTAAAGTAGATGACTTTTTAAATTGAAATAATCTATGATAACTTTTCGAGTCAAAATTGTTTATGATAATTTTTCAAGTTACATTAATTATTAGAATCTAGATAAAAACAACATTGAACAATTTTCTTGAAGATTTTTGACATGAAGTGAATTCTTATAGACTAAAATATAGAGTTCAGTCACAGAAATTAACAAAGAACCATCCACAGTACCTGGATGAATGGTCTTGTCTATGTGCAAAAAACCATCTCTAATAGTCCCTTAGAATGAAGTGCACGAATCACACCAAGAGCAGTATCATATCGAACAATTACAAGATTGACCAAATACATCACTAAGTTATGTTAGAATCATGCAGAGTTCACAAAGAAATGGATACATCAAACATATTATTGAAGTTCTGTCACACCTTCCAGTGTTACAATGAGTCAAAACATTAAGGTTCTGAGTTTTGTTTGTCTGGCATAGAATAAATTTAGCCCCATGTAAACTGATTGCTTCATTAGAATTGACATCATCTATCAGCATTCCTTCAATAGCTTCAATATAGGCTTGTACTCAAGAAATTTAAAAATGCCATTACAAATTTAGAAGTATATATATACAAAATGATTTGACTTGAGTATACATAGATGATTAGACCTCAGCAATACTTCATATCATTACTAACTCAAAGTGCCTTCTTCATATTCCCCACCAAGTCCTTTGCTGATCTATCACAACCATTAGTTTCTACATTAAAAATTAACTAGTTACTAGTTCCCTCTTTGATCAACAAAGATGGATTTTATACCAACAAATTATACAAATTCATGTGAGGAAATCACCCCTACCAGCCATCAATGTACAAAACCAGGAAAACAAGACTAATAGATGTAGTATAGGGTACTAGATATAAAACAAAGTGAAATCGAAGATAAAACCTAAATGTCGTGTGGGTCCTTTTAGAGTTGGAAAAAGATTCCCCAAACAAAAATGAAGTTTAAAAAGAATAAAAAAGTCACATCAAATTTAACAATCGGGAGAGCTAGAATGTGATTTCAAAATTGCAACACGAAGAAAAAGAAACTCTTTGCTACAATTCACACACTATAAATACTAAGATCGCTGCCAAGTTGAAAATTAACATCATGCAGGTTAATAAGTTCCTCCTAGAACATATGACCAAAGAAGATGACAAAAACCATGAATTTCCTAACATGAAAGGTGATGCTCGAGAAATAGAAACACAAGGTGTACACCCATTAGAACATCATCTTTACAATAAAATTTTGGTAATTTCACTTGTTAAAAAATAGCTGCTTTAGCATTGCTATTTATAAAATTAGTCTTGCAAAACTTTGATGTGAGGGCATCACTCCAAAGCTACAAATTGAAGGGATGTTATCTCCATATTACACAATATCTCCTGAATGCTACTATTAGAATACAACTTCTCCAGTTCCTTCTACTAGATTAATTTCTAGTAATGGCAATTCAATACATGATTGGGGGTAGGACAGAATTGGAAGCCATCACAGTAGAGGGTGTACAGTCAGCTTTGTCTCATTATCAGTAGTCAAATGCAACAAATGTAATTGAAGAGCTGCAAAATGAGATAAGGATCCTGCATGCTTATTGTGGAGATGCTAAAATTTTAGCTGGCTTGCATGTTCATCACCATTGAGGACATCTAGAAATTAGATGTGATTACATCATGCCATTTTCTCTAGCGCTTCCATCCACATATCAAGATGTTGGAGGAAGACATGTTATAGTGTGTGTTTCACATCTCTAACAAGGAATTGAAGGGGAAGGTCAATCAATGAAATGAGCCTTGAGTCACATTGATGTAGAGAGAAAGAGCATAAAAAATGTAGATTAAAATGATTGTAATGCTAGAAGAAGATTTCATTCATAAGATTTTTAGATGCCCAAACATTAATGAGTATGTTTTTATCATCATATAGTCATCATAAGATTATAATGCAAGCACTTTGAGAAATGTAGGAAGAATATAAACATGAACTGGCTCAAGACATCCAAGCTTGCCATTGCAAGGTGGCCAGAGACTCCTCCGTACTGAATTCCAACAAGAGGTCAATGATTTGATAACCCTTCTCAGTAGGGTTAAAGGTCTTCCTAAATCTTAAATTTTTCACTAATGAATGTATCAATACATTCAAACTATTAGAATGGCAATCATAAATCTTTTGCATAAAGAAGATTACTGATGCAATTTGTGATTATCTTTCAAAGGTGTCAAATAGCTTGAAGTTCTACATGACCTCCTACTCAGTGTATAATGTTGCATCAATGAGACATTTTGCAAGTGTGAATTGATAGAGTGACACAAGTTAAGTCCTGGTGCATGAGTATTATTCCTAAACTCTATAAAAGTATGAAACACTTGAGGATAGTTAATGAAGCTTCTTAACTAGTTTGGTTGCACTATAATCATGCTTTAATTTATTCAAGTAGGGTGGCCACATTTGTGAAGGATTCTTATTTTGAGCTTGCATTCTCATGGTGGATGACAGTGTATTAGCTATTGTTTAGTGCATGTGTTTAGTTAAATATTTCTCTATTTAGTGTTGATATTCCATTGGTTGTTGCAAATGGTTGGGATGTTCCAAAGCTTTAAGAAGGCTCCTGGGACCCATTTCTCTTCGCTCAATCTTAGTCATTGCCTTAAACAAACTTTTGATGGCTAGTACCTAGCAACTCTGGAAAAAGTAGTGTTCGGAGTGAAGGGAGTATAGGATATTTGTTGAAAGGAGTAAGCATACAACTAGAGCATATTTCTTGGCTTAGTTGAGTTTCAAGATATCAAACAAAGCCTTATAGAAAGTGGATTTATTGATGCCAAAAGAGTTGTTTTGATGTCTCCTGTGGTTGCCATAAATGTGGAGAACAAGGTTAGTATGCATAAAGCATGATTATAATGCTAGGAGGAAATGAAAGTAGTCCTAAAAAAGAAATATGTGCAAGAAATAGGTACACCACAAACCTCAAAAAGGTTTTCTTTCAAAGTTTGTGAATACTAGGTTGATGAGGTAGGTGACCCTACATGAGGATAAAAGCTCCAATTTCACCTTCTAAATGAAGATGAATAATTAAAATTTACACTAGGGCTTGCATATGATAGCAACCAATCACAAGTGCTACTAAAAAATCGTGAACTACAATAGATTACACAGTATATATCTACATCTTCTCTATTTTCTTTGCATATATAGATATTGAATTGCACTTCTAACAATATGTGTATAGATGATAAAAGTGCGTATAGTCAAGTTTCCACATGATATGAGTCTACAAGAAGGAAATTGGAAAGTTCAAAAGTTATGTTTGGTAGTTGCTCTATTTCCTCCATTGTTGAACAAGTTCTTCAGGATGTTTGCAATTTGTTAAAAGATTGTATTCTACTTACAGCCTCGAGATCAAACTTAGGATTGAATTGACCAATTCAGTAAGTAAAATAGTAATAAACTAAAATAGGTTCAGCAAAAATCAACTACAAGTTTTACATTATCCAAAGAACACTCTTCGAAGATCAACTTTCTCACTTTAACTCCAATTTCAAGATGATGATCATCCCCAAGATGCATGGATCACTAATTTGAGTTGATTAAACTATTCTCTATTGCACTTGATTCATTAAAGAGATCATATGGGCTTGTATTCCTTTATTCAAGAGTTAACATAGGAGAGTCATTCACACCAACTCCGAAGTCTTATGGCTCTCTCATCACATCATCTTTGTATAAATAGTTGCTCCTACAAGACAGTCTCAAGCATCATTGTAGTAAACTCAATCACCATCACCACACAGGGACAACATTATAGCAACCAAAAAATGTCATGAACATTTTTTCTTAAACTTTTGAATATTACAAATGGATATCATTGTCTTGGCCCACCTGCCACTTGTTTTTCCTTGTTCCTACAAATCAATTCATAAAGAACTCATGAATCAAACCTGATAGTTACCATAATATTAACATACTTCTATGTATGAATTATCATGATACATAATCATTACATACCTACCATTTCTTGCAATGCTTAACAGATCCAAAGCTCTAGTCTATTGCGCCTTGATATCAAAGGCATAAATTGTAGACCGCAAGAAAATCACAAGAGCAAGAAAAATTTCTTTGGCACCTATGTAATTGCAAGCTCTATCGTCATCATCCAAGATAAATAAGATTTTGAAAATTTAGTAGACATAGCATTATCTTAGTTGTGCTACCACAAGAATGAAAGATTTCAACTTCTGCAATCACAAATTGAAGGAAACTAGACATGATAAATCCATTTTTTTTGCAATTACAACAACACAGTATATCTCAAGGAAATATATTTTTCAAAGTGTTTTCATGAGTCATCTATGAAAATTTACCTAATATATAGAAAGTAGCAAAAAATGACTAGCATTTTCTTACTCCTTAAACTCTGCTCTTGTTGTAGACAAAATGAAGCAATAATGGTCACATAACAACTACCAAGTCCCGTTAAAGAAGAAAATGAAATAAATGAGAGATTTTCAACTGCTTGGAAGAAATTCCCAGTAGCTTTAGTCAAGCAAAATTTTCATGGTGCTTTAGAAGAGAATATAGGCCTTGCAATTCCAACATATTTTCCATTGTATCTCACTTGAACCCCAATTAATTTAAGTTATTGCCTTCTATAGCTATGTTGAATAATTTCTCCTCATTAAAGGCTAATCTTTGGCAAAGGTATGAAGGTCTATCTAGAGATGTCTATAGGTGATAATAAGAAACTTCTCCACTCTCTTCTGTAGCATGTATAGGTGAGATCTTTTACTGAAAATAAGATTCAAGTACAATTCACCTTGGTATTTTGTATTAGCTATTTGACTGGCGCAAAATAGTATGATCTGAGTGAAAGGCAATAAAGCTGATTTTTTGATGACACAAGTGAAGAGACTCGCATCATGGAGCAATAGTCTTAGGTACGGGATTTAAAAATAACTTCCTTATCCCAAACCTTACCTCTTCAAATTTTATTAAGAAAATATTACGATTGGAGATTTTTACAAATATAGATATCTCAAAGACATACAACTCCATGATAGAGGACTTCAAAGACAAACAACAGGTGTATGTGGCAGGCAGATTGGTACTTGTGTGGTCATCTAGGAAGCCTTTTTCCCTTGTCCTCTTCTTCTTTGGGGGGAATTATGGAAGATGACACACTTCCAGCCAAGAGAAAGGCCCTGTCAACAATTCCTTTGAGGAATTTGACATTCCGTAAAGACCCAGACTAATACACAGATAGTCTTGGTATTCTCCATAATGAATGCAACTTAAATATTCTAGGTTGTCAACTCTTCTATCCCCATCTGAGGGAGGTTTCAACCATTCTAGGCAGTGCTTGGCTATGTAGAGTTGGGTCCTAGGATCCATAAATTTGAGGAGTAATAGGAAACACGGGTACAAAAAGAAGTGGTCAAGTGTCTTGAGTGGTCTGTGAGGGGAGGCTGGGTCTTCATGCAATAGATGCAAATTGGAGGAGATGGCTAAGTGAGATGGTAGCCCTTGGCATATATGGTTCCTTGGTTTATCATTTTTGTCAGTTCAAATCAAAATTTAACCACCTTTCTAAGGTATGCTTGCCTTAATGCCTACATTTCCTCTTCCTCCATTTTTCTCCCAGAGGATATAGTAATCAGGGAGTCTAGATTGTCATCTCTTGTAGCCTGGTCTTGGCTTCAATTTTGTTCCCTTCCATAAAATGAAAATATGTCAATGGATAAAAGCTTAATAGAAGCCTCAATTTATAGATAAATAAAACTATTTAGAAAAGTTTTGAAAGCTCATTTAAAGGCAAGCCAAAATGACCATCAACATAAATGGACAAACCTCCCAAACTTTCCCATTAACACTTCAATAACAAATGCAATTATTTGAGTGCTTCATGAACTTCATGATTGGTAGTATTCTTCTAAGGGAAAAGTAAATGGTAAGTTTATATTTCATTTAGCTAAAGTTGCAAAAATTAGCAAGTGCAAATAGATTATTCTAAATTATCTTGCCTCTCTATAAATACTAGTGTGACATTCCTCTTTCATATTAACTCTGTTCATAGGTTTATATGAATTTCATTGGCTAGACTAACAGATGTGAGGTGGCCATGAAGACATCTACAGAAACACTTAAGAATGTACTAAATAAGCTATTCGCAATCTGGGTAGTGGTACTACTGGTTATGGCATGAATTGGTTGGTTTTTAACACCTAACTACCACTATCAACATTATTAAATGCAAAGCACAAATAAAACCATTTTATTGATAATTTGATGCTGCATTTTTAGAAGCAGACTGATGGGATTTATAGAACAAATGCTTCAAAATTTAAAGACTTAAAGGTTCTTGCTAAATCACTTGAACATAAATAGTATTTCTCTCAAGCAATCAAAACTATCATTTTCTATTAAAGAAGATCATGTATGACAAAAGTTGTGTGGATGCAAGAGTGGTAGAAAGGAAAAGAGGTGCATAATTTTTATGAGATTTCAAGTTTCTATTCCTAAAATAATGTTAAAATCTTAAAATTGAAAACTTACAAAATCCAATTAAAAATTTGACATTTTCAGGGTGTTTTGTAAACAAAAGAGTCAATTCAAAATGTACATATAAAGCTAGAATGTTTTTCAATAGGATCTCTAAAATATTTTATACCACTAACATATGAATAAAGTAATGGAGTTCCATCCACTAATTTCTTGTGCTTCTACGTAGTGTTAGCTCTGTGGAAGCCAAATGTAATTAAATTTGTTGTAGCTAAGGATCAACCATGTTATGCAATGATAATGAAATTCGATCACAAACAAATTGAATTTTACCTTTACATCTCATTCGTACCATCTAAAGTAATCCAGCTCTAAACTATCAAAACATAGTTCTAAGTTTCTAACTTCTATGTAGTACATTATATGCATAAATTTAGATGCAACCATTTTTGACTCACGTACTTGCCTAGATAATTCCTGTGGCACCATTTCTTCTAGTTCCCTTAAACTTTGATTCAATACATCCTTGATCTTTGTGAATTTTACAAGGACAAAATCCCCAGTAACTGCCTAAGAAAGCATGCACATATATGTGAACATCACATAACCTGAAAAAATTCAAAACTTCTAGACTTATAGAGAATCAAGCTATGAAACTAAATTATATATCCCTTCTACTATTCAAAAATGAATTTTACAAAGAAAACTACAGAATAGTTAGATGTCTATCCTCAAAAAACTGCATTGTTCTCATGGCCTCATGCCTATGAGTGTTATTCAGAAGCTATTTAAAACAAGAATAATACACAAAACTATAAGGCATTGTACCTAACTAGTACATTTCAATCTCTCGTTTCAAGTTTTTTTAAGGCCTTAAAGATAACTTACCGTTGATGTTGCTACATCTCTGCTAAGAAATCCTTGTGTATTGTGTGTCCATAAGGTAAAACATTGATTTCCTTTATAGATTCAAACAAAAACTGCATATAAAGAGCCTAATAAACATTTATGAAAAAAGGAAACAACTATAATCTCTCTAATTAAATTGTAATGCAGTACCAAACTTGTATTAATTTGAAACTTTAACTACAAATCATGTCACCTACCTCAAAACACACAGGACAGTTGTGGTGCATTTCTTTTTCAACACAAGGGTGACGATCCTTCAAAGAGTTAGAGTAGCAACACCCTGGAAAAAGATTCATTAGAAAACATATTAGCATTGATCTTCAATTAACTCGTAATTTATTGACTAGAATGAAATAACAACAATCAAAGGGAGAGAATTTGATAAGTCTAACAAGTGAAGAGGAAACCTACCACACTTATAGTAGTGGAAGAATTTGTCCTTCGATCGAATTCAATAAAATAACATAATTAACCAGACTTAGCTGCAAATTAGCTGCAAGGAATCCATCTATGTTCAGTTTTAGAGTAGTTTGATGAAAATAGGAGATTATGATTTCAATTAGAATTATACCTGCAAATGCCACAACCATCACAATGATATTTTTGTTTTGAATCCTAGAAAATAATATTTTATAAATTTCATTAGCAATAAATACATTCTTCTATTTTATGCTTTTGATTTGAACAATTTATTGCTTCAATGCATTTTTGGGTATGCAATATGGTAGAGAAAATTATCTTTGAAGATTATGTATATTTTCAAGGCCTTTTATCACATCTAAACTTTATTCCAAGGAATCAATACTATAAAAAATAGAAAGGAACTAGAACATACATCATCATCAAAGAATTTGCATGTCTCACAAAAGTACTTCCCCATAAAGGCACCATAATTAACATAGTATTGTTGAACCTACAACCATGGAAATTGTAGAATCAGGTATCACCCATAATACATGGATCAACATGATATAGAACATAAAATAAAATTAATGAAGAGCATTTTCCATTTCTTACGTCTTGTTCAATACTACAAAGTGAACAGATGACCTCCCAAAATAGATAAATACAAATTAAAACTACAATATAGAAGAGTGTTAAACTTGCAACATAGCAATCTTTCAAGTCTTACTTCTACTCAATACTATAATGCTATATAATCTATAAGATAATTTAATAAATACAAATATCTGGCATGCCAAAATTAGAGTAACAAATAATATCTGACAAGAAAGGGAAAGAGATAATATACATTTTGTATGTCATGACAAGGAATATCATGCCTGCCAAGTGCATCAATCTCCATAGAATTTTTTTTAGGAACACCACAAGCCATCACATATATGTTCAAAGTTTAGAGGTTGATATAGAGAGATCTTCATCTAATACTAGAGAATGAATTAAAAAAGAAAAGATTGTAACTGGATAGAGTAAAGAATAGAGACATACTTTCGCCTCATTATGGCAATGTCTGCAGTCAAAAATTTCATCACAACATGGAGCCCTTATTTGGCATCTTCGATAGTAATGTGAACACCTGCAATTAATTATCATTATTAGTATATAATGAAATCAGTAAAATTAAAAGTAGATATCCTATAGATTTTGACATGGAACAAATAGTACACAACATCATGCAAAAACAAGTATACATTAATATTAACAGAATACGAAAATGATGAATCTCAAAGGCAGAATAAACACTAGCAGTTGCACCTCACGATCCAAGGGTTATTATGCAAAAAGGTATTTTAGGTTAAATGCCACTAATTCAAATTCTGAAATGTTATGGATGAGCAACTCTTTAGCGAACACCCATTGCATAACAATCAACAACAACCAAAGCAAGTCACTATCTTCATAACAAAACCTCAATATCAAAGAACAACCATCAGTAATACAAGGATTGAATCACATGAAAGGTATGCTATGCATATCTAATTTTATCTATCTAATGAGAAACAATAATGAAGAAAGAGTACTTAAAACACCTTTAGCAAAAGCTCATCACATTTGAAATACAAGAGCTTATAAATACAAATTATCAAATAGTGTAATGGAAAAAATAATGGATGGAGAGCAAGAGAGGATCGCGATAGATTGGGGGCAAGTGTATGTTGAACTATGTGTCTAGTACTATGTAAAACATAAAAAGAGGCAGTGCTTATTCAAGACGTTTCACTCAGAAAAAAAATTTATGAGAACATTTTTTTTCATGATTATGCATTTGGCATAAGTAGGGTTTTGTACCCCTAGAAATGGAATCCTAGTATTTGATTTAGAATTGCCAAGCAGAGTGAAATTCATTAATTTTCCATGACAATCGAAAAAGAAATCAACAATTTTTTTAATATTTGTTAGAGGTTGTATGAAAACAAGAGTTAAGCTACAGAGAATAACCAAAAACATAATTAATAAGGAAAAATTTTATGCAATTCAATGCATCAAAATGTTATGATAGATCAAACAATGAGATTTAAAATATTGATGATTTCATAACTCCATCGTAGGTTTTTTAGACCCATCATTTTAAAAAATAAAATAAAATAATGCAATCTAATACTTCAGATTAATCAATTTAACTTAAAATTCCCAACAACATAAAAACTACAACAAAGAAAGCACCTTCGTGAACTGATATTTTTATAAGTTGCTCTAAAATATAAGCAACAAACGCATCTAAACTCAAGATAACAAAATCTAAAATACAAACAAACAAAGAAGGTTGAAAGGGGAACTGAATTAAATGCAATTAGTGATGCCACAATAGTATTATCTGGAATGAATTGGGTAGATGTTCCTAGTTTTAGGCAAAATGGTCTAAATTTAAATATTGACACATGCAGCTTGAACCCCTTATTGTGTGTATCTTCCATGATCACTTCTGGGTGACAGCAAGCAACTTCCATTTCACGATCCAAAAATTTCTTCGCCAAACTAAACTCGACGAATTCCCTTCACTTCCCTGATCAACAATGTACTTGTAGAAAATAAAATTGAAAAGTTCAGAACCTATTGATTACCCTCAAATTTCAGTTCAAATACAAAATGAGTGAAAAGAACTTTCAATAAAAATAAATAAACCTAACTAAATCCTTCACTTGCTTGATCATCAATGTACTTGTGCATACCCTAACTAAAAGAAATCCCATGATCCATTCATCCCCAAACGCACCAGTATTACAAAATGGAAAAAAAATTTCCAGTAAAAAAAACCCATGAAACTAAAGGCCTTTCTGAGATAGCAGTGTCGCTGTGGTGATCGAGATTCGAACCCGCAGCCTCTGTAGGTCAGTGGTAGGCTTTAAAATCCACTACCCAAATACCACCCACTATTCTTAAATACCACACCCCAAAGACCACCATTCTTCTATCACAAATTTAATAATAACAAAAGCAAAAAATAGAAAACAATAATTTCAATACCAACCTTCAACACTCTCAAACCAAACCTTTCTTAGATAGCTCTTGGACTTATTGATTTAGCTCCTCATTTCTACTTCCCCATCAATTTCTACCCCTCTGCAATGTGGCTATGAATAAATCCCAATGCCATGACTAACACCAATAGTAATCCCAAACTAAGAAACATCGAATTATGCAACCATTTTTGCCTCTTCACCAAAACTTTAACCAGTTCCTTCAATCTCAATCTCAATTCCAGTTTCACAGCAAATTTTAGGGAATCCATTCGCAAATTAAAACTTAAACCCTTAACCATCCTCCTGCTCCTTTGCATGCTCAGTTAAATGATTTTTCATTTTAAAGTTAAAGCCCATGTTGGTTGAAATTTTGACCAACATGGGTTAGATTTTAAAAAAAGAGAAAAATTTCCTTCTACAATCTGACCAACCTAAATCTTTTTAATTGATGGTCAAAAATTTTGGTCAAAAAATGGGGTCAAATGTAGTAGTGGAGAGTGTGCCAATACATGCATGGTTACATCCTTGGCTTCCATTGTTGGGCTAGCATACGAAGCCTTTATATCAAACCATTCATTATAAATTGGGGAATGCACTTCATGCCTGTCATTCAAGTGATGCATCTACATATGCAATTTTATCACCTTCAAAAACTATATTTGATCTTGCTAGTTGGAACAACTGATTATTCATTTTATTGTACCTAATTTGATGATAGTTCTATAGGAATTTGTAATCAACCTAGCTAATCAACAACTAGACCATTTAATTGGGTTATGGCTTGTATATATATGTATATTTAATTGAGTTATGGCTTCTGCAAGGGAATAAGCCTCGTGATTATAGCATTTACACATAAGAAGAACTTGCTTCTTCAACTCCTTATACTCAACTCTTCACTGAAGTTATTCTTCAGTAGTGAGAATAGCCGCTACAAATTCCTAGGAGCCAAGGGACCCTAAACCTATGCTATGTTTTTTAGAGACATGGGAGAAGTTACTACTAGCTTCCATACTTCATAACATTCTAGATCATATAGTGATGCCCAAATTAACAACAAGAGTAGATAATTGAGATCCTTGCAGGGAGAGTGTGCTAATACATGCATGATTACATCCTTAGCTTCCATTATTAGGCTAGCATATGGAGCCTTTATATCCAACCATTTTTTATAAGTTGGGAAATGTGCTTCATGTGTGGCATTGTGATGTATTTTCATATGCAATTTTATCACCTTGGAAAATTGTATTTGATCATGCTAGCTGGGAACAACTAATTGTTCATTTTATTGTACCTAATCTAATGAAAATTCTACAAGAATTTGAAATCTACCTAGCTAATCAGTAAGTAGAAAATTTTAATTGGGTTATGTCTTGGGTGTCTTTTATTCCCATCTATCATATGGTTTCAATGTTGGAGGCAGAATTTTTTCCAAAGTGGTAGCAGATTTTGTAAAACAACAAGTACTTGGACAATATGGAGATAGATGGGTGATTGCATCATTGGAGAAGCTAGTTGAGATGCACTATAATCAAACTGGAGGAAAACAATGATAAACCAAACATATAATGAAGAGAAAACTTGAAAAATTGAATGCTAAAATGCTAAAATGAAAGCTATCGAGGATCAAACACCTATGCTAGAGTTATAACACAAAGTGAAGTTGATTTTAGATATGGTAGAGGCAAGTATTCAAAATTTTGATCAAAATTTAATGCACGAGAGAGAGACAGACAGAGAGAGAGAGAGAGAGAGAGAGAGAGAGAGAGAGAGAGAGAGAGAGAGAGAGAGAGAGAGAGAGAGTCTCTGTAGAAATATATCTAGGAAAGTGTTGTGGTAGGTACTCTAACATTGGAGTCACTTGCAAGTGTCTTTGAGAATCTATAGTCCAAATATCAAGAGGACTACAAGTTGTGCAATTTGTCATGTATCATTTAGAGGAATAACAAATTGTTTCTCATCTTTTTCTCATTGTTGGACACAAAGTGTTCTTGAAATAATGAAGTTTAATCATTTGTGATTAGTGGACAGATATAATCCTCTCACTAAGTACTCTTCATTCATAGAGTGCATGAAAAAAAGCCTCTCATTAGTTTTAGTGCATTTCTATCCACTTGTTGGTCAGTTGAAGAAGGGAGAATCTCATGGAAAAACACAAGTTGATTACAATGATGCATGGGTACATATATGGAACTAATGTAGTAAGCTCTCCAAGATTTCCATTGTAGGAGGGTGATTTTGGATGGGGAAAGCCATTGGATGTGCAAATCACAACAATGAATGAAACTAGATTAATGTTTTTGTCATGTGGAAAGGATGGAGGAAAAATTGTTTTAGTCTCCACTTGCCTTCCTCAACACCAGATGCAAGTCTTACATAATCTTCTCTCCGTTTAACTACAATGACTTGCAAAATTCCCTTGTAGGATGCAAACTGTGGGCGATGACTAGTAATAATTAAGGTTGTTACTAGAGGCAGTCCATAGAAACAATATCAAAAGATCTATATTTAAGTCTACAGATAATTTCTAGTAGAGATCCAACATATATGAAAGTCAAACCCATAATGAGACCACAAAAACAAAATCTACAAGATAATTTACAACATACACATCAAATCATAAAATGAAATCTCTATCTTACTTCTCTTTTTTCTGTGCAAATCCTTTTACAACTAACCTGGCCTTAAATATTTTCTTACCTCCTTCATCTTCTTTCAACCTGTAAACCCATTTATTCTGTAAAGCCTTTTTACCTGTAGGCAACTTGCACAAATCCCATGTCTTATTTTTCAGCAAAGAGTCCATTTCATCTTTCATTGCAGACTCCCATTGAATCTTAGTATCCACCTACACAGCTTCATCATAACTTTCAGGTTCACCAGCATCAGTAAGTAAAATAGAATACAAAGAGGGAGAAAACCTTTGTGGAGGTCTAATTGGCCCTGTTGACCGTCTAACATTCACTGGTGTGTGTGGTATTTGTTTTTGCAGTTGTTGCATGTGGATTTTAATTCCGTATTTATTTCAAATATATTATGGGTTATGTGGAAACGGTTATATTCTTTGTTGCCAAGTTTCCTTACAAGTGGTATCAGAGCCTGGTTTTGGCCTGGTCATGGGTTCAAATCTCCCCGGTGCCTTCCCGACCCGTGTAAGCACCTGGTATGCGCGTTGAGGGGGAGATTGTTGGGTGATGTGACGCGCTCCCCTGCCCACAGGTGGTTAATTATGTGGTGTTCCATGTTCACTAATAGTCATGGCTTTTGGTGCAATGGAAAATGGGCCCTACACTGATCCTTTCATAACCTACACACATGTACCAATTAAAGTTGCAATTAAGAAACTCGTATCTATTAGCATATCATAAACATGAAATCCCTTTACAACCCACACTACCAAAAGCTCTATTGAATCTACAAATGAAATACTACGTACCCACCAATTCAAAATCAATTCCATAGTTAGACAATAAAGAGATATCCATTTATAACCCACAACACCAAATGATAATCCTTTCGAGTCCAAAGGAAACTTATAGAAAACCCTAATTAAATTAAATGTGGGACATGTTTTAGTGTAAGAATACTCCCATTTTCTAAACATATAGCCATACCCATAGGTTTCATCACCTAATACAAAATACAATGGATTCTTATAATAAAATTAATAAATAAATGAATGATAACAAGCAAAATGTATATGAAAATTTAATAATGGAAGTCACCTTGAGGAACTTGTGTATGCTCTTGGAAAACATGTCATAAAAAATGTTTATGACCTTTTTTGCTTCTACATGTTTTTGTATGGATCCTTCACACACCTAGTGCTCACAAATGTCTACTTAAGAATGTTTTATTATTTGGATTTTGGAATATGCATGCAACTGGATCAATTTTTATGTCGTGCCAAGATCTCTCTCTCTACTAACACACACACACACACACACACACACACACACACACACACACACATGATGTATGTATATACATACATATACATATACATAAATAATAGTAAAATATGTATTGTATCTGCATTTTCTTTGTCAATGCTTATAAGAGTGTTTCAAGGTTAGGAACCAATTCAACATCCTTTGCATGGTTTAGAGATAATATCATTGTGGCAGAGGCTTCTACAAGGGAATGAGCATTGTGAGTTAACATATAATGTCTTAAAATAGTTAAGTGCTACCTAATTATTTCCAAGGTGTCTGCACACTAGAGGTATACTCTACCTACCAGGCTACCTACATACCCATATCCACAAGATCAAGAGCCTTGAACTACTCACTCAAATAGATATGCAGTTTTGGTTTCTAATTGTGTTAATGTAGTTGTATTCCTATAACCATTGGTGAGCTTTACTCACCCAATACAACTCTTTGCCATTATACTGTAACAACCCATACCAGTACTATAATAAATTCAACCAGTACTATACTGTCCTGAATCTAATTTTTCTATTTTCCCTTTTAAATGTGAATCTCAGAGTACAAATCCATTTAACAAATAACTAGCAATATGAATAATAGATGAAATTCAAGATAGGTATTTACTCAAACTCTCTCTTAAATAACACACTCAGCAATACATCCACATGTAGATGAAAATATGAACAACAAGTAAACCCGAAACTCTCTCCAATAAATTAGTCTTTTCAAAATGATATTGAAGACTCAAGCATAAGGAAAATGCAGTACAAATCAAAGTACTAAACTAAAAACCATCCAACCAATCTAGAAGCGTGTTACTATCTTATTCATCAGCAGTATAATAACCAACAACTTCTAAAACATTATTGTATTATACAATAGCAATACAATAACTAAAAAACTATAAATCCAATCTTAAACTCAATTCTTCAGTCAGATTGGAAACTTAAGAGAATAACTTGTAAGCATAATCGAGACACCTGAATTGATATCTCCCCTAGCAATGGGTTTGCGTCCACTGCTTGCCTGCACAAGGGGCTGCATCCTCACATGGGCTAAAAGCTGAAGCTTTCTGAATGACTCTCACAAGAGAGAAATGAAAATTTGAATAGTCAATCTAGCATACCAAAAGAAAGGGTCTCTTCTCCTTTTATTCTCATAGTTGTGACTCTTCGACTTCCTTTCTAGCTTTTCATCTTATCTTTCCTTTTCATCTTTTGCCAACTTGGAATATTAATTTGACCTTCACTAAATAAAGTCTTATCTCTCATAGTCAATTTTAATATTACAAAGATGTCCCTTTTAATATTTCTAATGTCCCTAAAAAGGAACATTAAAAATCTCCCCTCCTTGAGATTGCTTTCCCTCAAGTAATTAGTACCAGGATCCCATATGAATCTACAGTTTACCCTAAAGCCAAAACTGAAAACAATTTTGGCTGAATTGCGAACCAAGGTGCCACTCTACAGACCACTCGTCAACTTGATCCCTAGATCCCATATTACTCTATGAAGAAATGTTGCACCCATAAACAATATAAATTTGATCATCACCACATCCAACCTCAAACTAAGAAGAACTACTTAGAAATCCTCATTTAACCATAGATACATACTGCCAACACCTAGATCCCAAATCACACCATCTGCATGATCGGTTAGAACAACCTGCCATGTAATACTAACATATACATGAAGATCCTCAAACCAACTGAGAATCTCACACTAACTGAGATCACTGGCACCACTGTGGTCACATGCCTATGGAAACTCAACCATTTGCCAACCAACTCCTATAAACCTTACTAACCATAGGGAAGTTCCTCCTGGATCCCACAAAAAAAAGGGCCATCCACCTTCCCAACTATCTGCAATATCCTACTTCTCAGTGCCCATAATGGGTGGTGTGTCTAAGCTACTCAACTGCCACAATGCTACTCCACTAACTAAATTCTCTCTTGCTATATTACTGACCATATCTCTATCCAAGGCTGATTTGCAATCAGTGTTATGTCCTTCTCTCAAGGCATCAACCTCTTGGCTATAACAAGTATCAATCTGAGGCTCCTCACTATCATCAAATTTGAATAGCTGATTCTCCATTATCTGATCAACACCCATCTCAAAAAGTGAATTACTATGCTTCACCCAATCAAAACTATGTATGCTAGAAGTAATAACATCATTGTAGGCTTCAATTTTCTCATTCATTTGATTTGCATGCAAAGGAAAAACTATTGCAATGTCATCTTTCCCATGCAGAAACTCATCATGTGAAGATTCTAAGTTGCTCTTATTTTGAATAGGACTAACCTCATTAATTTTTTTGTCAAGAATAATCTCCAAATCTCTAGATAAGCTGCTAGAATAATCCTTACCATTAATCAACATGGGTTCTCGCTTATGTTTTTCATCATGTTTAGGCTAAACTGTGTATTTCCCAACTACCTCAATGTTGATCTGCACTTCTTGAGTTGTCTCTTCTTCCTTGTTCTTGTCCCAAATGTGATCAAGAGCCCAAACATGCTTACGAGTGAAACATAACTGCTCTTTTGCAAGAAGATCTTGACTCAAATCATAATACTTCTTTTTTTCCAGATCATTCTTGTTTTGTAGCTTTGGATTAAAATCCATGTAATCAATGAAGGGTAACTCCTTTTGAATCTTTGAAGGAAGTTTGTTATAGTCATCAAACATATCAAGCACCTCTGTGTAACGCCCCACTTGGGAACCCAAGAGAATTAAACCTAACATGTTACAATGTTTACTGAACTATTTTTTATTTTATTTTAAAGTTTAAACAACATCAAGATAACATCAATGCGGAAGCAATATGAACATACACATCAAATACACATATGCAAATATAGATACAGTTTCAATTCTTCGAGAGTTCCTTTACGTTGAGTCACATTTAATAATTTTAAATTAATTAGTTTAAGTTCCAAGTACAATGTCTCAAGATCATAAAGAAATAAAAGATACATAATCGCATAAGCAAATGCATAAGTATAAACAATACAATGAAAGTACATCCAATAAATAACATCCACTGCACATGTTGCAGGGTATGTGAAAATAGATACTGTACAATAGAATACACGATAACATATATACATCATCTGAAAAGAAGTCTCTGAGATAAGAAATAAGAATGATAAAGGTACATCTTCTGCAACGAACATCCAACAGCTGGCAATGTGAAGGGGGAACTCAAATGGTAAGAAGACACTACCTCCCGACCGCGTGGTTACCTAGTTAGGCTTCCACTCCCACCGTGCAGGGAAGATAATGAACGATCCACATACGACTATCAAACATAAAACATTCCTAGGCAAGGTACCCCTAATAGCCAAAACTACCTCAAAGGTAACACATACTACTCAAGAAGATAAAATAAACCAGAAAGAAAGAACACTCAATCCAATACTGACATCACATAACCAAACATCATACACAAACCAAGTATAAACCAAATACCAAGATCACAAGATAAAGTCAACAAAAGATAATCCTCCTCAAGTCAAAAGCCACATGTCAAAAGTACAACATAATGAAACACCAATCATCATCAATGAAAGTAAGTAACTACAATAAACACATCCAACAATAGATACACCACCAGAGGTACACAAAATCTATATTGGAGACTCAGGCTACATACTAGGGAGTGTCATCACATGGCTGCTTAAGTTACCCTGGAATGATCTCTTAAGAGACCTCGGACCCTCAAGCGTTGAGTTACCCTGGATTGGTTACTATGAACCCCGGACCCTCAACATCACACATATGGAAACTAGAAAGCCCTCTCAAGAAGACGAGGCACTCATCTCATTCCCATCCTTAGTCTATACGAGTACTAAAGGCATGGTTAGATCAAAAATCTCTAACTTATCTTTTTAGTGTGTTTCCCCCCATAAATTTTAATTACTAGATTATCACTTATTACATAACTTGCATTAGGTTACCCTGGTACTGACCACTTTGGGTCCCAGACCCCTATGCAAGCCACTCCCAAGTCATGTACCTAGACAACCTCTCCTAAGCACATAAAAACACAGTTGTGTCCCATACCACAACACCCATAAAGATCAAACTCGGTTCCTCAACAGGCAACTTGATAACAAATTGGTTCTCCAAACCCAAGTACACATAAAAGATCCACAAATAAAACTCATAAATATAATCTCCAATATGAATGTCAAAACACATCATGACATCCAATCACATCAATAGTATAAAATAAATCTCACAAAACCTCTGGTGTACACCCTAGACTGGTCGACATCTAAACAACGCCAAAATCTCAAGCATAGGAAGTACAAGTAAAACTATACAGATACTCAGAGTAAGTTTCATGTTTGGCTTAATCGAACTCACGTAGTTAAGTTGAACATAAGGTTTCATTTTCAGTTAAACACATGTTCTAGGTAATAAGTTTTCACAATCATTCCTTTTTAACTAACCCATTTCTATATTTAAATGATTGTTCAATTACCTTATAACTAAGCTAAGGATAATCATTTATTTATTTATATTATAAAAACAATCCTTAATGATTTTAAATAAAACAAATTTGACTTTATTAAAATCATTAAACCCTCATTAATATCTTCTATTAAATCAATAATCTAATTTTACAATTTTAACAAATAATGTCCATTATTAATTAACTTTAATTAAGCTAATATTAATTAAATTAATCAATAATTGTTCATTTAAATACTTATATTAAAATCTTCATTGATTATCAATTTATTAATATTTAACTAAAAACTATTAATAATTATGAAAACTACATTAATATATATTAATATTTAAATTATTAAATATTAATAAAGATCATTAATAAAACATTATTAAATCACATTTATTAAATACATTTTAAAACGCATTAAAATTTATTAAAAAAAACAAAATATAAAAAAAGTATATATATTTTGGCGTGTTTAAAGGCCCGCCGGCCTGGTACCTGCGACAACAGGTACCCTGCTGCGCGCAGCAGCGGTACCGGCTGCCGCGACAATCAATGTCGGCAGCAGGTACGGTGGGGGGGGGGGGGTAATATCCCACCCTACATTATGTTTTTTTTAAAAAAAAAAAAATTTAAA
This sequence comes from Cupressus sempervirens, assembly GCA_028749045.1. Taxonomy (NCBI): domain Eukaryota; kingdom Viridiplantae; phylum Streptophyta; class Pinopsida; order Cupressales; family Cupressaceae; genus Cupressus; species Cupressus sempervirens. Next base: position 258,440,076 of record CM053792.1, read on the forward strand.
ATTATAAAATTTTGAAAAACATTTTATTATCATAATTAAAAGCTTTGTGTATATATATAAAATTTATTATAAACTTTCTTTTATCTCTCATATATATATATATATATATATATATATATATATATATATATATATATATATATATATATATATATATATATATATATATATATATATATATATATATATATATATATATATCATTTTTACACAATATTTCTTCCAGTTCATATTAAAATATGTATATATATATATATATTTTTATATCCATGATTGAAACTTCAGTCTAATAGGAAAAATAAATCGAACCCTTTGAATTTTCAATCCTAAGATTTTCATTTCCACAAACAAACTCTTTCTAAATTTAAATTTTAAATTCCAATTTAATTCAAAAGCCCAGATCCCGATTTATTACCAATTTCTTTCAATTGCTGAACGAGGTTATTTAAATAGTTTTTTTCAATCCCAATTCGCAAAAGAAATCAAATCGCAAAAGATTCAGAAGAAAGGTAGCAAGATTCATTCAATAAAATTTGAGAAAGCAATTTCTAACAAGCATGAAGAAGACAAAGATCCGAAAGTGTTTCTAGAATGGTTCACAAACCCTACCTTGATCTGATGCTAACAATCTGGTGATCCCTTGCTAAACCAAACCCTTCAAAACTTCCAAAGATTTCTTTGTTCCTCTTCCAAAAGTGTGTTCCCTGAAAACCTGTCCCCCGTAATAATGACCCCAAAAAAACTCTAATATAGAATCTAATTACCTTTTTGGGTTTTTGTCTCCACAACTCTAAAATAGAATAAATATTTAATTTAATTAATTCTTTCATGCACAATTAATTTTCTTTTATTTATTTATTAAGATATTCTTTTATTATTCCTTCATGCACTTAAGTGACTCATTAAATTACTTTATTTAATCTTTCCACTTTACTTTACTTTAAATTAATTTATTAACTTTAATCTCATGCGCACTATAATAAAATATCTTAATCAAGTTTCACATATTTTATCTTTTCAATTAATTTCTTTTATTTTCAACTCATGCATAAATCATGCGAACTATAATCTTTATGATAATTAAATATCTTTTCACTTTAAATATATTTTTGAACGTTTAATTTGATAAATATTTATTAACTTAAATAACAATAATATTTAGCATTTATTTAAAAATGAACTTTAAATATATTATTATTAAATTAAATAAATATTATCACGTTCTAATTTTAATCTTAAAACTTTTATCTTCCAATTCAATTCTTTATATTTAATTAATTTTTACATTAATTAAATATAATTAAATATTCAAAAAGTCATAATAATTCTCCATTAAATTAAATTATTAATTTAATCTATTAATTAGACTTAATTAATAGAAAATACATCAAACACTCACAAAACAACATACGCACAAAATACTCACGGGTTTAAAAAGGGTAGACAGTATGTTACGAGTCCTCCTTGCAGGACAAGTATTTTAGGCTATGGCTAGGATTGGACTTGATCATTATCTTCCCATTCTCACCATTTGAGTATTTGTAATAGGGCACGCTCATCTTGGCAATTCAGGGAAGTCGATGCCCGGTACCTACATCCTGCATAAAAGACAAGCATGTACATGTATATAATCTATCTAAACTAAATAGACAATGGCAGGGAGTGGTTCATCGTGTAGATCCCGACTAGCAGGTGACTACAACTCCCTCCCTTAACCACATCAAACACGTCAGACAAAAGATAAAACAACACACGCACCATACACATGCAAGTATGGGGTAAGTATAAAAATCACAAATCTAAGATCAAATGCGTACATATAATAATGCATCTCTATCAATACAACATAATCATCATCAAAGACATCATGTTAACATTTTTATGAAAGAAACCACACTTACTAACTAGGAATCATCATTAACGTCATGTGAAATAAAATCAACTAAACAATTATAACTGATATATTTGTAATCAAAGTCATGAAATAATATCATAATAATGTAAATCTAGTATCTCTAAAACTAATCAATGCATAAAATTAGCTTAAAAGAATTTGACAATGATAATAGAAATGTGAACTAGGGGCAGACACTACACTCTGCGCTTACATCAAGTTATAAGTCTCAAACTAACTATTGCTATAGTTTAATAAGATCTTTTCCGACTCCTTGGAAGCCACATTTTTTTCCCATAGTAACACGTTCTTCCTTTCAAGTAATAATTTTCTGATCAGACTATTCCTTTTTGAAATCCTTAAATAATGGAATGAACTACGGTAGAAATGTTGGCATCCATTTGCTTGTGTTCTTCTAGTGTACCCAAAACCTTTTCACTACCACTGTTCTTCTGGGCCTTCGATCTTCTTCCCATGATATTTTGTCAAACATATGAAATCATTTTATGAGCACAAAAAATCAAACTTCAACCCATGATAACAACCATTGTAGACTATAATGGAGAGGTGACCAATGATACACTAGGTTTGTGTTGCGTGTTGAGGGATATAGTTGCTTAACCTACAAAATTCAAGGTAATGATTGCTGATAATTCAATTGGAGATCTAGCAGCAACAAGTACCATGCCGAAGCTGATAATATACTGGAACCTATAGCAAATGCACTACTTTCCACTAACTACTATGTGCCTTGTTTACTGTAAGATCCCTTGCAATTTGTTCTGAAACATTGATGTGCCAGTCCACAGTCTTTACCCCATATATTCTAGTGTTGTTGATATTTTCCAATTGTTACAATTGGACCTATCCATGCAATGGCTTGCCAAGGGATCCAAAAGAATTGACCTAAATTTCACTATGTTTGTCAAGTTTTTTATTTTTTACATGAAAGATAACATCATACACATCATCACATAGTAGCGGAAGAAATAACATACATTCAACCAAGGCATACCTAACAAGTTACATTTCTTAAGGATCCCATGACATTGAATCACATTTAGTTTAATTAATACTAAGTCCAACAACTATTACATTAACATGAAAGAATGATTGGAAAGTCCAAAGTCCATAATATACATCTATTTTGAATGCCTCTTGGCAAATGAGACCTGGAATGCTCAATCATCCACTATACATGTCACATGGTATGAAAGGCTTAAAAGAATATACATATGTCAAAATAAAGATGCATCATCTGCATTGAATTCATGATACAATTACAATAATGTAAATGAAACTAATAACTTACATGATACATCCATCCATTATAAAAGATAATGATCCATCATAAAACACAATTAATCTAAGTGCGTGATTCCTCCCAACCATCAATAGCATCATTACACCATTATGGGCCCTAGCCATCCCTCCATGCGTAACATCCCAATCCACCGAAGAGATCATTGGTACTATCATGATAGGGATGTCACTCCTAAACATGCTACAACATATGCATAAGGAAATCTAACATGCTACATCATACACATAAAGAAATCTAGCATACAAGAATAAAGCATAAGATGATCCTACAAAGTAGATAACATCATCTATCACATGCTAATCATCGATATAAAGAATCATGTTAGCAAATAACATCCAGCATAAGATATAACATCCATCATAATGATCCAAGAATAGAAGGAAGGTAAATGCCAACAAAGAATGTGCTAGAGGAGATAGGCTCAAGTCAAAATCCGCATGTCAAGAGTACATCATCCAAAAACTGCCAATCATCATCAATGAAAGTAAATAACCATAATAAGCACATCCAAAAATAAGTACACCACTAGAGGTACACCAACTCTACAGAGGAGACTTAGGCTACATTCTAGGTAGTGTCATCACATGGCTGCTTGAGTTACCCTGGACTGGTCTCTCAATAGACCTTGGACCCTCAAGCATTGAGCTACCCTGGACTGGTTACTCCAAACCCCGAACCCTCAACATAGCACATGTGGAACCAAAAAGCCCTGTCATGAAGACGAGGCAATCATCCCATTCCCATCCTTAGTCTATACAAGCACTCAAGGTATGGTTGGGTCAAATATCTCTAACTTATCTTTTTAGTGTGTTTCCCCAAAATTATTAATTACTAGATTATCACTTATTACGTAACTTGCAATAGGTTACCCTGGTACTGACCACTTTGGGCCCCGGACCCCTACTGCAAGCCACTCCCAAAGACATGTACTGTAATGTCCCCATTTTAGCAGTTGACCAAGTGTGTGTGCGTTAGCCTTGTTCTACATGGTCCCGAGGGCTAACGAAGGGTTTAATGAGATCTTGGAGTGTTTTGGCCTAGTCATTTCCAGTTTGGGCCAAAACGAAGTTGATTTACTCAGTTTCAGGCATACTTACTATTTTTAGTAAGTCGGCAGGACACAGTGCAGGTCAATTTTGGTGATTGGATTCGATACTCCTCAGTGAGAGCTTTCCGATGAGCTATCACTCGCATTATTCGGAGTTTGATTGCTAATACATTTTAATGCCTGAAGTTTTATTAAAGTAACGTCTAATTTAATTGTAAAATATTAAAGTGTTACTTTAATATTTATTTTATGGTGATGTGTACCCAAGGGAGACATAAGGGGTATTTTAATATATGTTTTATATTACACATCTTTTATCCCACATTGCCCATATGAGTTGAGCGGACCCGTGGGAATAGAATAAAAGGAAGCATCTGTGGCTTCATTAGGCAGGTTGAATATGAGAAGAAATTGGTATGTGAGTTGCAGCTCAGTTCTTGGCATTTGAGGACGTCTATCCTCTCTTGTAACATTCTAGACGTCATTCCCTTGGGGTTTGGCCTTTGGAATTCTTTGTTTTTGGCTTCATTATCAGGCAGTTTAGTTGCATTTTCGGCTACATGATATTTTGCTCATATCTTCTTCACTACTTGTCCGACGCTTATGCCGCTTGGAGGGAATGGTATTATGAAGGTAGTGGACTGATTGGAGGACAAAGTATTGTAGCAGCAAGTTCGTAAGCATGGGCTGGAGTATTATGACAATATTGCGGAAGTAATTAGTGAGTTGATAAATCTGCCATGTATTTGGTTTTATGAATTCTAAAAATAACATTTTATTAACAGTAGTTCATTTCCACTTTGCATATTGTTGTAGTTTCTTTCTTGTTTATGTTGTATGATACCAATTCCATGCACGAAACACAACAAACAAATAAACGTTTGATTTCCAGAGTTATAAGGGGTTTTAAGAAGTTGAATGCAAACTGTTTGACATAATTCCTTTCAGCAATTTGGTTTAGTTTTTTGGGACATCCAAGGGTGTCCATTACATGTACCTAGACAACCTCTCTTAAGAACATAAAGCATAGTTATGTCCCATACCACAACACACATAATAATCAATCTCGGTTCCTTAATAGGCAACCTGACAATAAGATAGTACTTCCACTCAAGTGCACATAAATGTTGCACAGAGTAAACCTCACAAATATAATTTTCAATTTGAATCACAGGACATATCATGACATCCAACCACATAAATAGTATAAAAGATATCTCACAACACCTCTAGTGTACGCTTATGAAATCACAAATCAAGAATCATATAAATCACCTCAATCATAAACAAATGACTAGAAAGCATCAAAAGATAATCCACACTATCCACATTAGTTCTTTACAAGAAGTTGAAAGGCATTACATGATAATTCACAATATCTACCAGTTCTCAACAAGCAATCGGTAAGTATCTCAAAATAATATGAATGAAAGATTCCAAAATGCAGTTAGCACAGAGAAGAAAGGTACAAACACATGTTTTGGTTTGCTTATGCAATCACATGGTTAAGTTACACATGAGGCTTCAGTTTTTGTTTCACATGATTGAGTTAAAGATAAGGGTTTTCATTTTGGTTTTAGTATATGTTTCGAGTAAGTAATCTTATAGCTCACCCTTATAATTAAACCCCATTTTGTTTCCAAAATGTCCACAAGTTACCCTTATTCGATTTAGGACAATTTCCAAAACAATCAAAGAGTAGAAATATACTATAAGACCTACCGATTCTCAATCAAATAATCTATGACTTAATTTAAAAGTCAGTATTAAACAACTTTAATACTAACTTGAACATTGCTTGTTATTGATTAATTTTAATTAAATTAATTAATTTATATATTATTCATATCAATATCTAATAAATCACTTTAATAATAATTTAAATCATTATTAATAACAACTCATTAACATTTAATAATTTAAATAAAATTGAATTGATGCATATTAAACAATAGTATCATATTTATTAAATAACATATGTAATGTTAATAACCTTATATGTATATTATCAAATAAAACTATTAATAAAACTCATAGTATTAAAACTAAATAACATTAACAAAGGAACAACTTTAACAACAATTTAAATATCGCTACCAACCTTCATTACCCAAATAAGATAGGGAACACGTAACTAACTTGGCAGGCATACAAAGGTACCATACAAAATAAGGCTTTAAACTCTTAGCAGCAGTCCAACGTTAAGATTCAATGCCTAGCCCCATTTGCATCAAATAAACAAATATACATTTATAAACATATTATTAAACTATATAATATTAAAATTTACAATATATAAAATAATATAAACTTGCATAGCGACTTAGTCACTACAGACAGGGCTTAGTATGGCCATGTAGTAGTTATAAACCTGTCGGCCTTTAAATAACAAAGGACTGTGTGATTAAAATCGTATCCCTACACGACTAATCCGTCGTTCAAGCAAGTAGGAAGATGGTTCGTCAATTGGATTGTCTCATAATTCATTCCCTTCTATATGGGATCTCACTAGCAATCCAAGTGTTACTGAAGGCAAAGAATCATAGGATGAATGAAGGCAACAACAATCAAATGATGGTAATGATAATAACCATTCAGGCCTTAAGAATTGTTACAGCATGAAATATGTTTGTCCATCCTAATGACAGCAGTTCCCTCGAACAACAATACACATGATACTGTATTAGAACAGTAAGATGCGATTGATTAATGATAAACAGGTGGTTCTACAAGTTTATAATCTGACATTGATAAGATAATGTTCAGTTATGAAAGGGACAGGTCACACGTGGAAAAGTCACTTCTCTTCGAAGAAGTCGCAACTGCATAAGGAAACACATTTTCTAACCACCAGAGGAAATATTTAAGTCTTAATCCTTAGGAACCTCTTGACATAAAAGACCATATTCAGAGGTATTTTTCTTGAGCCATGTCTTTTACCACGATTAAAATATACTGTGAAGAAAATGCAACCTTCTAGAACTCTCTATATATTATATCACAAATTCTTATCTCTCTTTTAAATCTATACGATAATTTCAAAACTGTACCAAATGAAAAAATGAAGTTTCCTTTTTGAATGTCCTAAGGAGAATTTATTGTTTCCTAAAGCTTGTTGCTGGGTTGAAATGAATGGTAGCATAACTCGAGGCAAAATGGAAGAATAGCAATCCAAATACTCTACTTAGTCTCAGTCACTTATGAGCAAATTACATTATGCATTTCTAAGTAGGAAAAAGCATACCTAATATATGTATGCAGATGGTTATTTTGAGCCTTAGCAGAAGATACTCATTTCCAAAATATCCATCCGCTGCCCTCATCTATTCTCCTATAGCTTAATATTATGTATTCCTCAACAAGAAGTCCAAGCAAAAGAGGGAGTGTTGTGTTCCAGTCAACTTATTCCCCAATCATGGTTCGAATCCTAAATATCGCTCTTCAAATTAGTGCTATGAAAGAATTCTGTCAACTCCATCCATGGGAAAACATGGCTACAGTCAAGAAGAAATGAAGGCTCTAATTAGCTCAAACACTCGATTCCATGCATCGAAGGTTGTCACTAAATTGCTGAACACATGTGTTAATTCGTAGTCCCTCCAACCACCCCCAAGTGATTAGGGATGCTTAAAGATAAAGACCTCTCAGGAAACACCTAGAATCTTCTTGAAGCAACTAGAAGATAAGCGTTGACAACTAAGCATGAGCCTTATCCAACCTTCTAGATAAATGGATAAGAATGATAAGGTTGTAGACACCATGTGCTTAATTAGTACGCTAACTCCTGTGTTGTAGACAACTCATGCATCAAGGAGGTACGCATACTTCTAGGTGAATAATTATTAAAATAATGCACATTACTTTATTTGATACTCACTTGACTCCTTTAAATCTCATATCATGCGACCATGAAATTTTAATAAATCAATTTCTTTTCCACTTTAAACTTTATTTTTGAAACTTAATTAATAAAGTATTTATTAACTTAAATAATATTATTATTTAACATTTATTAAAAATGAACTCTAAATATATTATTATTAAGTTAAATAAATATTATCACGTTCCGACTTTAAACTTACAACTTTCATTCTCAAATGTAATCTTTTTATTTAATTAATTTTTTAATTAATTAAATAAAATAATAAAATATCATATTACTTTTCCATTTAATTAAATCATTAATTAAATAATTTAATTAGACTTAATTAATAGAAAATACACCAAGGGCTCACAAAGTAAAATATGAAAATCCATTATAGCGAAATGCAAACTAGAGTAGGCTCTACAATCCAAGTATCAACATAGAGAGCTTAATATTTCACCAAAGAAATTAAAAACTGTTGATCTATTTCTCTCAGCCTCTGTCTAACAAATCTTGCTTCTAGAGAAAATGGGGATTTTTCTTATATGCAACAGATTTATAAATGAGGTGATATTTGATTTTAATACAAATTATTGATCCACACTGGTGTACAAGCTCAACTATCTATGTCGAATGCTTCAGATCTCCTATTTCACTTGGAAATCATTTGGCTGGGTAGCAATCAATGAATCATATACTGCTATAGCATCTCCTACATGCCCCCAATCTGAGTATGCCTTTCCTAATAGCAAATCAACTTGATCCAAATTGTTTGACTAATTGGAAATTTCATCAACTTGTACATTTCCTCCATCCTGTCTATTTACTTCTAGCCCTAACAAATTTTGCAACTGATACAGGTTCAAACCAGACAGGGGTATTTGATTCCTTGTCCAAATTGCAAGCTGCTTCGAGCGTCAAAGGATGTAAATTGGCATCAACCATCAACAAAGGTGCATAACAAATCTAGCTACTGAACTGATTTATCCATTAAGGCCTTTTCAACTGTCTCTACATCTGCAATAGCAGCTGATAGTTCTCCTTCACATGTATGGACAAACCAAGTGATTTCCAATGGTCAAGCAATGAATTTCCAGCCAAGTCTTGCCTGTCAACGCTAATGATGAGGGGTTTAACTCCAAGCTTTGACATGCACTCAGCAACATTCCTTGCCACTCCTCTTATATATCTGACCTACAATTCAAACTCCAAACTCCCTCCTCTTTAAAATTAAAAATCTCCACACGACTAGTAACCTTCTGCTCACTATAACCTACACAACTTCACAAATTTTTTCAACTGTCACACCTACCTCTTTGTGTTTCACATCATATCTTCAACCTTCAGAAATGCATATTGCTTCATATTTTCCTTTATATTTAACACAACCACGACAATATTTCCCAATGTTATGGCACACAAAAGATGCCTGTCAGATCGCCATGCCAACTACTGCAAGAAACAATTTCCCTGAGAAATTTGAATGATGTAATCTGTTCTGTAGATGCCACAGGAGGATGCCAACTATGTTGTAAGCATTATTAATTCTACCCATCGATGCTTATGTGAATCGTGCTCCAGATGAAGATTTTCATTCTATTAATACAACCTGCCGAGACATGTTTCCTTAGATTGTTAATGTGATAAAGTTGTCAGACAACTCAATTGTTTTATGGCACTTAGAATGCCATCTTTAGGTGTATTGCCTAATGGTATACTATTCATTTTATCATGTGCCTGCTGGACAAGCCTCCGCACTCTAGACAATGGTCCTAAAAAGAATTTTCTAACGTGCGTAAAGTGGCACCACAAGTGCTATTTTCTCGAGTATTCTCTCTTGTAATCATGTCCTTTAAAAAAAAACTCCTTGCCAAAATTCACAACACTTGTATAAATTCCCTTCTGGTAATGCCAAAGATCAGCTTCGATTTTACTTTACCATTATCAAGTAACGTATGCCAAAATTAGCTAATGCCAATCTTAACTTATCTCCTCACCACGATTCTGAAGTTACCGCAATAATGAAATGATGTGTATTCTCCTTACTTGGCCTTCCCACAATTGTGCAATGATGTGTCAGGGTATAATGGTAATTTTTTCTGATATTCTTTGTTTGCGTTTTGTCTCCCATAAAGAATTGTTCTCAAACTATTCTCAGAGGTGCGTTACAAATGGTGTTACAAGGAATAACTAACACCTTTGAAGATTATTGTAACAGTCGGATTGCCTCCACCCAGACATAGACCTATATACTGTAAGTGATTCTCGTGGCTCCTGAGTCCAATGCAACTAGTCGGTTGATAACTATGCTAGACTGAGTCCACTTCAACCGCCGTTCGAGGCCTGCATTCAACTACCTGACATTGAAAAGAGTCCACACCCCTGACCACACTCAGAGCCCATATTTGCTTCCATTTAGTATGCTAGCCAAATCATCGAAAGGATCTCTATAATACCTTTTTGTCCATGCTTTTGTCTACTTGAGAATGTACAATGTTTTCTATAGAGAGCATCAACTTTCTTCGAAGCACAAACTTTTGAGCACACCAATTCCAGATAAAACTAAAAAATCAGAATAACATCGTCTTCAAAATCATTTCTTCAATCTGCACTCAAGAACTAATAATGCCACTCTTCTTCTATCATAGAATACATCCTTGATCCTCTTCTCCCACTCTTGTCAGACTCAGTCAACAACAAAAAATACAATCCATCTATTTCCTAAGCTCTGCATCCAAAGCCTTAATGCTACATAGCTTGTCCTATACGTACTGCCCTGACCTTCTTTAAGACTTCTCATTTGAAGCACTATCTTAAACATATAGATAGTCCAAGACTTAATACACAGAAACAATTCCTCGCTTAGCTGCTTCACAATGTTGCTTATAGTTCTGTCTCTCGTTAATGGTGGATTGAATCTGCCCATGACTGTAAGAAGGCTACAGTATGCTTGAAACTTCACATAGAACTTGTAGTGATATCTTCAGAAGCTAAAATTGTATCTCTTCTAAAAAGAGATTTAATGAGGCCCTCATCTAGAAATCGTATCTAGAAATCTAACCAGGCTGTTATAAATACCATTGTTATTGAACCTCACAGGCTGGCAAGACCTTTGGCTCTGATACCACTGTAACAACCCCTACCAATACTGTAATAAATTCAACCAGTATTGTACTATCCTAAATCCATTTTTTTGTTTTCCCTTTTAAATGTGAATCTTAGAGTACGAATCCATTTAACAAATAATTAGCAATATGAATAACAGATGAAATTCAAGATATGTATTTACTCAAACTCCCTCTTAAATAACACACTCAGTAATACATCCACATGCAGATGAAAATACGAACAACAAGTAAACCCAAAACTCTCTCCAATAAACCAGTCTTTTCAAAATGATATTAAAGACTCAAGCATAAGGAAAATGCAGTACAAATCAAAGTACTAAACCAACAACCATCCAACCAATCTAGAAGCATGTTACTATCTTATTCATCAGCTGTATAATAACCGGCAACTTCCAAACAACTTCAAAAATATTATTGTATTATACAATAGCAATACAATAACCAACAAACTATAAATCCAATCTTAAACTCATTTCTACAGTCAGATTGGAAACTTAAGAGAAGAACTTGTAAGCACAACCGAGACACCTGAATTGATATCTCCCCTGGCAATAGGTTTGCGTCCACTACTTACCTGCATGAGGGGCTACTTCCTCACACAGGCTAAAAGCTAAAGCTTTCTAAATGACTCTCACAAGAGAGAAATGAAAATCTGAATAGTTAATCAAGCATACCAAAAGAAAGGGTCTCTTCTCCTTTTATTCTCACAGTTGTGACTCTTCGACTTCCTTTCTGACTTTTTGTCTTATCTTTCCTTGTCATCTTTTGCCAACTTGGAATATTAATTTGACCTTTAATAAATAAAATCTTAGCTCTCATAGTCAAATTTAATATTATAAAGATGTCCCCTTTAATATTTCTAATGTCCCCAAAAAGGGACATTACACATACACCCACTCGGGCGAATCAGATGATTTTCTATAATTACAATACTATAATACCGTAGTGCAACTTTTGTGTTATAGTTTATAGTTAATGTAAGGTTAACCTATATACATCATAACTTAATCCTTATATAGTTATGTTTAAAAGATGGTTTTGAAGAACATATTCCTTTTATTAATTGTAAGGTTGATTACCTGAACATCCATATGTGTATAAGCATGGTAAGTTACTTGGAATTTCATCAGATCAATCTTTAATGTACCTAGAATGTCCTCATCACCTCCTTCTACTCTCAGGGAAAGTCCATCTTCATTGCTCACAAGCAATTCATCACACAAGTACATCCAAGAATGTCATCATTGCCTCCTGCATATAATGAATCCAATGTTACAAATTGCCCCCTAAGAAATAATAGATCAAGTGAAATAAATAGGGAAAAAGAGGGATGTACTTACCAATAGGTGTTGTCATTGCATCTATGGCCATGCTACCTGTTGAATGAGTTTTATTATTTTTCTGTTGTGATAAGATCTCTCTATTTATACACACACACACACACACACAGATTACAAGGCTAGAAGAATGAGATGTAAAGATCACAAGGGCATGACAACAAAATTCTAGATCTCCACTGATCTCCACAATCCACAAGATCTCTCTCTCTCTCTATACATACATAGATACACACATGTGTGTGTGGGTGTGTGTATGTATGTATATATACATAGGTATATATATCTATATACATACATACATACATATATATGCATATATAATATATACACATACATACATACATACATCTACATATTGTTGGTTTAAAGAATAATTTTGTCAGTTGAGTGTCAATACACTTAACCATTTTTCACTATACATGCCGAGCAAAGAGTAGGTGCCGAGTTATTCAAGTGCTGAGTGATATCAAGTGCTGAGTTATTCAAGTGCCGAGTAACATAAGGTGTTGAGTGATATAGTTTTGTTTAAGTGCCGAGCTATCCAGGAAACAGCATGTGCCGAGCATCAGTAATGCTTCAGGAGTCGAGTAACTCAGGATATCAACATAAGAGTTTGTAATTGCACAAACTATGATGTAAACCATTTTTGTAGCCGACATAAGGTAAATCTCGAATGATCTAGAGATAAGAACAAATCTTTTACATTTTCTATGCAATCTGCATGCAACCAATTGGAAAATTGGAAAGGCATGCAACCAATGAGCACAAAGGGAAGTATTGAGCAGAAAATTGAGATTCAATGTGGATCGTAGATCCATATCTAACCCTAAGTCTTCGAAGTATTTTTAAGGAAGACAAAAGATTCATTGTAATGATGATGAAAGAAGGAGAATAGTGTTAAGGGAAAAACATAATGGAATTCAGTGAAAGAAGACATAGAGAGTAAGAGTAGCAATTCAATATTCAGTTGATCAAAACAAAGCAAAGGAGATGAACAAAAATTAGATCTCATAGGATTGAAATCAGAGAGAGAGCCAGAACAAGTGCCTGCATTCAGCAATCAAGGATTGCAAACTATCAGGTTTATAATACCTAATACTCTCTTACCATTGTATTAGAAAGGAAATCCTATGTAGATAGGTTGGCTTAACAGCTATTTGTAGATCCTTATCAAAAGGTGATTAAATCTTTTAACAGGGTGACACTTCATGTTAAGTGTTTGTAAATCCTTTAACCAGGTCACTATTGACATAGTGTAAAGCCTTTAACAGGGCAGACCATCAGAAGTGGTTGAAAAATATTACTGCATTGAATTTTTGTGGATATCATCCCCACCCCAGTTTTACCTTCATATTTCTGGAGGGTTTCTGGGTTACCAAATTCCAGTGTTATGTGTTGTTGATGCATGTTTTAGTTTCATATTTTCATGATGTATTTACATGCATGCAATTTACTTTTAGATAAAAGTTTTATTGGATAAATTGGAATACTTTTGATTCAACCCCCCCCCGGCCCGCCCCCCCCCCCCCCCCCCCCCCCCCCCCTCATCATTATTATTTCCATATTTGAATATTCCAACACATATGCAATTTTATCACTTTGGAAAATTGTATTTGATCCTACTAGCTGGAAACAACTGATTGTTCATTTTATTATACCTAACCCAATGACAGTTCTACAGGAATTTGTAATCAGCCCAGCTAATTAGAAACTAGACCAATTTAACAATGTTATGGCTTGTTTCTTTTTAAAAATATCTTTATGATATGTTTTTCTAAAATTTCTTGTGAACTCTACCCATTTTTCTTGGTTTGTATTATTTTTGTGTAGAATCTTGAGCTAAGTCACTTAGCACAGGTTGAGTGAGTTTTATTATTCAATTATTTGGTTTATGAAATATTTATGCAACCAAATCAATTTTTCTATTGTGGCTAATATGTAACAAGCACCTTAAAAAATATCTCTTTGTATATATAAAGACTACAAGTTGTGCAATTTGTCATGTATTGCATCTGTGTTTTTTTTTTCATTACTTATAAGAGTGTTTCAAGGTTGGGAATGTGCTTCATGCACGACATTCAAGTGATGCATCTGCATATGCAATTTTATCACCTTGAAAAACTATATTTGATCCTACTAGCTAGGAATAACTAATTGTTCATTTTTATTGTAGCTAATATGATGACACTTCTATAAGAATTTGTGATCAACCCAACTAATCAGCAACTAGACCAATTTAACTGGGTTCTAGCTTGGGCATGTGCTATTCCCATTTATCATATGATTGCAATGTTGGAAGCAACATTTTTTTCAAAGTGGCAGTAGGTTTTGTATCATTGGCTTTATTCAAGTCTTGATTTTAATGAAGTAACAAAGTGGTTTTTAGGGTGGAAAGGACTGTATAATGAAGAGGAAACTTGAAAAATTGAATGTTGAAATTTTAAAATGAAAGCTATTAAGGATCAAACACCTATGCTAGAGTTAAAACACAATGTGAAGTTTATTTTAGATATAAACAAACAAAAGAAAAACACAACATAAATCATTCCCCATTTGTTTTGATTGTGGAGAGCTAGATGCAAAAGAGGGTGGAGAGCTTTGAACATTTTCGTGCCCTTGTGATTGGTGCATTTCATTGTTGTGATCTCTGCATTTCATTGATGTGTCCTTGGTGGAGATCAGTAGAGATATACAATTTCATTGTCATGCCTTTGTGATCATTGCATTTCATTGTCATGCCCTTATGATCTCTACATTTTATTGTCATGCCCTTGTGATCTCTATGCCCTTTCTCTATAATTTCATTTCTATGTCATGCCCTTGTGATCTCTGTGCCCTTTGCACTACAACATTTGTGGTCAAATTGCGATGGCAGTGTAATTTGTGGTGTATTCAAGCCCAAATGTAGTAGTGCTTTGTGATTTTTTTCAAGGGGAGAAGAGTTACCTATTTAAATGTTCTTTTCTTTATTCTTCTAAAAAATATATCTCTTTATATTTCCCCTAGTAGGTGATTAGAAAATCTTCTCTTTATGTATATGTATGTATATATATATATACATACATACACACATGTGTGTGTGTCTATGTATGTATGCATGTGTATGTGTATATATACATACATACATACACATATGTGTGTGTCTATGTATATATTTATCTATATATATAGAGAGATCTATTTATATACATACATCCATACATAGACACACATATGTGTGTGTATGTATGTATATATACATATATACATATATAGAGATCACAAGGGCACGAAAATGATATGAAGAGACACATATATACATAATACATATATACATACATACATATACACATGCATATATACATACATACATACATACATACATACATACATATGCATATGCAATTTTATCACATTGGAAAATTGTATTTGATCTTTACACAATCACCAAGAGATAATATAAACTATAAGTACAAATTTTTGCATACTTATTTTGGTATTAATAGTTTTGATTGAATTTGTCTAAGGAGAGTGAGTCTACTCATGATGGTAATGGCTCCATGTATTGGGTCTTTAGAGGAGAGAGACTTACAAAAGATTAGATGTTGTTCATGGATATGGGATGATTCATTTGTGATGCCAATATATCCTCCTCCATATTGAATTTCTATATCATCAAATTTCTAGATACACATCACTAGATTTGGTCTTTTGAAATGATATGGGCTACTTGGAATTGTCAAACTTGAACCATTGAACTGCACATTCAAATTGTTGAACCATCACTTTGAGTTGCTAGTTTCATGTTCAAAACCTTTGGCCTTTGAAATGTGAACTTTGATTTTGATTTATGGTCCATGGACTATTATGAACCAAAATACACCTAAATGTTCTTGGAGACATCTGAAAGCATTTTCACAAATTGATATGAACCATTCAATCTAAATTACAAAGTCTTTGAAACTTAGTACTCTAATCCAAGCCAAGAGCCTTCTGAACATTGAAACCACTAAACTTCTTAGGACACTGAACTTATCAAACTTATGAACCTCCTTGAACCAATGAAACCATTTTGAAATAGTTTTAATGAGGTTTAGAACCCAAGAGGGACTAAGATATAAACCTCAAACAAGGGCAACATGCTATGGTGGGGTAGGAGGAAGATGGTTGTGTGAATGGCTAATATGGCAAGTTGTAGAAAATTAGGGTGTCAACTGCAAGTAGTTTCATTAATTTGATAAGAGAATCAACTTTTAAAGTGGGATGATCAAACTTGGCATGTTTGTCCTTATGATAGATGTCTCTATCTCAAAACATAAAATCACCTCAAATGACAAGAAAAAAATGATTAAATGTATGGAAAATTAGAAGAATTTTCACCTATAATATTTTTAAAGGAAAAAATAAAAATAAAAATATAATTTGGTGGAAAAGCCATGAGCTATGTGCCTCCACATTGTGGCTATTCCATTGTCCAGTAGTGGAAACTCTTCAAGTTAAATATGAAGATCTTAAAATTGAAAAAGATAACTATCAGAGATCTATATTTATGTTTTAGTGATAACAAATATACAGTCTAATTCTAAGAAAAATAATAGTCTTAAATGTATATGATTAAAAAAATTAAACAAGAGTACTAGTTGTAGTTGTATAATTCTAGTATTACTGATTATGTTAAACAAAATATTCAATAAAAAAAATATGAAGTAACATAAATGGATCATCTACTCGATCCTATTATGACATAATGTGAATGCATCCGATCATTACCTAGATGATATTATGCACAAGATCTTTGCTCAATCACCAAGAGATAATATAATCTGTAAGTACAGATTTCTACATACTTAGTTTGGTATGAATAATTTTGATTAAATGAAAGTATAATTACTTGTGTGAATTCAAGACATGAATGATTAATTTAATTTAGCACAAGTACTATGCAAGTGTGTATGTATGCATGTAAAGAAGTTCACATAGTGAATTGATATACATACATACATGCACATATGCATGTAGAATCATCATAATTAGTTATCCTTGAATCTAACTAAATCTATTATATATGAACAAGAGATTCATGTTTAGAAGGAAAACAAAAGAACATTTACATAGGTACCTCTTCTCCCCTTGAAGAAAATCACAGAGCAAGGGCATGGAGATTACAAGGGCACAACATGGCAATGAAACATAGTGATCACAAGGGAACGATAACAAAATCATATATCTCCACTGATCTCCACCAACATTAAGAGCTCTTCACCCTCGTTCAAAGCTCTACCCCCTCTTTCACGCACAACTCTCCACAATCAATTAAAACAAATGGGGAATTATTAATGTTGTGTTTTCTTTTCTTTTTTGTTTATAATCCATAATCCACAATCCACAAGATCTTTCTATATATATACATACATATATACATATACAAACATATATACATACATACATACATATATATATACATACCTACATATATACATGCATACAAGAAAACAACAATGTGCTTTGTAAGAGTTTACAATTATTCAACAAAATTATTGTTTTACAAGATAATGCACCTAAAGAAATGTTAGCTCAGAAGAAAGACCATGGTGTTGAAATAGATAAAAAATGCTTGACTTAACAAGAGGTAGATATTTAGAAGTTTGATAATCAAAATATAAGGCAGGAGAGCGAAGGAGAAGGAGCAACTTTAGAAAGAGAAGGAGAAGGAACAACTTTATAAAGATACTGCATGACAGAAACAATCGCTAGGCAACATAGAGAATATTATGGGGGCCATTGGATATAATCTAGGAAAGTGTTGCGGTAGGTACCATCACACTGGAAACACTAGTTAAATTGGTCTAGTTGCCGATTAGCTGGGTTGATTACTTCATTACTATATAATCCAATGGTAATGTTAGTTATTATTTTGACATACATGAAAACATTTTATTATTTATTATTGTATATACATACATGCATGAAAATAACAATACATTTTCTAAGAGTTTACAATTGTTCAAAAAAATTAATGTTTTACTAGAAAATACACCTGAAGAAATGTTAGCTTAGAAGCAAGAACATGGTGTTGAAATAATATAGAAAATGCTTGACATGAGAGGTCCACAAGTGAGGGTGTTGACCTAATCTAATGATAGTTGTACAAGAATTTTCAATCAACCCATCTAATCAACAACTAGACCCATTTAACTAGGTTATGGCTAGTTTCTTTCTAAAACTATCAGCTATGATATGTTTTTGTAAAATTTCTTGCAAACTTTGCCCTTTTTTCCTGGTCTATATTATTTTTGTTGAGGATCTTGAGGTAACTTACCTAGCATGGGTTGAGTGAGTTTTCTTGTTTCTAAATATGCATGCTTAGAAGGAAATACAAAGAGATACTTGTTTAGAAGGAAAGGAAACCAACATTTACATAGCTCCCTTGAATAAAATCGTAGAGTTAGCGCACAACAATGAAATCACAGAACAAGGGTGTGAAATGACAATGAAACTAGAAAGAAAGGGCATAGAGATCACAAGGGCATGACAAAAAAATGCAAAGATCACAAGGGCACGACAACCGAATCATAGAGCAAGGGCACAAAAACCAAATGCAAAGATACAAAATAATAAAATCACAAAGCAAGGTCATGAAAATGAAATGTAGAGATCACAGCAACACAATGCACCAATGACAAGGGCACAACAACATTTAAAGTTCTCCACCCTCTTTCATGTGCAACTCTCCACAATCAAAACAAATGGAGAATGATTTATGTTGTACTTTCTACTTTTTTTTTTAATACTCACGCAGACATCACAATTATGACATCGACATTGGTATTGTGATAGTGTCAGGGACAATTGCAAAAAAAAACATGAAAATCACCACAAATTACACCATCGTGGCAAATTGCCATCACAATTTGACCCCAAATGTTGTAGCATTATAATCAGCAAAAAAACCAATTTAACTAGGTTATGGCTTATTTTTTTCTAAAAATATTAGCTGTAATATGTTTTTCTAAAATTTCTTGTGAACTCTGCCCATTTTTTTGGTCTACAATATTTTTGTGTAGGATCTTGAGCTAAGTCACTTAGCACAAGTTGAGTGAGTTTTATTGTTTTATTATTTGGGTTCTAGAATATGTATGCAACTGGATCAATTTTGTTGTTGTGCTAATATATAATAACCACCTTCAAAAAGATCTCTTTGTATGTATAAGGACTACAAGTTATGCAATTTGTCATGTATTACATCCGCATTTTCTTTGCCATTGCTTAAATAAGAGTGTTTCAAGGTTGGCAACCACTTCAACATCATTTGCATGGTTTAGAGGTAATGTCATTATGGCAATGGCTTCTACAAGAGAATGAGCTTTGTGATTATGGCATTTACATAGAAGCCACTAGTACATTTGGGTTTCATTTTTAACCTAAATTTTTGATGGCAAGCCAATTTGGCTTGTCAAATTTTTTTTTATTTTAAATATGATCCTGATAACGTTGAAATTTTGATAATAGTTAAGTTTAGCATTGAAATTTTGACATTGCTGGGGATATAAACAAAAGAAAAGAAAACTAAAACTTCATTTATTCACACATCAAAGTGCAGGTGAGAGGCTTTAGTGGCGTGACAAAGATTTTTTAGCATCATTCAAGGTAAGGGTTTTTAATTCATTTTTGCAAGGATTATCTTATTTTAAACCAAGTTCATTTTTTCTCCATCTATTACTATTATAATTTCTTAAGTGCATTCATCACATTATCTAGGAGGAAATTAGTATTTCATGATTCATGCTATTTGCAAGCCCAAATTGAAGGTTCTATCCTTCATATCTTATTTACCTGGCTATAAGTTGTGTCAAACTTCTCAAAAATTGGATTTTCCCACAAACTAAAAATCCCATCAAGAGGTCTATTGAGGGAAATCCACTTGATAAGGAATCAGATTTCTATTATTTCTCCACACCTTTGGTGTCTTTATAGGCTTATAGGTGTGAGGTTATAATCTTTTGCAAGTGAACTATCAGTTATTCCAAAAAAAATTATTAGAATTCATTCACATAGCAATAGTCTCTACAGACTGGTTAGAGATACCCTTGAACAAGATCAAATCTCTTCGGCATGTAAATATTATTAAAATATATTAAAATCCCTATAGTGATCAATTAGGGTTTTGAGATGAATAATAAAACTAATGATGGTTCACCAGACTCTTGGGATTGGTTATAAACTTGCATGATATTTACATGAATGGAAAAATCTAATAAGCCCGCAGTTGGCAAAATCTAATGCAATAAGAATATAACAAACCCAAAATAAAAGGAACAATGTAAGTTATTGTTACCAAAATTTTACACATGTTGAAAATTTTACTCCAAGTAACATTGTAGAAGGAAAACATTCATTTATATTCCATCATTTTTGCAAATCATACAAAAATCATGAGTCAAAGAGATATAATGTTCATTGTATAAATCATCACTGATATGTACAATTTTCATGTTTACAAAGTATGAAATGAATAGAAATGTACTGAAAATGAAAATATCTCAAACAAATCATGAGTACAATTGCTATCTTTCATATGTACTAAGAACAAGAGAAATAAAACATATGGAAAGAAGTCAAAGATAACCAGTCATTTCCTTTCAAACTTTGATTGGTTAGGCGTTCTCTATTGTCACCTTGTCACGCTGGTCCAGCTCTCGATCTGGTAAGCTCCTGGTTCTTCATTTCCCAACAAGAGAAAGAGGTGGGGTTAGATCATTATGATCTAAGCAATGATTGGTTATCTATAGTTCAATAGTTGCACATGTCATATTCTTCTTATTTTGAATACATACAAGAGACAATAGAAAAAATTCTAAGTGCTTTAATCTAAGTGCTTTAAAGAAAATGCTGAAAAATATAATGTTATGAGGATATACTAACTCTGGTATGAAATCTTTCATTATAATCAAGATTAAACACAAATCAAAGAAAGAGTAGTTTTATGAGTATCATGAGCCCATGCTCAAACCTTATAAAAGATTCATCATTATCACTGTTGTAACTCACAATATATTCAAAAGGAAACAAGAAGGGAACCCGCTTTGATATTGGTGCCATAACAATGAAATAAACAAGAGCTTTCAGTTCTATTACATAATTCAAGCAATGATGTGGTGTTTGGAGCAGATGTATCAAATGAGGCTGATGTTGAGGTCATGTTCAAAACAATAGTTAATTCATGGGGCACAATGAACATTTTGATAAACAATGTTGGCATCACAAAGGACTAATGATGAGGATAAAAAAAAATCTAAATGGTAGGATGTAATTGACCTAAATCTTATAAACCATTGCCAAAATCATGAGGAGATCAGTATGAATACTACTCATAGCCCATTAGACTACCATAACATACTACTTGAGCAGCCAAATAATATGGGAGATTGTCAATTAGAAGAAAGTTCCAATGTAGCGGTTGCTCAAATAAAACATTTTAGCATTAATGAAATTTTCCTTGATTGGGCTTACTCAGAGGAAGATTCATCAGTATTCTAGATACATATGGCTTTCAGTCTTTTAAAAGGAATAGTTTTGAGCAACTTTGCATAAATTATGCAAATGAAAGACTTCAACAATTAGCACCTGTTCAAGCTAGAATAGGAAGAATATTTGTGCAAACTTTGATCATGTTACAAGGATTTAATAGATGCGGTTTTGCACATATCTAACACAAAGTCTATGAGAACTTATATGCAAGGATGGTCATAGAAAGTAGTGTCAGGGATGTTGAGAGAAATGGGAGTTCATACGATAAGGATGCTGTCAGCGTTTCTGTTTTAAATTTGGTAGATTTGGCTAGTTCTAAGCGAGTCGCTAAGACTGAAGCAGGTGGAGTCCATCTCAAAGAAGGAACCCATATTATAAAAGCTTGATGAGTCTTGGCACTATAATCATAAACCCTCTTTTAGATCTCTTGGAGGAAAAGTAGGAAGAAGAATTACTTAGCAATGAAAAAATCTGAACAAGTAAAATTTGTAACAGCAGAAGGAGCCAACTTGAGACTACATGAAAATGCGGCTTCATCTTCAAATTTCCAGCAAGTATGGTAAGAAGAAAGCAATTAGAAAATTCTAAATATCAGTAAAACCTCAGCTTTATAATAGAAATGAAAGGGAAGAATATTTTTCATGACAAAAACAAATCAATGGGACAAATACATATTCATGGTGGCAAACAAGATATAGAACCCAGAATAGCATACCTTCCAGCAATACATGAATGTTAGCTTAGAAGTTTTTATTACTCTTCATACTCAAAATTTGAAGACCAACGAGCAAACCCAAATGAGAAACACATCAATGAAGTTTTTAAGACCCTCGGCCTAATACATCACAAGAAATAGAAACCCTCAACATAGCATAAAATAACAACATATTCAAAGATGAAACCTGTATAGTAGTGAACCATGTTCAAAATGCAAAAAATGTAAATTGGAATGCATATATACAACAAACCCTTCCAGACACAACGAGCTCATCAATGCCGGCAAATAACTCAAAACCCCCAAATTTCTAAAGACCTCCAACATGCGAACGCAAAATATGAATGACACTTGGGGTATTCGAGCCTTATTATGCCCTATTTTGTTTTTCATTATTATTTGAAATTCGGAAGTCATTTCATGGGGTTTTATTCCCATTACATTTGTCTTTGTATTTGTTCTGTAGGGGGGGGGGGGGGGGGGACTTTATATTTTTCCTTGGAGGTTGTCTTGTATCAGGAAGGTTTTTTAATTCTTGCATAAGTATAAAAATTGTAAAGAAATAATGTTAAATGATTCATATAAATCACTTTTGTTATTTTCTTCTTTTTTTAATGCAAGAAAGGGGAATTTATTTTATTTTTTGTAATAATCTTATTGTAAAGGGAATCTTTAAATGATGAAATTATAAATCATTTAAAGTATTTTCCTATTTCAAAATGCAAAAATAAAATGAGTCATTGTATGCTCATGTAATGGTCTTTAAGAGGGGAATCAGTTGGGAAACATGTGGAGCGTCGAGTTTGACTTTGCCAAGTCAGTTTGTGGATCTTTATAACCTGTTAGAGCAATTTTGGGGCAATTTTGAGTGACTCGTTGGGTTCATTATGGGTTAGTAAATTCTTAGCAGTGATGAGACTTCATTATGTGAGTTATTAAGTCCTCTTTTTGGGGCTATCATTCTGCATACGAATGAAGGAGTTGGGCATTGTACTTATGGAGTTTGTTAACTCATTTTGAGAGGGAGTTCTAATTTTATGAAGAAGTTTTGAGACATCTTTCTGGTCTGAGCTTTATTACAAGGTTTGTAATTCAAGATTTTGGAGATATAATACCAGTAACAACACTGTGATCATGCTTTTTGGAGTTAATTTAAGCCTTTTCCTTTTTGCAATTCTCTATGTATCTTTGAATGATTTGATGGATTAACTTGTGAAATTTTCTTTATTCCTTGTCTTTCTATCTCATTCCAGCACCTTTGTGTAGAAAAGTAATTTTTCTTTCAGGTTGTGATATGTGTTTATAGGTGAAATTAGTTAAAGAGAGGTATTAGTTTATCCTCCCTTTTGTAGTTTTAGTCTGTAACCTTATTACAAATCATTTGTACAAGCCTTTACAGGAAGTTGTGTTTTATGTATATTTCATAGAGCCATATTATCCTCTCTATTATGTGTATGTTACATCTTCATAGTAACTTCTGGTGTATCACCTCCTTAGTTTAAAATTTAAGTTTTAAGTTGTTTTTCAGTCACTTCTTACCTCTTCCCTATAAGTTTTTATTGAGTTTTAGAGTGTTTCACTGAAGAATCCAATAGGAACTGGCCTAGAATTCGAAGGTTTCATTTCATTAGCAAGTCTCGCATAGTGAAATGACTCGCATGTTAAGTAAGGATTACTGAACATTACTAGTTCAATAGGGTGCAAATCCTGAAACTCAACAGGTATAATTAAAGGAGACCTTAAAAACTTGAAAATTGATTCAACAAATGGAAAAAGGCACTAGTGTACCCTTAACGTGGATTAAAATGTTCTTCCAAGGCTAATGAATAAAGCATCCTGAGCAATAAGAAAACATAGAAAACTCATTGAAAAAATTCATGAATTTTATTAAGGTAAAAATAAGTAATTTTTTCCCACACATTTGATTAAAAAAATGATGAAATCATATATATTGCCCATGAAAAAAAACAAAAAAAAAACATTTATAATATCTCTAAGCACATGATACACTAAACCTTCAAGATAAATAATTTTTACAAGTACATAGAACATTGTTAAAAAAATTTCACTTCGATGACTCCAACAAAAGAGAATACTGACATGCATCAGCCATTAAACCAATCTTGTACCTTGTTTGTAAGTAATGCAAATATGTAAAAGACATTTATAAAACTTAAAGAACTTTAAATGGAAGAAACAAAATAACCTTATCAACTCCTTGAAGTGGAAAGTTACAACCTATAACAATATTGTATTGAAATGTGGCCTATTTAGGCACAAAATCTAGAGAGACAGAGGCTATAGTTATTTACAATATGAGATGACATAAGAAATATGGAACTTGTCTCTTGGGAATTGGGTGTCTAATGGTGAAGAGAACATAGCATTCTACAAAATAGTTTCTTGAGATTACAAAAAACCTTATTTGTGACATTTATTCTAATTTTTGTAAAAATAGTTTGATCATGAGTTAGCATCCATTTCACATGAACTCAATAACATGGTTGAGTCTTCCTATGTTTGTACCCAAGTTGATAGTGGTGCACATGAGATATATATTGTGGACTCAAGGCATAAAGGTGATGATTTTGTTCATCACATTGTCAAAGATGTTAAAAGGACACAAGATATGTGTATGGGTGGTCACAAAAAGATGAGAAGGCCAAAATGGTTATTGCCCAAGAAAGACAACACTTACAAGAGATCAAGGAAAGATGTAATAAGCTAGACAATACATTTGGACCTATTTGTGAGCATTTGGAGAGTTAACTTATGAAAATGTATAAACATAAATGGATTTTTATAGGTTGTAAACTTTACATTCACAACGTTAGATCCCTACAACTGGCATTTTAATTAACATATTCCATTGGCAGGTGTAATTATCGTGCTATCTTGACATTAGTTTGAGATTTTATGAGAAGGTGATTTTTTTGTGTAGGTTGGTTGAAGCCCCTGATCACTCTTGGTTGTTTCCCTACATGCATGATTAATTCTATTTGCCCATAGTGGTCACCATAGTCCAGATCTGTAGCCACCTCAATTTTGCAGTGCATTTTTTTTGTGCATAATGGAATTGTTTATTTTTCAAAGCGATATCTTGCATATACGGCATTGTATTTTTGCATACATGTAGGAATTGGAAAGCTAGTTCCACACATTACAAAACCATATTAGCTTAATTTAAAGTCTTTTTTTTGTTTTGAATTCTACTTTGGACATATTGTAAAATATGGGCCCACTTTTACACTATAAGAGTTCCAATTTTACATATTTTCATTTATGATTGTTATATAAGGAATTTATCATTGTAACTAATGGGTTTTGCAATTCATCATTTCATAAGAATTTTGACTATAGGGAACTATAAGACTTTGCAAGATGGCATCTTAAAACATCTTAGGCAGCTTCATCTCTTGCATTATCTCTAGTTACATGCCCTTGAACTAAGTTCATATAATAAGTAGCAAGCATGGGATTATAGGAATGATCGTGTCCTTTGATTGATGGTAACATTTTGTGAAGATATGAGATAGCATTATTATAGACTAAGCAATTTATGTGCACCTTGGACTAGAATATGGGAGACCTGTGGAGACCCACATCTTTCTCCATTCCTAGATGACGCTTTTATGGATGATTGTTATAACCTACCATTTGACACTACATAAGTGGAACTTATGAGTTGGCAGATCTTGATATTTGTGATGACTTTAAGACATGTCTTGATAGTTCTTTGACTTTAATCAATCCTAATCTAGATTTAAAGGTTTCACATTCTTTGTTTTTGAGTTAGTACTATAAGGTCAAGAACTCTTGCATTCAAAAATTGGCAAATTCAATTTGAGGTGTTTGTATTCAAATATGTTTTTTAGAGACATCATCATGGGATAGGTTGTCTAGTAGTATGACATACATTCAGATCAATTTGTTGAAGTTGATGAAAGATCAACCCCACAACTCCCAAGAATTGCCTGCATGCAAACACCTATCACAAAAAGAGAGAAGAAAAATCTATGGAGGATGGAATTCCTAGATCCATTGATGAGACAGTCTTGATGAGCAAAAATATAAATTGCTATTATCAACAATGAATTGGTTAATACAAAGAGAGATCATCCTTATAAAGGAGATCAAAACCCTAAAAAGGTATAACCTAGGTTGCATCATAATAATTAATAAAAGAATTAATCATTAGATGCCTCAAGTTTAGCTTAATAAAACTAGAGTTAATTAGAAAATATCTAATTACTCTAACACACTTCTCCAACAATTGTTGATTCTACTCATTCTTTGCAAGAAGTACTAATCAATCTTTCAGATATAATTTAGTAGAATGAATTCTTGACAGATAATGTAGGTTTTTTTTGTGATCTCATCTTACAAATTTGACCAATACAGTTGAGGGCATTCTTCATCTCTTCGATGAAAACTCTATCATATGTGCTAACCAATTTCTAATCTTGGTTTTCATTAGCTTTCACTTGGCCTTATCTCATCACCATCTTCATTAATTAGGCGTATGCATGATTTGGTTGTGGAATTCTTTTGTGTAATATTTGGGAAGAGTTTAGAGACATCATACATTATGATTTTCTTCCAATATTTTACTATTGGCATGCAAAGAAACCTTGCATACATATTCATTTTTTCTTATTCCCAAAAAGAGGAACATTTTTTAACATTCTTGATTTTCATCATTGTTTGTTGAACATCCAACATTTATTTATTTGATTATACATTGTGGGCATGCATTCCTTCTCTTGTTCTCTCCAATGGGTGGGAACAATGACTGTACATTGGTGATGGAAGTTCCATGTAGGCTCTTTCTTCCTTTTTCACTTGTACATTTTTTCTTCTTCTTCTTTCTCTTTTGGAGGGGCTTTTTTCCCATGGGTTTTTATCCTTTATGATGTTTGTGAAAGATTCCTTTATACCTAGGTACCTCATATGGTCTTGTAGCAGTGACCTATCTTTGCATGTTCTTTCATTCTCCCTTAAGTTGCACACAAAGTGATCATAGGTTGAAGTTACTTTAGGATGAACCTTAGAATCTCTAACCCCATTCTCGGCAACAATCTTTGGACATATAACACAGGCTTAGAGGAAACTAGATATTAGTAGAAGTATAATATGAAAAAGGATGCCATGTGTTATTATATGCCTTAATGATTGTAAGTTAATTGAAATGACATGGTCTGAGGAGGGCAGATCTTACCTCATAAAATATCATGGCTTGCATGAAAGGGCCATGATAGTAACCAAGATGCTTAAGTTTCTCAAACTCCATTGGTAGTTTGGAAATGTAATTTGGAATTCAGAGGCATATGAGTTCCTTAAATGGTTTATGACATCTATCATTGAATGTTATTTGTGATCCATGTTCATAAGATAGTAGTCTTAAGGAGTTTCTCATTCACTTGAGATGGTAGTCTTTAATTTCAATTGGAGGTTGCTCATTTCTTCCACGAAAATATATGCCTTTTGAGTTTATGCACACAAGTAAACCATATATCACATTGTGATTGCATATAACAAATATATTTTTGATAAAATTAATAGAATGACACATCTCTTCTTCTTTTAAAAAATCTAATAAAACTTCAGGATCTGTGATTATATTTCCCTCTTTCTTGAACTATGTCATGAATAATAATCCTACCAACTTCACCTCTCTTGATGAATGGCACCTCTTCGAGGGCTCTAAATTTCTCCTCACCTCTGGAATTAACTCTAGGAAAACATAAGAGTGGATTAGAATAAAGAAAAGATGTAATATCTAGAAAAGCCTCCCTCATAGGATGTAATAAGCTTGACCAATACACTCGATCAATTCTAGTTAGATAGTTTTGGTTAGCAAGCACAAAATGCTTTTTAGAATTGGCTCAAATTTTTGATATATGTAATATTAATAGTGTGTTTTCACTTAGCTAGGGTTTCCTTGAAAATAAATCATTGTGTTATGAGTTCTTTACCAGTTCTATCATTTTTTTAAATATAATTTTATGTGGATATTTATGGCTAAGTTAAAAAATTCTCGATTGCTTTGAAAGTGCTACAACAATTATTCACACCCCCTCACCCCCACCCCCTAGTATTTCTCGATCCTAACCTAATCTTGCCAAAACCATCAATATCTTTACTCATATTTTTTGTAGCAACATATTTCGAGTGGCAACATACATAAATGAATAATTTTTGTTTAAAATCAATGCCAATATTTATATTGTATAATTCATTTGATTTTTTTAGATGTCATCTTTATTGAAGAGATAGTAATATTTAATTATTTTATTATTATCGATTATATACAAGATACTACTAATGCTTGTATAATTATATTTGATATAATTTTATAGCCTGAATATTTGCTTGTGAAGAAAGTCCACACCTAACAATATGAACCCATAAAAAATAAGGAGACAATTGCTAGATTATGGTCTTAGTTCAAAAGAAAAGGTGATGGAAAATGTTATTATCCTTGCAAAAAATGCAAGGCTTAAAAAGTAAAAGAATTCTAACCACAATAGCTCATGGACATTGTAGGCAACATGATCACATTGAAGGGGGAAAGGATTTTGGTCCTTTGGTGAATGTGGATTTTGAACTGGTGGAACATGGAGGTGTAAATATCAAAGAAGAAGTTAATGCTCCTATGGAAGAAGATGATCCTGAGGTAGAGAACATAATTGAAGATGTTGGTATTGGTGCAATTGATAATGTGCCAGAGAATAGGATTGAAGAAGATGTTACTAGCACAACTAATGATGATGATGAAGATGATGATAGTTGTGCATCTAATGATGATGATGAAGAGAACCTTGATATACCTATAATTGAAAAGGCATACAAGCCCCTGTGCCAAGGCTCCCCAACATTACTTCTCTCCGATGTATTGTTGCTAGTAAACTTCAAGGTTATGAATGGTATATCCAATGTAGAAATCTCATGTATGCCAAGGTATAGTGTCATTTTTGTCATGTTCTATGTTAGCATACCATTAGTTTCTTTATATCAATAATGTTTTTCCATGTGAGGCCTTGCCTTGATCCATCATAGCACATTTGATACATTTTTATTTTGACACATTATGACGCAATATGTTGAGACATTGTCTAATGGACTAGACATTATTATTTTATTTTATGTCATGTGATGCTTTACTTTAAAATCCTTAATCATGTTATTTGATGTTTTATAAGCATGCACAATGATGGTGTATTATAGTAAATGAATTTAGGATTAGGAATATGATTAATACTTTAATTATGCAATTGTTAATTGTTAAATATGTGAGCAAAAATGAGATAAAGGTTATTTAAATGGAAGTTTGATGTTTTGATTAATGTGATTATCCAAATGATTTTTAAATATATAGTTGTGATTTTTATCGAGCTACCGATGTGTGAATTGAGTTTGTAGGATTATTAACCATGGAATCTAAAAAAGAATAAAAAATTGACCCTATGTATAATCTGTGAAACTCAAGGTTGAGTCTAATGAAGAGATGCAGACCCCGTTGTTTTGTATCTTATTTGTATTGGTGTAAATAAGTATTTACTTATTACACTTTACTTAAGATTACTTAGGTCAATACATTATTTTATTATTTATTAGTTTGAAACCTAGAAGTTTGTGTACTCTTATGAGTTGTCATGTTGACAACACAGGAGTAAGCAACTCTAATTTAGCACATGGTGTCTACAATACTAGAATTTGTATAATTAACTGAGTTGTCATGTAGACAACATAGTTATTCACACTCTTAATTAAGCACATGGTGTCTACAACATAATTTTACATGCAACACCTTTATAGGCTTATCCTCTCATCATCATACTTACTCCTGTGCTTAATGGAGGACAACCCACACTTGGTGGACATGTGCTTGGTTGTAAGACTTATCAATGTGTTTACTCCTAGGCATTCTAGAATCATTCCAAAGGCCTTTATATTCAGGCACTCCTAGTGTGTATGTACATGAAATTACATCAATTCATTTCAATATTTTTACTCTATTGGTCTATTTTGTGCTTGTGCTTGAGTTCCTTGATCTTGGGTGATTTTTCCCTAAGTCAAATTCTTATATGGTATCAGAGCTGAGGGAATTTCTCTTCACATAGCCATTCGAGATCATCTTCTTGCTTCACCTCGTAAAGGACCTTGACCTAGATCCAAAGTATCGTAGTCATTGGGCATAATCAAATTTGAGGCAAATTTTTTTTGTAAATCAGCACCCGAAGGCCCCAATTTGCAAATCTCGTATGATCATCTTTTAGATCTACAAATTTATTTTCAGATCAGTGTTATTTTCTCTACAATTTCTGTCAGATTTTTTTGCATTTTTTGCAGCAATTTTTTGAAATTTTTTTAGGCCTATTGGGCTAGCAGAGAATTTTTTTTTCTAGGAACTAGGTGATGAAACCCCGGCCCTTGCAGGGAATATTCCTTTTTTAATTAGCAATTTAGATCTCACGCAGCGAGCATGTTATCACAAATTCCAGCCAAATCAACTGACGGTCTCAACCCAACTTCTGGTGAGTGGCTTTACAATTTTTGACAATCATTTCCATATAACCCCTAACAGATCTAATTTTTGGCTAACATAACATTCGACAATTTCATCACAAACCCAATGGCTTGTTTTATTTTCATTCAGTGGCCTTCATGTTTTAAACATCGCTGAAGGTTCTACATTGGCAATGCGGGACTAAACACAACTCTTTCCAGCACCGTTTTTCTACCGAATGTGACTTCACGATAGCCTCTACCAATTTTCTAGCAACTTTTTTGCTCAACAAGGCTTCACCACTATTTGAAATAGTTACCAGCCCGATTGCTGGTATGCTCACTGGTAAACTCGTACACCCCTCCATGCAGCCATGTCTATGACCGCAATGTGGACACCCTGCACACACAGTGCTCCATGTCCATAGCACTTGACACACCATGTCAGTCTACCATGAAGAACCCACCACACCATGCAACCCAATTGGTAATTGAATTCCACACCAGCAGATAGGTCTGCAGCCAACTCAGATCTAGCCTGTGCCACATCCACAGATGCCACGTCAGCTGGGAAGCACAGTCAATTGCCATGTGGCCCAACCATAGCCCACCATGTGTCTTCCTTGACATGTAGGAACCATAAAACATTGTATACTTGCTGACATCATCTTGACGTCACTTGCTACGTCACCAAGGGGACCTAATTTTTGCTCACGTCAGTAGTTTACAAAATGCTAAATTTGATGGCCATCTGACTGTCATTCAAAGGTAAAATTAAACTATTATGATGGCCATTTGACCATCAAATTTAACCCAATGTTTTGCTTCCTAGACCCCTCTTCAGACACAATTTTGATTTGACAACTTTGATAGGCCATAACTTAGTCATCCAGACTCCAAATCATGTGCAATTTTTTTAATTTTGCGTAGAATTTCCTAAACGTTTTAGTGGTGCTATTCTTTTCTAGTTTTGGTGCATGAATTTGTTAGAAATCGTATTTTTGGTTACTATACCTATCCAATCCTACATTTTGCAAATTCAAATGCTCTGTATGGGTTCATCTAGACACATTTTTATGTTCCATTTGTTTTGAAAGTGCTTAATTTTTTGTCTACTTTCTAGATCTGCAATTAGATTATATGTTTATGTGGACAAAAATATCATTTTCATAATTAGGTCCTTTTTTAGACAGTATTGCTTTGATTACTCTTCAAAATTGTTGTACATCTAAGTTATAGTGCTTAGTGATAGATTGGAACCTCAAAAGGTAGTTGTAAATAGCAAAATTGAAAGTCCACTTTGTCCATTTTTGACAAGTGGCCTATTGTACACACACTACATATAAAGTGCCAAAAAGCATCATTTTGGGAGGGGGAGGGGGAGTTCTTTGATTGAGTGAATAGGGGGGTTGTCTCTTGTGTTCTTGTTTTATGCTCTTTTTCATTTTCCACATCATGGATTCACCTAAAATTCCACTTCTAACTTCACACAATTATACTACATGGAAAGATATTGTATAGAGTAGATTAATGGAAAAAATTTTAAATCTATATGTTGATGGAGAAATTACAAAACCCACTGATGCTACAACACTAGTTGATTGGAAAATTAAAGACAATCAGGCTCTAGGCATTATCAGGAGTTGTGTTCATAGAGATCTCTTCTTCCACATTACTAGCTTTAAGGAAGCCAAGCCTGCATGGGACAAACTTGAAGGGTTGTATGGTAAGGTGGATGAGGAAAAGGGATTCCAAATTGAGGATGATCTACTTCTCTTGGATCCTAAATTTTTTTATACAATTCAAGATTATATCAACAAAGCCAATGAATTGAGAGTGCTACTTAAAGATTGTGGTAATCACATGAAGGATAATAGATTGATTCATCACATCTTGAAGTCTTTTTTTTTGAGTTACAACACTCACATGTTGACCATGGGAAGTTCTTTCACTTAGCCTTCATTTGATGCATTCACAAAAATATTGATGTTAGAACAATCTAACTTGATAGATATGGGAATTCTCAAGTCATCAAAGACCAAGGCATTGGTAGCTAGCAATGAGAATCAATCAAACCAAAGTGGAAAAAGTTCTAACAACAAAAAGAAGAAGTAGTGGAAGAAAAAATCACAATCTGAGACACAACAATCTTCCTCCTCATAGCAAGGTAATTCTTCTTCCAACAAGAAGGGAAACAATGACAAGAAGGACAAACTATTTTGTGCATATTACAAGAAACCAAATCATGATGAGCATCATTGCAAGAATAAGATAACAGATGATTTGGAAAGCCCACTCAAGAAGAAAAAAATCAATGTGCCAAATGCTTCCAAGGATTCAATTCCACCCACTTCAAAGGGAAAAGGGCATGCACTTATGGCTGGTTCATGTTCTTCAGCAGAATGGATTCTTGACTCAGGTGCCTCATATCACATGGGTTCTTCAAAAGGAGACTTTTCTTCATTGAAATAATCTAAGGTACCACACATCTTTGTAGGAGATGATACAAAAATGGAAGTTGAAGGGAAAGGAAAAGTGGATATGGAAAATGGAGAGTTTAAAGAAGTTCTCTATGTTCCTAACCTTAGCTCTAATCTCCTTTCAATCTACCAAATACTCACTATGGAGATGACAATAAAGTTGAGTTCCTTCCTGATTCAGTAATGGTGCACAATCTTAAAGATGATTCAATGGTTGCAGTGGGTAAAGTCAATCATCACAAAAGGCTTTATTCTTTCTCTCACTTTATGCCTAAGTATCCTTCACATGCCTTGTTGACTCAATCTCATTCAAAAAATAAATTATGGCATAAGTGGTATGGTCATCTTGCCTTTTGCTATCTTCATCAACTTTGTTCAAACAATATGGTCAAAGGTCTACCTACAATAAAATTTTCTAAGGGATAATGTTCAACTTTTTTCATGTCTATGCATCTAGAGGAGAAGTTTGATAAAGGGAAGTCTTCAAGAGCATCAAGGTCTCTTGAGTTGGTTCACATAGTTCTAGTTCCACAAAAGACAAGTGTTGCAGAAATGAGGATTAGAACTCTTAAGTCAATTGCAAGTTGCATGATTCAAGCCAAGCCCCTTGATCCATCACTTGAAGTTGAATCTATAAGTAGTTCCAATCACATACTTAATAGGTCTCCTCATAATGCCTTAGATGGAAAGAATCCTTTTGAGGCATGGTGCAATAGAAAACCAGTTGTGAAACACTTCAAAGTTTTTGGTTGTCCAGCATGGGAAAACATATCTTTTAGGGAATGCAAGGCACCACCACCAAGGCCTTGTACTTTCATCGTATATGAAGATAGTGTTAAGGCATATAGACTTATGGATCCTGTGACTCATGAGATTTTCATAGAGAGGAATGTTCACTTCAAGGAAAGTTCACCCAGCTTATCCTTTAATCCTCTCCATGTACTTCATACATTGTGGAAACTAATAGTGACATCAGTGATAGTGATTCAACAGATTCAAATATGTGGGATCCTATTGACACATACAACACGATGTCACAACATCAACACATTCCACATGCATACATTGCTACACTGATAGGTCCATGCAAATCAGTACAGTTGGGTACACCTTGTCTTCCAACTCCAACATTAGTGGATGACTACATAACAGATATTTTAGGTTGTTTGTGGAGTCATACATAGTATATTTGGGAGACATCATTGGTTAGATGCATCTTCTCGTTGATGAAGAAGATCCTTCTTTAGTTGTTGCAAGGGCCCACTCTGACCCTCCTATCCATTCTCTACATGATCAATCTTTCCAAGTTGATATGATTGTGGATCCTTATGTACAGTAGTTGTAAGAGGTCTCTTTATCATTTGAGCAGACACATGGTTCTTTGGAATATGTTCTACATCCATCCTTGCTAGATCAGACATTGTTCTTTTCAGCAGTATTCGAAGGGGCGATAGTCAGTATTGACACAGGGATAGTTGAGCAGGTTTTAGAGGCACCATTCATCATCAAGATTCTTTCTACACATTGGGGAAGCATCTCATATGTACCTATGACATTGTTTCTTCCAAAGGGGAGGAACATTATTTATCAATCATGGATCAACTTCTACATTGGAGCAACTATCACTGATCAACATTCTACATTTGGAGGGGGGACTATCTTGTCTCCTTTCTTCTCTCATGTGGGGGGACCTTTTCCTCTTTTGGGATTGTGTTCTTCTCATACTTCTCTATTGTATATACTTGATGTATGTCATAATGGGGGGGTCTTGATTACTCCATCCATCCATGCATCTTGTTTTTACATCTCTCTTTTTGGGGGATGGTTTTTACCATGAGGTTTTCCCTCTTCCTCTTCTTTATGAGAGATTGCATTGCTTTTGTACATGGGTACCTAAAATGGCCTAGTAGCTGGGACCCATCATGCATTTTCATCCTAGCTTTTGTAACCTTAAGTGCATTCCCCTAAGTTGCACTAAAGGGGGGGTGTTGGTGTAAATAAGTATTTACTTATTACACTTTACTTAAATTTACTTAGGTCAATGCATTATTTTATTATTTATTAGTTTGAAACCTAGGAGTTTACGTACTCTTATGAGTTGTCATGTTGATGAAACAAGAGTAAGCAACTCTAATTCAGCACATGGTGTCTACAACACTGGATTTTGCATAATTAACTAAGTTTTCATATAGACAACATAGTTATTCCCACTCTTAATTAAGTGCATGGTGTCTACAACATAATTTTACATGCTACACCTTTGTAGGCTTATCCTCTCATCATCACACTTACTCCTATGATTAATGGAGGATAACCCACACTTGGTGGACATGTGCTTGGTTGTAAGACTTATCAGTGTGTTGACTCCTAGGCATTCTAGAAGCATTCCAGAGGCTTTTATATTCAAGCACTCCTAGTGTGTATGTAAATGACATTACATCAATTCATTTTGATATTGTTATTATGATCATACTCTGTTGGTCTATTCTATGCTTGTGCTTGAGTTCCTTGATCTTGGGTGATTTTTCCTTAAGGAAAATTCTTACAACTTGTATCATAATCTAAATACATGTACCATTCTATAATTGTAAGGTTTTTAATGTTACGTAACAGTGAATTTTATGGCGTTACTTGATAGTCATGATTCGTATATGTGTATCAACATGATAATTAGGGTTAGATGAGTAACCTAATATGTGAGATCCTACCATGACCTATCATAGCATAGTTGATAGTTTCATATTTTGACTATATTACTTTCATTATGTTAATATATTTAGACCTATCAGACATGGACAACATATCTTATGTGATAACTTTAGATTATGATTGATTAGGACTATGATGATATTGGAAATAGTTCATATGCTTATTATTAACAGATTGAGAAGACTATTATGTGGTATTACATTATACATGTCATAATTTGATTTCCTTATTATATTGGTATGATTATATAATTCACATGGATCTTAGTTTAAAATAAAATGAATGAGAAATAGAGATAGCATGATGTTTTGTTTTTCACACATGTTCTACAAATGCATTATTTCTTGTATGAGATAAAATTGAAAATCATTGTGTTCCTAATGGAATTGTAAATCATTGTCTTTCTAGTTGATGGATGTTATGAATATGATTAATCTTGTTGATAGTGTTAATTATCCATGTTGAATTTATTTATATGTTTTCTTGGACTCTTGATGCTTTCATCCAGTGTGCAGGGAATTAACCATGGAACCAAATCAGAGAACCAAGTTTGAGCTATTGTAAATCTATGATGCCAAGGATTCGTCTAATGAAGAGATGTAAACCTCATTGTATTGTGTTTAATTTGTAAATGTGGATTGAAGCATGATTGTTACAAATGTATTTTAATGTTTAGTATTTTTTTCTTAATGGACATGTTAAGTGGACTTGTGATGTGGATTTATTGTAGTGTCAATTGACACATGTGTAAGTGACATGTCCCAACAAGGATTTTTGAAATAAAACCTAACCTATATTAGATGACTTATGCAAATCGCATGACTAAATGAGCCATGAGTTGAGTCAAACCTCTTGAACCCGTAGGTGAGTTAGAAGTGGGTTTTTGGAGGTTTATATGGGACCCTAGGAGGTAGTTAAGGCCAAAATAACCTACCCTACTTATGGTACCTTGGGTTATGAGATGTTTTCTAAGTCAAAAAGGTGATTGTACCTTATTTATGAGCCTTAAAAGAGGGTACCTTTGAAGATATATGAAAAGTGGAGTGTTAGGCAAGCCATACTTCATGCCATACCCCTAGTCTTTATCCTAATTATGATGGGGGTACAAGGAGGATTTATGAGAAAAAGAAACCCATACCTCATTTATGAGAGTTAGATGGGAGAGGAAAGACCCATTTTTAGGAAAGATTTGGTGAAATTTTTGGGTGTTCACCCACTCTCTAAACTTGGAGATGAATAGGAGTTAGAGAGATTTTGGAAAGAGGGAGTTGTTTGAAGAATTGGTGGGAAATCTTAAGGGAGATCTACTACAAATTTCATTGCCTTAAGCTTGGATTCTAGGTTGGTTATTTCACTTCCCTTGTTGTATAATTTGCATGTCCTTTGTTGTGTTATGTGTTTTGTAGAAAGATGTTGATAGAGTGAAATGTTATATTTTCAATATATATGTAGTGTTGATGATAGATTGAAATGAGTCCTTGTGAATTTTTCTTGTTGTAAAAAAATTTAGCCATAATGTTGGGTTTGTTTTGTTTTTGTGTTGTTATGCATCTTGCAATGTTGGGTGAATAAGGCACACTCACACTTGGGGGGGTAGAGTAGCCTGGGGTGAAGGCTATTTGATAACCCATTATGTATAGAGCCTCTCCTTGTGTAGGAGAGAGGAAAATTATGGATGTATGGGCTCCATGTTGCAAAAGTTATTTTAAATATGTGGGGGTGATAAGGGTTGATGTGAATAAAAAATAAAGATGGGAGTTATTTTTATGTTGGCCTTGTTGAAGGAAACTCTGTTTATGTTTAACTTTTGGCTTTCTCCATATGGGTACTTGGTCCACCTTCAACTTGTTTTTGGGGCTTAAATAGACCCTTTGTGAACAATCCTTGGGTGGGATTATTGTGTAGTTGTTTCTTGTTCTATTTACGTTGTGTGTAAGTTTGTATGTCGCCCATTCAAACTTGGTTCTCCTAGCTCAGGGGTGACCTTGTAAAGGTCTAGGTTGGGAGGTGAGCTTCCCATCATTAAAAATTTTTTATTACAATTTTTGTGAAGATTTGAGTCAAGGGAAAATGTGGGAAAGCAACAGTATAATTTGGTCATCTTAATGAGCAAGTTTAGTTGAAGAATTATCTTGGGGGCCATGTAAACAAAGGAATTGTAAAATCTATTATGTATCTATTATAGCAATTATAACTAATTACCCTATTATAATAGATTAATTATAACCCTAAACCCTAGATTAATTACCCTAATTAGGATTTAGTGAAAAGTTGTATTCCTAGGGTTTTTTGAAATTCTAAATATTTCAAGCCAAATTATAGGTCCTAAAATGATCCTAGAGGCTTAAATTAATGCAAACCAAGTGCCTAAGTGTTATGTGTATGGGTTGGGAGCATTTTCCACCCTTCTAGATCCTTTTGTTGACTTTTATGACCTCCTAAATATCTCTTTTTTCCTTCAGTGCGAAAATTGAACATCTCTATGAGTTTACCAAGTTTATACTTCACCAAAAAGGTTATCTTAATCGTAGAATCAAGTTGGAAGACCCTAGAAGGCTTGAGTCAAGTCTTGAGTTATTGTCATTTTAGATGGGTGGGTTTAGAAGCCTATTTAGTTGTCAATTTGAGGGTTGAAGGGTGTTCACCCATTCTCTACATTTAGATAGGAGGAAGAAGGATTAGCTCTTTTCAAAAAATCCATTTTTCATTACTATTTGTGAAGGTAGGATCCTTCATGGCCTTGTTCTTCATGCTTTTTTTTTATTTTCTTAAGTAGGTCTATTGCATGTATGTGTATTTGGTGTGTATGATGAAACATGTGAGGGATGGGTTATTGTGGGTTCTTATTATTTTTTCTTTCATGTTTTCCATTTTTTTTGTGGGGAAAATTGTAAGGGTTGTGTTGGCATTACTCACCCTCGAATAGGGCAGAAGTGGCCATGTACAAGAGGAGGGCCCTAGTTTGACTTCTAGTCAATGCAGAGTCTCTCCTCATGATAAGGAGAGGGAGAAAGTAGGGTGTTATGGGCCCCTACTTTTCAATACAAATCATTTTGTGTTTGGGGAGATAAGGAGTGAAAGAACAAAAGTTCTTTGTGATTATTAGCCTCAGAAGAGCCATCTATTTTGGTCTTGTGATTGACATCTCCTACCCTAGAAAAATCTACCTTCTCCCTAGTCTTGGTTCAATAACCTGGGATGGGCTTCATTTGTTGAATATGTCTATGTGTTTGAATCTGATTATCCCCCGGTCAATTTTGATTCTCCATGGTTATCTTTATGTAAATTTGTAGATTGTGTAGTTGATACCTTGATATGCAGCCAAACTAGATTCAGAGTTTTGGTGTCCTTGAGTCAAATGTTATGGAGACTTCTCCTCGAGAAAATGATCCCAATGTAAAATTCATTGTTAACTTTACATTTGTAATGACAACAATATCGAGTTTTCTTTCCTGATTCTTTCTCGATTGAGTCCTTGAATTAGGGTTTTCAATAAAATATATTTATGAAGTGGCTAGCCCAAGTATGTTGAAAAAAAAGAGCAATTCCTTTCTTATGGCATTCTTTGTACCCTTGATGATTCATTTCATATGCACATGATCAATTGGGATTAGATACAAAGATGTTACACAAAGTCATGCATTTGGATTATGATTAGGTGTTAAAGGAAAATTGATTTAAATGAATGTTACTTATTTTTGCATTGTTAGTATCAATTGAAAAGAAATATATACTCCTATTTGAATGCATAATATAACATCAAAACTATGCCTTTAATTCATCCATGAAAATGAACAAAACATTATGCCCCTTATGTCATGTTAAAATTTGTATGAGAAAACTCAACACTTGGTGAGAAAAATGATCCTTAAGAAATTTTATCATTTTTAGAGCAAAATGCTCTCTACGCTTTGTATGTAAAAGTTTAAATTCTCTTTTGATAACAAAGAATATTCTAAAAATATTCCCTTTTAATATTTTGAACACCATTTTTAAATAAGAGATAAATAGTTATAAAATGGAATAAAAATAAATATCAATTCATTAAAACTATAAACTATCCTATCCTAGTCTTACCTTATCTCAACCCTCGCCCTATTAACTTTAATTCATAACTCACTCTTGCTAATGCCACCCCATTCACTCCAAGCTTTCCCCAAATGATTTGGATGCATGATAGAGTGTGGAGTGGTTTTTGTGGATAGGGCACAAAGTCAAATGCATTTATGAAGCCTAAGTACCCATATCCCTAACACCCCACCTACACAATCACATTCTCCTATTCACTGTCACCACCTTCCATGCATTGAAGTTTTTTTCATCTTCTTTCCTCTCTCACATGGGGAAGAAGATTCCCTTGGAATCCACACTATCTTATTCTTGCAAAATGTTTTGATTGGCATGTTGACTTGGGGGGAGGAATGAGTGTTCAAATTTGATTTGAAAGGCAAACCACTTGCATTCCCCAATTCCCTGGCAAAACATTTTTGGGGGACATGACTGCTACCTTGGGAAATGAATTAACTTTCTTGAGAAATGTGGAGGATATGGGATAATTGGCCACCCACTTGGGAAGTCACCCATGTTCGGGGAAAAGGTTAGGGGGATTGTTAGTAAGTATTTACTAGTTAGGTTAGGTTGGTTAGGTTAGTTAGTTTATGTTAGGGTGTTTAGTTAGTAAGGGTTAGTTAGTAGTAATTAGTGTTAGATAAATTTTTATTTATTAAGTGTTAGATTTATAATTAGTATTAGTTACAGTTTTAGCTTAATAAAGTTGTAAAAGTGATTTGCATTTTAGATGTAAAATTATTAAAATGAGAATGGTGGATTGTTAGGATAAGTTAGTTGTTTAGTTAGGACTAGTATGTGATCAAGAATAGCGATGACATTTTTTATTAGTTTAAAACATTTAGATGTTTTCTTTTGTTAATTGTATTCTATTTAAATAAATAGTATTGTCTAAATAAATGAATAGATGGTTGTTTCCTTTTAACATATTTAATTGTTTATAAGGGGAAGTGAAATGAGTTGCTAGTTAAGGGTAAGTTAGAGGTTGTAAGTTAGTGTTTATGATTAAATTTAAATAAGATAATGACCTTGGGGATTTAATTTCCATAATTTATAGATTTGATGACGTTTAATATGCAATTAAGAACAATAGTCTATTGGGTTAAGTCTAAGTCGGATGAATATTATGACATTGAATTAACGTATGAAACAAATGTCTTGAATAATTTTGATAGTCAATATTTAATGATTGTAAATAGTTTAAAATTTCTATTAAATAATGGTAACCATATTAAGGTTTTTAGACGAATGTCCTAAAATGACGTAACCTGTTTCAACTAGTAGATTTAACTAACACACAAAATGAAACATGGAACCTTAGAAAACCTAATGTGTCTTGTGTGTGTCTTTAGCCAAACATGTGTTAACATAGTGGATTAATTAAAAAAAAGAAATCTATGTGTTTTTTGCCCCGATATTTTGGGCATGACATTCCATAGGTTGATAGGTGAGTGTTTTTTTACCACCATCAAACATTCTAAGTCGCTCTTATCAAGAATTTTTGACCATTACAAAAGATATTGGAATGGAGTATCAAAAAATACATGCATGTCCCAATGATCATATTATATATCACAAAGAATATGAATTTACAATAGAATTCCCTAATTGTCACACTAGTAGATATCAATTAGATCAAATAACCTAAAAGGTGCCTCGTAAGGTTCTTTGGTACATTCCCATTATTCCATGTCTACAAAATTTTTTTAGGTGTACTAGCTTGGCACAGTTTATGGATTACCATGCACAAAATAGAAGTCAAGATGTGAATGCATATGGATGGTTCTACATTTAAGGACATAGAAGATGGGTGGCCAGTATTTAAAGAAGAACCTTGTAATCTAAAGCTTTTTTTGGAAATAGATGGTGTCAATCCATTTGGAGAGATAAGATCTGTTTACTCGGTCTGGCATGTTTTGTTATTATCAATAACCTTCCTTCTTGGATGTCCGTAAAGAGGGAGCACATAATGTTGGCAATAATTGTACTAGGTATCTTTCCATTTAATAGTCATCTAAATTAATTTATAAACAAAGTATCAAAATGGTCATAATAATTATGTTTTTTTAATGTTCAATCAACTAGGTAAGTACCAAGTGAAAGATATGAATGTATATATTGAGCCCTTGATTGATGAGTTCTTAGAGTTATGGAATGGAGTCACTATGTATGATATC
Source organism: Cupressus sempervirens (assembly GCA_028749045.1). Lineage (NCBI taxonomy): Eukaryota > Viridiplantae > Streptophyta > Pinopsida > Cupressales > Cupressaceae > Cupressus > Cupressus sempervirens. The sequence continues at coordinate 258,482,839 of CM053792.1, forward strand.
TCTAGACCAATTGGCGAAAGGCAATTTCAATTCCATGTAATGCTTGCATGGACAATACATGATGCCACTGGACTAACACATTTTTGTGTAGTTTTACGCGTATTTTCGGTATGTAATAGTGCTAACATATTTTCATTGTATGGTTAAGTTGTGTTGCAATTATGAATCTTATAGTACACATGTCATCCAATTATACATGATCTTGTAGGTCTTTAGAAAAAGGAAAAATTTTCATGTCCAATTTGTGGTCCAAAGATGAATCTATCATTCAAAAAGTTTAGAAAAGTAAGTGTTTGATGAGTATAGACACTTTATCCAAAAACATCATAAGTATCAAATTGCCAAAAAATATCTTTTCAATGGGAAAGATGAGACAACATCAAAGCCACAAAGAATGACACCTCACATGTGGAAGTTGGAATACAATAGAATGAATCATCAAGGTAATGTCATTCCATCTGATGCATGTTTTCATATGAAAATTAAATTTGGATACTTTTTTTTTATTTACTAATGATATAATTGATGTTCATGAAAGTTTTCAAGGCATTGATGAACAACTTCCAAAAGGACTTAAAAGCTACCCTAGACAATTTAGTAGGTTGTTGTACTATGAGCACCTCCCAATCATGCATTTGTTTGATGCTATGCATATTGAAAAGAATGTAATAGAGACACTATGGAAAATATTGGATGGAAGGTGTGACAAAGAAAAAATGGTCAAAATTTTCAATGACATTGATGAATCCAATCATGCATTGAAGTTTTTTCTTGAATCAAATAGCAATGGAAATCAAATTAATATGAGCATCATTCCTTGGTTATTAACACAGTAAAAAACTGATGCCATATATGAAACCATAAAAAAAAAACTGAATTTCCCATAGGATTTGTTGCAAACATAAGCAGTCTCATATCAAAGAAAGGTGATTTTGGGTCAAGGTTGAAAATACATGATTGGCATACCTTCATCAAGGTAATTCATGTTCTTCTCTATCTATAATAAATTTGTAAAAATCATGTACTTTTGATTGTTTTATTTTATAATATATTGAAAAAGATCATTTTATTATTACTATAGTATGTTCTATCTCTATCTCTCCCACACAACTTCAACAATATGAGTGTCAAATACATTACATATAATCTTAGGAAGTGTAACACTCTGCCCAGGGATCCAAAAGAACTAACCTAAAATTTTACTAAGTTTTCCAAAAAAATTAAATTTTAAAGAATAAAATATAACAACAATCATAAAGTAGTGGAAGCAATAACATACAATCATACATAAGCAAACATAATAGATTACATTCTTTAAGGATCCCAAGATGTTGAGTCACATTTAATTTTAATTAATACTAAGTCAAAGAAGTACACAACCACATGAAAGAATAATTACAAGTCTAGTCCATTAAATAATATATATTTTTTCTAAATGACACTTGGAAAATAAATTCAGAATGCACAATCATCCACTGTACATGTCACAAGGTATGAAAGGCTTAAAGAATATAAATTTATAAGAATAGATTACATTATTCCTTTCAGATCCATAAAAAAAAGTACAATACAATAAGTGAAATCATCCATCATAAAGATATAATCATCCATCATAATACACAAGGATAGAATGAAAAGAAATGTAGACAAGGAACTCCAACCATGACATCAACAGATGGATCTCAAAGGTAAGAGTAAAAGCACTACCACCCAACCATGTGGTAACCCAAAAAGGTCCGCTCCCACTGCGCTGAGGAGATAGTCTCAAGTCCCAAATAAGATATCAATCCCAAAATCAAAAGTAATATCTAAGTCAAGGAAACCCTAAAAGTAATCTAACTCAATGGTTCCAAGATAAATCAACATCTAGACCCAAAGGAAAACAAAGACACATAGGAAATCTACTATGCAAGTGGGCAAGTGTCATCGCACGAATCAACTCTAGGGTTACCTATCTAGTCTTTTAATCCTCTGGCCCCCTAGTGACTCTATGCGGCACTAGTATCCTTTTGTACTAACAAGGCATACTAACGAGTCAACTCTAAGGTTACCCAGCTAGTCTTTTAATCCTTCGGCCCCTTAGTGACTTTTTGTGGTACGAATATCTTGTTAATTCATTTTAAACCCATTTAATGAAATGTTATCACTTATTAAATAACCTACAATGGTTTACCCTGGTAGCCACTTTTGGCCTTGGCCTCCATTGCAAGCCACTTCCCAACTTAACATACAAATTACTTGCCCTAGGCTCATAAAAGTACAAATCAAAGAATCACAATTTTCACCTCAGTCCTATACAAGTGACTGGAAAGCATCCAAAGATAATCCACAATAACACCTTAGTTCTTTACAAGCAACTAGAAAGCATCCCAAAAATGACTGATCAAAGATTCAAAAAGGTTATACCATTCACCTCAATTTCACACAAGAACATTGGAAATCAATAACGAACAATAAATCCAAACTCATTATAGAGCATACCAGACACATTACCATGGTTGAGTTTAAAAGATCAAGATCAAATCATCATAATATCACAAACACAGAACTCCCAAGCCTTTGGTAGATGTCTTAGAACTGGTCAACACTGTAGTCAACCCAAACCCAACACATAGACAACATATAGATAACAGTGTAGTTTCATAGTTGTTTTGATTTTAAAAACACATAGTTGAGTTAACAATAAGGTTTCAATTTTTGTTTTCAAAGTAAGTTGTTGAACTTATGAATTTTACGTTTTACCCTTAACTATATAACCCAATTCTTGAATTTGAACAAAATGCACAATTACCCCTATTCAATTATAAGCCAATTATTCCAAAATAATTTTAAGAGTAATTATTTATTTAAATTATTAAAATAATAATTATTAATTTTCAAATAAATAATTACAACTTTATTAAAATCAATATTATTAATAATAATAAAATAAATCTACAACTTCATTTATACAATATTCATCATTAATTAAACTCAATTAAATTAATTAATAAGTATGAAAATAAACAACTATATTAATATCTCATTAATTAATAATAATTAACAAAACTATTATTAATAACTAATTTAAAATTAACTATATTTAAAAATTCATTAATAATTAATAAAAAAAGTTTATTAATAAAATTATTCATTAATAATAAAATAATAATAATAAATTTATAAAATAAAATATATAAAAATAATGCCCTGCATATTTTTTAAAAGCTTGCCAGCTTTGTTGCCACGATAGCCCTGTTGTTCATGGTAGCAGGCTTGCCATGCAGCTTTAATGGCCACCACCAGCCTTGCTACTATGGCAGGGAGAAAAATGAAGAATGGGAGGTGGGGATTCGGTGGCCTCGCCTCCTCCCAATTTTATTTATTTTAATTTTATAAATATAAAAAGAATTTATAAACTGTTTCCAAGAACGCCCCCTTCCCATAATATTATTATTTTAATATATATTTTTATAGAATTTCTATCAACTACTCTGATATGTGACAATCTAATCAAAATTTCAATATAAAATTTCTATTTGTTTTAAAACCCCTTCTCAATTTAATTTTCAATTTTTAAACCTGTTGGACAAGGATTCTAATGATATTTTAATCTTCCCGTATATAGACAAAATCCACATGCATACCAGTAATTTCAAAATGAAATATGAAAGATTCATCACAATGAAATCCAGATAAAAAAATTCACAGTCACAAAGAAGACATGAATATTAAGTAACATAATTTACTAGTTGATCAAAACACAAGAATCTATGTGGTTCTAATGCTAAATTCGCAAACACCCAAAAGATTGTGAGAGAAATCTTTTCTCTCAAAACCTTCTCTCTGAAATTTCCTTCTCCAAAATTTCCAATCCTTGGAAAAAGGACCCTCAATTGCTGATAAGGAGTTGTCTCCTAAATTCAGGGCATTGATTGTGTGATCACCCAAGGGAACTCTTTGATCACAACTTTTTAACTCTTTTTTTTTTTTTTTTGAAACTTCATGCATACTTTATGTAATTTTAAAATGTTTAATAAATTAATTTCTTTTTTCACTCTTTAATTTATTTTTGAAGCGTTAATTGATAAAATATTTATTAACTTAAGTAATAATAATATTTAGCATTTATTTAAAAATGACCTCCTAAATATATTATTATTAAATTAAATTAATATTATTAAGCTTTAAATTTGTACTATAAATTTCTCTTTAAATTTTAATTATTTTTATTTAATTAATTACCAATTAATTAAATATAATTAATATTAAAATTATCATAATAATTTTCCATTATATTAAATCATTAATTAGTCTTTTAATTTGACTTAATTAATAGAAAAATTACAAAAGACTTACAAGATGAAATATGGAAACCCATCATAAAATACCACATACAAGATCAAACTCAAGGGTTATAATCATGAATTTATGTCATACAAGGAATTCAAAAGGGTAATCATCTCAGATACTTGTCCTAATTTTCTAGGATAATTGGTTTAAAGGTTTAGGATTTGGACTCAAGAATTTATCTCCCCTCTCTTACCATTGACATATTACGATAGGGTATGCTCATCCTGGCAATTCAGGGAAGTTGATACTTGGTACCTATAATCTGCATAAAATCTATGCATGTACAAACACAATATTCTAAACTAAACAGGCAATGGCAGGAAGTGGTGCATCATGTAGATCTTGACTAGTAGGTGACTACGACTCCCTTCCTTAACCACATCAGAAATGTCGTACATAAAGAAAACATACATGCACACCATACACATGTAGTATGGGGTAAGTATCCATAAGAAAATGCGTATAATAATCCATCTAACTAACATCATCAAATAACTTAAATCATTGTAAATAATCATCATCAAATTATAGTCATGCATACATAAAGTAACTAGTACCAAGTAGTCTCGTCATAAAATCAACTAAATATGAAACAATATCTAATAATCTAAAAGATAATGCTACTAATCATCTAACATAAACTAGCCTAAAAGAGTTCAGCAATAATAATTGAATTTAAACTAGGGCAGGCACTATAGGAAATACATGAGGTTAGAAGTCTTATTTGTTATATTTATTATATAGAACTTTAATTAATCTCTTTAATATATTTTTGTAGGATGAATATCTTCTAGGCAATTGTCATCTAAAGAAATTGATTTAAAAAAATAAAGAAATGGAACAGAAAATTCCTCAACTTTTGCGTGAGATGCAAAAGTATCTACTTTCAACTTTTTTTAATGCTCAAAAACACTACCTCATACATCTAGTTGAGAAGATCGAATTGTGTGGAATTGTACAAACTAGATCAATGTGGACAGTTAAGAGACACTTGAAATTTTTGTAGAACTTGGTTCAACAAAGATTATGTCCTGAGGGTTCCATGGTCGAGGGATATATGGTCTACCAAACCATGATGTACATTACTGAATATCTTCTCAAGTTTGCATCAAAAATCCATGTAGATCGCATTTGGGATCCCAACTCCATTAACAGATTTGAAGGGGAGTACTTGATGGGGAAAGGTAGATTGAAGAAAGTGAGAGGTAATTATGAGATGTTATTGTAGTTAATTAATTATTATCCATCATCAATATAAGTTGTTCCTAACTTGTCTATTTATTTTATATAGTTTCTCATGAGCGGGATACATTTCATTTGTATATTGAAAACAATTTTGATTGGATGATGGTATGGATTAAACAATCTCAACAAAATGGTCACTCATTAACATGGGAAGTTGTTGCTTCAGTGGTTAAAGAAGCTCATTATAATGGAGATCCCAATGTTATGCCAATGGTAATTGATCTAGAAAATGGTTTAAGAGGTGGAAATGTACATATAAGTTAATCTATCATGACCCATTTGTTTCAACTCACAGATGGATGCATAATTTTGACATGTTTGAAAAATAACAAGTCAAGCACCACAAAGCTATGTACTATAATGGTCATAAATTTCACATAAAAAAGGTGGACAAGACTAAGAGAATTTGTGATTTTGGGATAACTACAATCTTCGAGGTCACCAATACTTTTTCTAGAAATGACATGCATCCTCAAAAATCTAAAAATAGATACTATGACAATTTGGATGATATAATTGAGTGTTACTTTAATTCCTTAAAACTAGTTCTATTTGGTGTCAAATGGTATAGGCTACGACTGAATCAAAATGATCCTGATAGAACTATTATTGAATATGATAATAGATTTACAATGATTAATACAAGGTCATTTGAGCTAGTTAGAAATGATCCATATGTTCTTCCAACCCAATTTGAGCAAGTGTTTTACTTTGGCATTCCACATAAACCAGGTTGGTCATTTGTCATTAGACATGATCCAAGAGGAAGACCGGTAAAGTATAATGTAACTGAAGCAGATGATACTGAAGAAGGGGAAGATGAAGTAGATGATGATGATGGTGAAGGTGAAGAAGGATATGATGATGATGATGATGATGATGACGACGATGCTGATGGTAGTGGTGAAGATGAAGAGGGAGATGATAATGATGATGATGATGATGATGATGGCAAAGATGTTCATGATGATGGGGATGTCATTGATAATGATGATGGTGGTGGTGGTGGTGGTAGCAGTAGCAGTGGTGTTGGTGGTGGCGAAGATGATGATGGTGGTGATGGTGATGGTGATGATGATGATGATGATGATGATGACGATGACAATGATGGTCATAGTGACAATCATGATGTTGATGATGGTCATTTTGATGATTTGGATGATGATGATGATAATGATGATGAGATGGATGAAGAAGATGATCAATGACATGATCAATAGAAATGTCTTAGGTGTTTATTAGGTTGAAATATTTGTTACAATGCTCAATTCTTGGTGTTGATTACTTATAATATATAAGTAACCAATTAAAAAATATACAATCTTATTTTTTTGTGATGTATGCATATTGCTGATGTTATGTTCTATGCAATTTGTAGCATAATTATCATGTAATTTGTAAATAACTTAAGATAAATGATTTACATATGCAAGAAACTATACCCCTTTAACTAGGGTCATACAAAGTGACATGGATCGGGAGGTATAAGTTTATTGCATGCTTTCTTTCTCTTTACCTTCAACATTAACTTTAGGCAAAACTCACCAATATTAGCCTCATTTTATAGAAAAATATTTCACTCCTTCAACTATATCTCTCATTTAATGGGCTACAGGTAACACCAAATAGGTATTTGTTAGATCTATCTTCCTCGAGTGAGGGAAATGCAGGAATAGAAGAGGATAGTGAGACATGTAATAGGTCTATGAAAGAGAGACAAACTAGAGGTCAAAATATTAGAAGAAAATTCAATAAACACATGCAATTTTCCCTTGCTCAAGGAGGGTCATGTTCTTATGATGATGAGACAAAGGGTGACATCAAGGTTCCCTTGAGGTACACACATCTTGAGAAAGAATGGGTACCCAAGGAATTACCTTCAATTGACACTAATTTTTGTGTTAATGAGAGGATATATTGCATAGCTCCATCATAATTACACGGTTTGCACCTATTTTTCGTGGATGACATAAAGGTCATTTTTAACAAAGTTGTTGAATTGATGGAGTATGTAGGACCTTGTTATGATTACAATAACTAGATGTGGATAGTTCAAATTTTAAGAAAGTATGCGTAGGTATGCATTGTCAGCAAATTATCTACAATAGAAAGAAAATGATCAAAGTAAAAGAGTTGTTGTGTACATTGATGGAAGGCCAAAAGCAACAAGGAACATTGCATGTTTTATAAATAGTATGCATCCTGGGTCAACTAATAAGTGACCCAATTGCATTTTTTATTAGCATGAGGGAAATCATGTTTTTGTATGTGCAATAAAATCAATAAGTTCAAGTGAAGAGTTGCTAATAGATTACAATTTGAATCGCATAAATACAAAGAAAGCTACTATCATGGGACTTATAAGTACTATATATGTAATATTTAAACTAATTATTTCCAATTAGAACTCCAATATACAATATACCATTTTAATAATAAGTTTTTTTTGCTAAGTTGAGTATTCCTTTCATTATGCTAATGTTTATATATATATTCTTTGTCACAGGGCAACATGGCTGATCCATCCGATGAAAGAGGTAGGGATGTTGCTACCACCCCTTCTCTAGCATAGGTAAACCTTTTGTATAAAAAATTATGCAATTGTAATTTTACAAAATGTCATATTATTATGTTACTTTTGTTAAGGTTTTGGACTTGTTTTAATTTTTTTATTGATGTTTTTGTCACAATTTGATTATTAGGAAAAGGAAAAAGAACATATTACACATGAGCAATTACTTGCTAATACAGCGGCCATAGTATTATGTGATGATGACATCGCATATAGAAATGACCCTATAACCATATGTAAAAAGACCCTCAAGACCATCAATCTACAAAGTCTTAGGCTTGTGATGGATCCAAATCCAACAGAAGAGAAATAGGTGATAAAAAATGAATTGTATCATAGAGCACGATGTCTGGAAGTAAGCAACAAAGATTCTTTTGCTAGTACAATAGTTCAATAAAGCTTTATGTTTTATACTAATTTATAGATCATGAACCACAATATGCATGTTTTGTTACAGGAATTTTTAAGACCACACCAAGTTCTTCCACCTAACAAGGGTACCAGTGTAGGTCCTGCAAGTATGTGATTTCAATTCTCAATCATCAGAAGGGACATTATTTTCTTCATGATTATTATTGACAACTTTATATTATTGTTGTCATTTTTTTGCAATCTATATTTAAAAAAGACAATACATTGTATGTATGTATATATATGATTATTTTTTAGGTGCTTATGCTTTCCATACACCTACTTCCATGAGGTCAGCCAACACTTTGAGATTGCCAACTATAGGATCAACAACAAGGAGCTTACAAACATCCACACCTACTACAACTAGAGCTGGTAAATCCTTGTTTTGCTACATTTTTTTATAAATTTTTTATAAAAAGTCCAGTAGAAGATTGCAATGATGATGTGATAACAAGTGCAAGGTTTAAGGCGTTCAGTGGGCAAAGTTCAGATTGGGAAGCCAAGTTTCAGTTCTGGAGAGATCTCATCATTAAGGTTGCTCAACATTTGGGTCAAATTATAATCGATATAGAAGAGGTTAATTTTCTTCTCTTCCCTTCGTTGTTGGTATAATCTAATTATGCAAACCTTTGTTTTAATTTGGACATATGCACTATATGGAAAAACATTTTTATCTTACACAACAATAGGAATTTGATTATATATATATTTTTTTCCTAGTAAATCTTTTTTAATATTTATATCTAGTAAGGTTATGTTAATATTTCAGCACTATGTTTTAAATATTTGTGAACATTGATTCCTTTTGAATGGATCTATCAATAGTCCTATAACAAACCACACTAAATGTCTATTTGGTGGTTTTACTGATGTGGCCGAATTCATACTTAGTTCATGGTAGAATTTTTATCCATAGCCGACGAGAAGCTCTATTTTGGGCTATATAGCCACATCATGCATAAACATAGCGTATCCTCACCCTATTTGTATTCTTTTGTAGCTCATTTCAAAATGATGTACTCCTATTCGTAGTGATGAGGAGATAATCAAACTAGATAATGTGCACTTGAGTAATGGGCCCTCAAACATACTTAAATAGACAACTGGGTTCATACCCCTTGATATGGTAACTCAAAACCCAACTATTCTTGAAGCCAATTCATATGCAAAGAAATTTATAGAGCCCTCTTTCAAATTGCAAGACTCAAAGTTCAACCCCTTAACTATTTGTGTGACAAGATCCAAAGATCATTATCCCTTGAATGTATACTCCTCTCCACTAAGTGGTAAAACAAGAATTTAGTACTTCAGACATGAGTAGATCATCAAGCTCCCATTCTCATTCATTTGGATGCAAACTACCAAGGTTCCCAAACCTATTCTTTCTTCAAGATTTGAACTCTACACTTTAGGCCTAAAAGAGACCTAATTCTAGGTGAACGCCTTAAAATGGCCTTAACAATAAAGCTATTGGGATTTCATTTGTAGAGATTGATATTTGTACTAGAGATTGAAGTTGCATGCTATATTCAACTACAATTGTCCACCTCTCACCTACGTATAACACAATATGAGCTTCAAAAAGTGGTAAAACTAAGAGATGTTGTTATTCCAGTTGCCCTTAAAGGGTAATCTTTGTCTACATTATTATTTTCATTATTTACTCTCTGATTCCTTCTCAATTTGTGTAATACGAACCCATTTGATTCTCTCCCTCTAAAATCCTAACATTTAATCTACAGACCTTTTATTTATCAACTACTTTCATGAAGGTAATATTTCTTTCGGTATTTATATTAGCAATTAACAATTTAGTATTTACAACTACATTAGTGTTTTGGCACTTTTCTTATATTTGTATATGTCATGTTATGTTACTATTCAAGCATTCATATTTTGATTGTAGGACCTCATTTAACTGTATTGTGTAATTTATATGTTACATCACTGTAATCATTTTATCTAAACCAAAGTCATTGCTGCCCATTTTGATGCGTAGATTAGTATTTTAATCTCTAGACTCAAAATAGCAAAGGAGATTGTGTGGTATGAAAATAATTACTTACCCCTAAATTTTCCAATACCTCATATACCATATTTTAAAATTATAAATCTATGTTGTTCTCTATGTTGATACAATGCTTTGCAACATAAGATTTGGCTCAAAAAAAATTCGTCCATCATTGTTTTCTATTTTGGTTTCATTGGTTATCCTACGTTTGATGAACTAATTATATAAAGGATGTGAAAGTCATATAAGCACAATGAGAGGAATACTTGATCACACCAGTCACTTTTTCTTCAAATTTTTTGAGATTCCAAAGTACTGTCATATCATTAATGTTTTGAGATCATCAAATTTGTTTGTCCCTTAATTAAACTATCTTCCAATCACTTTAAACTTAAGAAATAATAGAGTTCAAAATTCAATAAACTTACTAATATTTGATAGGAGTCAAGTCATGTTTTTTTATCATTAAAAGGAGTAAGAGGGTGTTGGTTCATGGAATAGATTATTGACCTATTAATAGTACAATAATAGCACTAGTACAATTTCAGCACAACAACAATCTATCAAAAATAAAAATAAAAGAGTTAACAATAAAAAATGTCTAGTAATGATGTTATTAGCTTGTTATTAGCCTGATATATAGTGAGATTATTTTTTTATTATTTTTTTAAAACTCTAGCTATCGTCAATATTTCGATGCACTCTTTCCTCTATGGTATGACAAGCCAATTAAATCATCTCTTGATGTCCTTGATATTTTGATGTGGACTGATGTTGATGTTATGAAAAACCCATCGAATCATATCTAGTGGGCATTGATATTTTGACGAGGTTTGTCGTCGATGGTATTTAACAAACCTGTCGAATCATTTCTGGCTGGCATCAATATTTTGACATTTTGAATTAGTTGTATAATGCCATCATGTGACATAGATAGGGATGATTTTTGACAGAGTGGCTTGTCGATAAATCGACAGCCATGGAGTGTGATGAACTTTTGATGCAATTGTAGTGACCTTGATTTTTGACATTTAAGTGTCAAACTTTTGACCACCCATGCATTCAAAAATAGGTCCAAATTTACTAGTGAGTAGAACTTTCTTCTTTAACTCCTTTCACTCAACTCTTCATTGAAGTTATTCTTCTAGCAGTGAGAATAACTACTATAGATTCCTAGGAGGCAAGGGACCTTGAACTTATGCTACATTTTCTAGAAACATGGGAGAAATTACTATCAGATTCAATACTTCATAGCATTTTGGATTGTATAAGATGCCCAAATTAATAGCAACAATAGATAATAGATACTTGGGATCCTCGCAGGGAGGCTGTGCTAATACATGCATGGTTACATCCTTGGCTTCCATTTTGAGCTAACATATAGAGCCTTTATATCCAACCATTCGTTATAAGTTGGGGAATTAACTTCATGCTTAGCATGCAAGGGATGCATCTACATATACAATTTTATCACCTTGAAAAAGTGTATTTGATCCTGCTAGCTGGGAACAGTTGATTGCCTGTTTTATTGTACCTAATCTAATGATAGTTCTACAAGAATTTGTAATCAAACCAAGTAATTAGCAACTAGACCAATTTAATTAGGTTATGGCTTGTTTCTTTCTAAAAATATTTTCTATGATATGTTTTTGTAAAATTTCTTGCCAACTCTATCCATTTTTTTGTGGTCTGCATTATTTTTGTGCAGGATCTTGAGCTAAGTCACTTAGCATGGGTTAAGTGTGTTTTATTGTTTTATTATTTGGATTCTGGAATATGTATGCAGCTGGATCAATTTTTCTATTTTGCTAATATGTAATAACCACCTTAAAAAATGTCTCTCTCTATATATAAAGACTACAAGTTGTGCAATTTGTCATGTATTGTATCTGCATTTTCTTTGCCATTGCTTGTAAGAGTGTTTCAAGGTTGGGAACCACTTCAACATCCTTTGCATTGTTTAGAGGTAATGTCATTCTAGAAAAGTCTTGTACAAGGGAATGAGCCTTGTGATTATGCCATTTACATACAAGTAGAACTTGCTTCTTCAACTCCTTTCACTCATCTCATCACTTAAGTTATTCTTCCAGTAATGGGAATAGCTACTAAAAATTCCTGAGAGCTAAGGGACCCTGAACCTATGCTACATTTTTTGGAGACATGGGAGAATCAACCACTAGATCCAGTGCTTCATAATATTATGGATCATATAGGATGCCCAAATTAATAGCAACAATATATACTTGGGATCCTCGTAGGGAGACTGTGCCAATACATGCATGGTTACATCATTGGCTTCTATTGTTAGGCTAGAGTATGGAGCCTTTATATCCAACCATTTGTTATAAGTTGGGGAATGCACTTCATGCTTGTCATGCAAGTGATGCATCTACATATGCAATTTTATCACCTTGAAAAATTGTATTTGATCTTGGTAGCTGGGAATAACTGATTATGCATTTTATTGTTCCTAATCTAATGATAGTTCTATAGGAATTTGTAATCAACCCAACAAATCAGCAACTAGACCAATTTAACTAGGTTATGGCTTGTTTCTTTCTAAAAATGTCTGCTATGATATGTTTTCGTAAAATTACTTGCGAGCATTGCCCATTTTTGTGGTATGCATTATTTTGTGCGGGATCTTGAGCTAAGTCACTTAGCATGGGTTGAGTGAGTTTTATTATTTTATTATTTAAATTCTAGAATATGTATGCAGCTAGATCAATTTTTCTATTGTGCTAATATGTAATAACCACCTTCAAAAAGATCTCTCTCTATATATAAAGACTACAAGTTGTGCAATTTGTCATGTATTGCATTTGCATTTTCCTTGCCATTTCTTGTAAGAGTGTTTCAAGGTTGGGAACCACTTCAACATCCTTTGCATGGTTTAGAGGTAATGTCATTATGGAAAAGGCTTCTACAAGGGAATGAGCCTTGTGATTATGCCATTTACATACAAGTAGAACTTGCTTCTTCAACTCCTTTCACTCATCTCATCACTTAAGTTATTCTTCCAGTAATGGGAATAGCTACTAAAAAATTTTGGGAGCTAAGAGACCCTGAACCTATGCTACATTTTCTGGAGACATGGGAGAATTAACCACTGGATCTAGTACTTCATAACATTATGGATCATATAGGATGCCCAAATTAATAGCAACAATATATACTTGGGATCCTCGTAGGGAAACTGTGCCAATACATGCATGGTTATATCCTTGGCTTCCATTTGTTATAAGTTGGGAAATGCACTTAATGCCTGGCATGCAAGTGATGCATCTGCATATGCAATTTTATCACCTTGAAAAACTATATTTGATCTTGCTAGTTGTAAACAACTGATTGTTTGTTTTATTTTACATAATCTAATTACATTTCTATAGGAATTTGTAATCAACCCAACTAATCAGAAACTAGACCAATTTAACTAGATTATGGCTTGTTTATTTTAAAAAATATCTGCTATGATATGTTTTTGTAAAGTTTCTTGTGAACTCTACCCATTTTTTGTGGTTTGCATTATTTTTGTGTAGGATCTTGAGCTAAGTCGCTTGGCACAATTGAGTGACTTTTATTATTTTATTACTTGAATTATGGAATATGTGTGCAACTGGATCAATTTTTCTATCATGTTAATATGTAATAACCACCTTCAAAAATATCTCTCTGTATATATAAAGACTAGGTTATGGCTTGTTTCTTTCTAAAAATATCTACTATGATATGTTTTTGTAAAATTTCCTGCAAATGCTGCCCATTTTTCATGGTCTGCATTATTTTTGTGTAGGATCTTGAGGTAAGTTATTTAGCACAAGTTGAGTGAGGTTTATTATTTCATCATTTGGATTCTAGAATATGTATGCAGCTGGATCAATTTTACTATTGTGAGCTAATATGTAATAAGCACCTTAAAAAAGATCTCTCTGAATATATAAAGAGATACATGTTTAGAAGGAAATATAAAGACATACATGTTTAGAAGGAAAAGAAAAGAACATTTACATAGGTACCTATTCTCACCCTTGAAAAAATCATAGAGCAAGGGCACGTAGATCATAAGGGCACAACACAACAATGAAATCACAGAGCTGCAAGGGCACAACAGTGAAATGCAAAGATCATAAGTGCACAACAATGAAATGCACTGATCACAAGGGCACAAAAATGTTCATAGCTCTCCACCTCTTTCACGTGTAGCTCTCCACAATCAAAATAAATGGGGAATGATTTATGTCATTTTTTTTTTGTTTATGCTCATGTGGGCAACACAATCATGATGCCAACATCGGCATTGCGACAGCGTCAGGGACTACAAATTACACCACCATCGCAAATTGTCATCACAATTTGACCCTAAATGTTGTAATGAGAGGATTTTTTTGGGATCAATCTTTTGTGAATGATATCTTCTCTATGAGGAGAAGTTCTAAGTGAAACTCCTTGTAATGCTCTCTTCTTTATGAGAGAAAATTAAGGTGAAAACCTTTGTACCACCCTTTGATTGGGTTCATGGTGGTTATGATTTCACATATGATATGTAATGAAAGGTTATAATATTTCATTGGCATATATTAATTGAAGGTAACCATTATGAGATGATGATCTTATAAATTGTAGACCTGTAATCATGATAGACTTCATTAAATTGTTGTCCGAGAGAGCTGAAAATCATGATAATGAATAGACAAAAGGTAACCATTGTAAGGTGGTGATCTTATAAATGGTAGACCTATTATCATGGTTCTTTGGGCCAAAATTTTTCAGACACCATGATAACCATCTTGTTATGGTTCTTTTGCCAAATCTTGTCGGACACCATGACATAGTTACTACTATAGACCACATTTAAGGTGGTGTTTTAAAGTTATGGAAATTGCTTCAATTATGTGTTATGAAAGGTGAAAAATTTAGCCTCATAGTAAATTGAATATCATATTGAGATGATATTTCTTCGTATTCTTGAGAGCATAATATGTTCTATAAATCCTCCCTAGCTAAGAGGGAGTGTTAAGGTTGTAGCTTTGTCAGATTGATTTTAACATAAGATACCTTGTTGATGGTAAATAATCTTTAAGATAAATATCTTATATATATTATATATGTAATATAATATATATTATATATTATTATATAATAATATAATAATTCATATTATATATTATTATATAATAATATATTACATATATGGTTATTTATATTACTATTATATTAATATATTAACTAGTGATGATTAGACGTAGAGACATGTCTCTTCATGAAACATGTCTCCTCTCATATAAGCCTTCATTTGCATTTGGAACACAATCAATACAATGACATTATTAGTACATTTACAGTGATCCTAGAATTAACAGTTTTTATTGGTGTAGAGATACCCCCACTCTTTCCTAATTGATTCAAGATGGCATGAAGTTGTCTACCAAGACAAAACAAGCATCTAACTTAGACTGAATGATTTGAGTTGGTGTGGTCCATAGATCTTTTTTATAATTCATAGAAGTTGGCCAATAAACATTAATAAGAAAGAAAAAATACTGAACCAATCAATTTTAATCAACTGATAATTAGGAGATTGTTGAATTAGGTGACCTTGAACAACTCTGGGTTCCAAAGGGCAGCAAGGCCCCCAAAAGCACCCACTCCTTTGTTGTGAATTACTATTCAAGAGGTCCACTTGACAACCATTTTAGAAAAAGTATCCTAATATAGCTTTGTTTCTTGTAATACAATCATATCCATTTTAGAAGAATGAAGTAGTTGCTTGATTCTATATCTCTTTTCAGAGGCATTAATGCCTCCGACATTCCATGAAAGAATATTCATGGATGACAAGGATAGCCTTTTGTTCTCCTTGTCATTCTTTTAAGGGTGGAGAATTTCTCCATAATAGCACTCTATAAACCTGCATTATAAACACCCATTTTAATGTTTAAATGGATTATAGATTTTGTGTTACTTTCCACATGCATGTGAGAGTTAGGACCATACCGCATTGCCTTTAATACTAATTCTAAGCCTCAAACGTGGTTGCAGAAGAATTTGAAACAATTCACAAAACTTGCATAAAGTTCCTTGGGAACATCACACACACCAATGGAGGCGTTAAAATAATATTTATCATTCTGTAACACTGATGCATGGTGGCCCTTATCATCTTTTCCAAACATTGCTTAAATGGGGATTGGGTTCTAAACAACCATGTCTGGTTTTTTGTTTGTCTTCTCTATTTATCAGAGCAAATTCCAAATCTTTTGATGCCAACATAATGTAGTAGGAATTGATACTACTTCCATACAAATTGACACTTTTGCAACCACTAAACAACTTGTTTTTTCCATATCAACGTTGTTGCACTTGTAGATCATACTTAGTAGTTACAGTTTGAATATTGCTTACATGTTGCTTTGAGATGGACAATAACCCAAAGGGCTCATCCTACGAGCGTTGACTGTTGAACTCTTATTATTTTTATTTTTCACTTGCAGATAAAAGGAGATTGTCTTGATTGTCAGTAGCTAAGACAAGGCTCAGACAAATTATTCATTCAGATGCAGTTGGTTAATGGCGGCACCTTTCCCCAATGAAAGTGATATGCACTCTATTTTTATTTTTTATGGTTTTTATTGGGAGTTATTTTCCACTTTTAGCCCTCCCACTTCTTATTATTGGCTCTCAATCAGCAATACTTATACATGCATTATTTTTATTTTCAACATGTCTATGCTCACTTGATGTTTCCTTAGCAGAGTTTAATAGGAGTTATAAATTGAGTTGATAACGCATAACACAAAGTCTAAAATGTGAAAGGCCAATCTCACCAGTTGGCCGCCAAGGGTTCAAACACCCTCAACATGGGAGCTTAGATGGTCAAGAGACTTGCAGAAATAACTTATTTTGTGAAGCCTAAAATAGATTTAGTGTGGGCCAAATTCTATAACTAGAAACAACATTAAGCTACATAATGCTACCACTTCATAAATGATTTTGAAATTTTGTTTCACATATTTTTAGGAAATTTAGTTCCAAGGATTTGTGTAGTATGTTCACTAAAATTTTGCAATTACAGTCATTCTGGGTGTTTATTAAAGCCTATCTTGTTAGGTTAAAGACTAATATTTTATATAGATGTTCTATCCAAAATCTACAGATACTTAAGATCTATTATATATTTCTGTGTAATATAACCTCATTTTTTTGTTTCCATTTTCTTACGTTGAATGTCCTCTTTACATGAAAATTTTTGCAAATAAATTATGTTTTAGATTAAGGTAAAAACAAGTTTTGAAGGGACCCGAAACCCCTAACAAGAGTAAAAAAAGATGTTCAAACAAAGCATAACCAAGAAACAACATCCTAAGAGCAAAAAAAAAAACACAAAATCAGGTTTTACAGGGACCTGAAACCATAGAATGTATCCAAAAAATGCGACCAGGTTTCACAAGGACCTGGAACCTACAAATTTTACAAAGCTTATCAAATAGAAAACTAAAACCAAAAACAAAAAAAATCAGACCACTACTGCAACTTCTTGATCATCTTAGCAGCCTCCCTCCCTACTTCAACTATACTAAGAGTAGTATCAGCAGGGGAAAAGCCAATACCAGCAGTAATTTCAACAACCTTCTTCCACGAGCTCAACCTGGTCCTTTTACTTGGTCCTCTAGGAGACATAATATCCTCATTGGTCTTCTTCCCCAAACTTGTCACAGCTACACACAAACTAGAATTCATTTGTTCCATATTATTGCCACTTTCCTTGATCATATGCCGAAGACCTTGTTCATATTCCTTCAATTTTCTAGGTATATTTCCCACCTGAGTTTCCTGCTAGCCTAGTTTGGCCCCATCATTCTCCTGATCCTTCTACACGTTGCCCATTTTTTTCTTAAGTTTCATAATCTCATTGTAAATCCATGAATCTCCACAAAGAGAGGAGTCAACTTTAATCTTTGTAGTATTAAGGAAGGAGAGCAAAATCCCCAAACTTGGGTCATCATCCTCCAGATCTCTGTGCCCTTCTCATCCTCTTTACCTAAACCTTTCTCCCTTCCCATCTCCTCCTCCACATTCTCCTCTCTGAATCTTTGGGTTTCTCCACCATGGTTATCTTCATTACTAGTATTATCCAACCCTTCATTTTTTTCTAGACTTTCCTCCACATCATTCTTCCCAGTCTCATTTTTACTACCAAGATAACCTTCTAAATTAGAACTAATATCCCCCATCTCCATGTCTTCCTCTGTCTCTACATTTTTATCTTCATCTTTATTAGAGGAATCAGTGATATCCTCAACATTTTTTTTGGGGAGTATCCTTAATCACTAATTTATTCTTCACGCTCTGTCCTTCATCCCCTTTGCTCTTTCTAGATTGGGATTCACTCACTGACCCCCTTTTCTTCTCCAAAATAGGGGAAACAAAAATCGTCTTTGTCTTGTAGTAATTCTCAATTAAGAGAATGAGGTCTTCATGAAGGATAGGGTGAGAGTCTTTCTTCCTATGGGCCTGGAGGCTTTGCAATAATGAAAACCTGAGGTAGAAAGGAAAAGAAATCCTATCTTTATACCAGAAATGGTTTAGAAAAACAAAATGGAACTTGTCGACTCTTTTGGATCTTCCATCTAAAATAAAGTATTCATGAAGATAACACATCCCTCCATATTACTTTTATCTGGTTAAGCTTGTAAAAGTCCCCATTCTTCTACAAATTTTTCTCTTCCTCCTCATTTTTCAGAAACTTCTTGAAGGCAGTGTTAGAGATGGTCATTTCCTTGTTGTATTTCAGCCCATCCTTCAAAAGACCAGTCACTTCAACTATGAAGTCCTCAATGAGATGAACCATGACATCGTGCAAAGTTACCCTATCCTCAAACCAATTCTTAAAGAAAGCTTCAGTAACATGCGGTTTAAAACCATGCAATCGCTCTAGGTAAGGAGTCACATTTCCTTTCTCAAAAATTTTCCAAACAGCGGCTTTTCCCTTCCAATTTTTGCAATTTTTAGGCTCTTGTTTCCTCAACTCTCCCCCCATTTTCAAGCAATGTGTGTCTCTGAGAATGAACAGAGCAGCTAAACCCGAAAAAAGAGACAAAATGAAGCGAACCAAAATACGCTCAAAAGTTAAGAAGGATTTGAATAATCTTCCTTTGTGCCATGCCCAGATAATAATAGCAATGAAGTACATCTTAGGGACTGTAACACACCCCTCCATAGACCCTCTTTTAATTATCATTAAATTACTAATCTTGGAGGACCTTTCCCTCCATTGCATATGTACCATCATACTTAATGAGTGATTTTAAATCCAAGTTATTCCTGAGGTCATTGTGCCACCTCAGCATTTTATCCCCTTGCATAGCCCTGTTGGCAAGCTAATCGGCAACGATGTTACCTTCCCGATAAGAATGGGAAAAGGTGACTTTTTCAAAATTAGCCGTTAGGGCTTTAATTCCATTATACTATCCTCTATAGTCCATGTACTTGAGGTTTTGTCATTGAGAATATTTATGATGTTTAGGGAATCATCTTCCATCCAAAGGTACGTGCTTCCAGTTTCCACAGCCAGTCTAATGGTATAATGGGCAACAATGGCTTCAACTCTATGGTTGGTTGATATGCCAATAGGAATTGCAATAGCATCAATAGTGTTACCTGTATGATCCCTTATAATTCCTCCACATCCTACTTTTCCAGGGCTACCCTTACCAGCCCCATCAAAATTCCCCTTTATCCATCCCCTTAGAGGAGCCTTCCATTTGACACTTGATCTTTGATCCTCCTCCTTCTTTTTGGGTCCAGTATTATGCATAGGATTTTCAACCAAGAAACCATTAGGAGGAGTTTTCTAAGATTTGAAAATTTCCTTTATTACTCTGATGATGTTATGGGCTAGAACCCATTCAAGCATTTCTTTCTCTTTGGAAATTTTATTATTTCTTTCTTTCCAAATTCCCCACCACAAGTGAGGAAGGGCGATTTTACATAGATAATCCACATTACTATTCTTAGTCAGGTAGGTCTAGCTCTAAAAATAGTACTCAATTTTATTGTGATGAATCCAAGCAATGTTCCAGAAGATGAGGATGTAGCTCCACACATTTTGGCTATAATTGTAGTTTAAAAACAAGTGATCCCTATTCTCCAAATCTTTCTTGCAAAGACAGCAACAATTGACCTCATATGTCCCTCTTTTTTGCAAGTTGTCTTGGGTTAGAATTTTATTCTCCAATAAAATCCAATAAAAAATATTGATTTTGGGTATTAGACCTTTAATCTAGGCTTTAGACCATAACAGACCAGGTCCTTTTTCTTTAGATTTAAATAAAGAGGAGACTTTGAAACTCCCATTAGCATCATTCCTCCATAACATTATGTCCTCCTTATTGGGATATAAGCAGTAAGCATTCAACATTATCTAGATATTATTATGTTTATATCTACAAGTTCTTTAGAAATGAAGGGTTGTATATTTTTCCATTCAAATCTTTGATGAGTCTAGTTTCTTTTGCTTTTATTTTTTCGTTTTCTATTTCATTTCATTCTTTATTATGAATTCTAGGATATTGTGCAAATAAATTATGTTTATATCTATAAGTTCTTTAGAAATGAAGGATTCTATATTTTTCCATTCAAATCTTTGATGCCTCTAGTTTCTTTTGCTTTTATTTTTCCATTTTCTATTTCATTTTATTCTTTATTATGAATTCTAGGATATTGTGCAAATAATTTATTTTTATATCTACAAGTTCTTTAGAAATGAAGGGTTGTATAGTTTTCCATTCAAATCTTTGATGACTCTAGTTTCTTTTGCTTTTATTTTTCCATTTTCTATTTCATTTCATTCCTTATTATGAATTCTAGGCATGTCAATGTCTACTCGACACTAATGCAAGTTAATTGTTTAAATGTATTGTGCTTTGTTAAGGATCTTCTACTCATGTAGTTGTAAGGATGACAGAGAAATGCAACACTTGCTAATGCATGTATTAATAAGAGTTTCTCGTATGTAATCACTTACAATTCTTTTTTTGGAACAATAACATGTATGAGGAACTATAAATTGCAGCACTATGCATAGTCACACATGTCCATCTATGAAGAAGACATGACTTTACATTGTACCTGTAGAAAGAGAATACAACTATTTACACATATCTTCTTTTTCTTTTTCCTTATTTTCACAATGCATAAAATATTACTTTACTATTTTGTACAATCATGTCTATTATTGTTGACTTTTTTTGGGGGGATAGTAATCTCATCTTATGTCTTGGATAAGTGCACAAAACTTTGTAGAATTATTGTAAGAAGTAACTAATCTATCACTTATTGTCAAGTAGTAGATGATACTAGTCTATGGGATCCTAATATGGCTTAAGGAGTCCTAATAGCTCATGGTAGGTTAAAAGGGGTTGAAATAGACATGTTAGGGCTTAACAATTTGTAGTAGGTAATTTTAGGTCTTATTAGTTAATAATGGGTTTAAAATGGGGTGTTTTTTAGTGGTGAATATTTCTAATTTAGCAATATTGGTATTTCTTAGTGTTAATTTTAGCAATTTTTGAGCCATTACATGGTGGTCCAATCACCTAACATTATCAGTGTTAGTAGGTCATTACTCCTTTCAATCGCCAAACATGGATTCACATTTTACTTCTTTGGTAAAATTATTTGTCTTTCATGCAGCTGACCTGGTTATCCTAACCAATGCAATTTTTTCCATCCCTCAATCCATTAGATTTGCATGTGTATGCGTAGTTCACCCAATCTATTTTGCTACTAATTTTCCATTTTACATTGGGTAGTTTGCCCAATGTATCTAGATAAGTAAATATATAGGAATGATATAAAAAATTTAATTTACTTATTCTGAAAGAATTAAGTTTATTTTATTTTATTATAATATTATTATAAAATTTAACAATAGAATTGCAATGTATATATTTTATGTTTACCGTATTGAATCAATTTGCCCACAAAATTAATGTTTAATCTTGAAAAACTATTACTCATCAATGTATATATTTTTTGTCTAGTACAATGAAATAATTCATACACAAAATTAATATTTTACTAGAAAATATTTTTTATTCGCCAATGCATATATTTTTGTGGTTTTAAAAATAACACAATTCATCCAGATTTTACACATTGTTCGAGAAACTATGAATGATTCACTAATGGAGATTATTATTTTTTCATTGTAAATTGATATTTTTTGCCAAAAATAAAATAAAATTTGTTAGGTGTTTTACAACTTTCACCAAGTTTATACAACTTTCCCAAAGGGGGGGTTCCTTAAAGTATACCCTAGAACTTTAAAATTACTCTACAACACATTAGGACACCTTATGATACATTACTAGGTATTTATGACACATTACTAGGTACATAGGATCCATGTGTGTCTTAAGGGAACCTAAGGAGTCCTACTAGGTCCTAACAAGTATTAATAGGTTTTGTTAAGTCTTATTAGGTAATAATGAGCCTTAAATTACTTTACAACACATTGGGAACTCTTATGATACATTACTAGGTATATAGGGTCTATATTTGTCTTAAGAGGACCTAAGGAGTTCTACTAGGTCCTAAAGTGTATTAATAGGTACTATTAGGTCTTAATAGGATGTAATAAGTCTTAGTAGGTAATAATAGTTCTTAAATCACTCAAAAACACATTAGGACTCCTTACGATACATTACTAGGTACAGAGGATCCATATGTGTTTTGAGTAGACCTAAGGAATCCTCCTAAGTCATAACATGTATAAATAGGTTCTATTAGGTCTTAGACAATCATAATAGGTCTTATTAGCCAACAACGGGTCTTAAATTACATCACATTAGGACCCCTTATGATACATTACTAGGTACATAGGATCTTGATATGTCTTAAGGGGACCTAAGGATTCCTATTAGGTCATAACATGTATTGATAGGTTCTATTAGGTCTTAATAGGATGCAATAGGTACTATTAGGTAATAAAGGGTCTTAAATTACTCTACATCACATTATGACCATTATGATACATTACTAGGTACATATGATCCATATGTCTTAAGGGGACCTAAGGAGTCCTACTAGGTCCTGACACGTATTATAGGTCCCAATAGGTTTTTATAGGTTGTATTAGGTCACAATCAGTCACAATGGATCTAATAAATGACTCCTCTTAATTTACACGTTTACTATGGAATATTCCTTGTATAGTGATTAAATATATAATAGAAAGTTACTTGAATGCATTTTGTTGGGACTATTGGTTATAGATGATTACTTAATTTATATATTTTATGCTTTAAATATTAATGACATGTATTAAAATTGAGATCATAAGGGGTCCTAATAGGTCATGTTAGACATGTTAAGTCTTAAGGGGTCTTAATATGGCTTAAGGGGTCATATTAGAGATATTAGATCTGAGTGAGTCCTAAGAGGTCATATTAGTCATGTTAGTTCTTAATGAATCCTTATGTGGCTTAAGGGGTCCTATTAGTTCATGGTAAGCCTTAAGAGGTCCTAGTAGACATCATATTAGGTTATATTAAGTTATAGATGTTATAGTATGTTATGTCAGGTTATGCTAGTTTATTTGCCATATATGTCCCACAAGGTCGTTAAGTCATTTAAAAAAATATTTTCTAGCATTGTTTACATAAGGTTTTAAAATATTTTCTAAAGTTTTCATACATTTTTCTAAGGGGTATGTGCAAGATCATGGTGTGCCAAAAAGTGGTGATCTGAAAAATATGTAGTTCTGAAATGCCTCAAAGAATTTCAAAATTTATTCAAACTTTTTTCCCACCCATCCTGATACTAAATGAAAACAATTAATACCTTTATAATTCCTACTATATCTTTTGATACCAACCTTATATGGTCATCATTAAAACATCCCGAAAATGTGTTTTTGGCATGTTCTTATGTGTTTTTTACTTCAAGCATATAGCTGACAACTTTTTTAAAACCAAAATTTGATGTAATGAAAAGGGTTTCTTAATAATGTTCTTAGCTTTTCATAAATGTAAGGTTTGTCAAATTACGAGTTCAATAAGTAATTATTACTTATTTTCTAATGGAGTTAGCTACAAAGTGCTGATTGATGTCCTAGTTGAAAAATAGCTATAACTTTCAAACCGTATAAGATTTGTGAAATCCAAAAGATGCATCGCATTCTATGCTTTGACTAGTATAAGAAAAAAAAAAAACTTAATTTTGATTTTTTTTGAACTAGTTAAGGTGGTCAGACACGGGAGTTTTTTAATTCTATAAACAATATAGTAGAAAATTCATAATTAATTAATTATTTCGAATAAAAATTCCCAAAAATATGCGTCACATCCAGGCATGAGTCTACTTTTTATATCTAAAATTATATTTTAAAATAGTATCATTTGATTATGATTAAGGTGGTCAGGCATACACCTACTTTTTATTTTTGCCCTGAAATTTTTGTAGTACTGCATTAAAATCCAAACTTTTGACCATTCAAATAATTTTTTCTCTAGATAAGGCCTTGTAGTTTAGAAACTAGATTCAATTTCCTATAGATTATTTTCTTACAACTTTTTGATATAAAGTCTAGAACCACTTTAAATTTATGTGTCAAGTTGACATAACCCTGATTTGCTTGTTTTTCACTGCCACTTAAGGCCATAGTTTGGTACACCATGATCCTGCACATACCCTAAGTTTTTTATATACATTTTTCTAAGATTTTTAAACATTTTTGAAATACTATTTCTAATAAAAATAAATAATATATTTGTATACATTTTAAAATTATTATTTTCTAACATTAGTTCTCATAAAAAACAAAATTAAAAAATTTCTACATTTAAAAATAAAAATATGTTTTAAAATTATTATGAAAATGCATTAATAATTGTATTCAAAATTTTGAAAAGTATTAAAAACTATAATATGTATTAAATAAATTAAGATAAAGCATTAAAACGCCTAAAATAATTTTTAAAAAACACTAACTTGGTTCGACAGAACATGCTGAATAACTCTTTCCCACTCCAAAAATCTTGGAATCATTGAGTTTAAATGAGTCCTTTAGGGGCTTTTGGGGGATTTATACAGATTTTTTAAGTTTCAACAGGATCTCCATGTTTAGTTGGAACTTCAGTGACACATTGGTATTGGATAATGCATAATCAACGCTACATAGATATGGTTGAACTAGTTCTGACCAAAAAAAGTTTAGTGAGACCCACAAAGTTAACCTAAAGGATGACATAGGTTCATACTTTCACTTAGTATTTAAAGTAGGGTCCATTAACCTCATAAGATAAACAATAAGAAATATGCTTTGGGCGATTGCTAACAAAATCCGTTATGTCAAAATGAATTAACCTAGTCCAAATCATACACCTACATTAGAATTAGTTGGTTGGGTTGATAATCTGGTAGCCTTAATTTGTGAGGATTTC
This sequence comes from Cupressus sempervirens, assembly GCA_028749045.1. Lineage (NCBI taxonomy): Eukaryota > Viridiplantae > Streptophyta > Pinopsida > Cupressales > Cupressaceae > Cupressus > Cupressus sempervirens. Next base: position 258,508,856 of record CM053792.1, read on the forward strand.
ACTTTACCTTACAGTTTTGAGATGTATAGCATCTTCCTCTCGTTGGACCATGTAGGTAGTTGGCAATTGGCCAATATCCTATTGACATTTGTCAAAATCCTGTGAAAGTCTCTATTGTTCTAGCTCTAAGAGGGAGTTAGAAAGGAGTGTTGTAGAAGTCCTTAGCACTCTTCATATTGTTCATGTTGTGGAGAATTCTATCAATGAACATGCTCTAAATGTGATGGGTTCTACCAAAATACTAATTCCCATTACCTTCCTTACCATTTCAAGTTGCAATGTATTTATGTTCTTCTTTCCTTACTTTCTGCACCAACCACTACAAGGGTTTCCTTCACTCTAGTCTCCAATCCTATGCATGCCTTGTCATTGGCATCCATGATCTGCTTTCTCCTCTCATTATTCACTTGTCCAATATCTCCACCTTCTAAATTGTTCACATTATCTCTATTCTACATCTCAACAGGCATATTATACAAATTGTCATCCAATTCCCATGTTGAGATTATCCTCCATGTTAAAAACACCCTTACCATCTTGTGAAACTTGACCCTCAAATGGTTGATCCCTAGTTCGTTACCTTCCTACACCACAATTTTTTTTATGGAGGTCCTCCACAAAATATTTGTAGCTATTCAATATGGGAGCATGAGTCTTATAGTTGAACCTCTTCAGCTAAGAGACAAGAACTAAGGGGTATCCATTCCACCAAATTTGCCTAGGGCATAAGAGGTAAGAAACTCATTGATTGGACAAAATAATGGCTACAATTATTGAAAAACTAATAAGAAACTTCACTAGGAACTCACCAATGCCCTTTCCTTACTAGAAGAGTAGAGCCACTACTGCCAAAAGATGATGGAGACAGAGGGTAGTGAGGAGCAGGAGCAGTGGAAATAGAAATTCCTAGCCTAGTAGGTTCTTTCAATGGATTTTGATTGTCTATAGAGGCATCCAAGGAACTACCACAAGACATGTATGATGAAGAAAAATAGCTACAATAAACATTTTATTGCACCTCTTTGACAAATATTGCATGAAGCAAGGCTTATAGGAGGCAACTGATAAAACAGATGAGCTTCAGTGACATTATTTATTGAAGAATCATTGAAGAATTTTGGAAGTACATAATGCAATGCATATGGGCTCTTATATAAATGTTTCTTCCACTACAACAAAAAATGTGTATAGGTGATCAATAATTTGGGAATCCAATAAAATCAAAAGTTAAAAGTATTGCATATAATCTTGTTGTCATGGTATTTACCCCACCCAAGTTTCAAAATTCAAGTCCAAAATGGGCAAAAAAAATCCAGTTTTAAGCTTTAAATTGACCAAGTGTTTACATAATTTTTGGCAGTCTCATCTTTCCAATTACTTTCGTTCACCGTCAACTTCGTGCTATACTTCAAATTTTTCAAATCAAAGCTATGAGTCAAAAGTTATGGCATTTTGAAGTTAGTGTTTTAATTTTATATTATTCAAAAATTTAAAATTTAAAATGCAAAATAAAATACTAAAGTTAATGTCTTAACTAAAAGATTAAGACCTTAACTAAAAGAGATTAATGGTTAAGAATCAGTTTCCACCTTCATCAACATTCTGTCTCTCCTCAAACCTCTTTGACCTCTCTCTCTCCAAACTAAAACTTTTCAGAAGAGTTAAGGTTAACAAGTTAGATTTAGGATTTGAAACTTCGACCAAAATGCATGCCCTAATCCTAACCTGTACATTTCAAGAATCCCAATAAAAAGTAACATTTTTTAATAACTATTTTTTGTAACTATTTAGAAATGTATTTCTAGATATGAAGCCAAATCATGACCTTTGTGAACAATCTACATGTGTGCCAAATGAAGAATCTCACGATAAAGGAATTAACTTTAAAAGGGGCATGCACCAAAGATTCAAAAATGTAATAATGGGAAACAAGGACACTATGCAAGTGCCAAGGGAACACTAGTCACTCTAACATTTGGAGTCATTTTGCAATGGCAAACCATCGCAATTGTGACATCCAACTGTTGCCCTAGTTATAGACCTACTTGTCACCTCTTGTCGAACTTTTGTTGTCATAAATTGTGATGGCGAGGGAATCCATCATAATTGTGATAGTAAAAATGTTGTAACTTGGAAGAAGGAAGGGACAAGACTTCATGTTCATGACATCACAATTGCAACTGTATGTCATCGTAATTACGATAGTTTAAACTTCCAATCAATCGTCACAATTGTGACGTATATGAGATAGTTGCATTGTACAAGAAATAGTTATCTGTCGAGCTTTCCATCATAGTTACAATGTTGTTGTGATAGCTGTGTTGTGCAAGGGATGGATAACCATCGGAACTAACCATTTCTTTCAAGGTGGGTCCATTATAATTGTGACAGCTAGTTGAATTATTAAAAAAAAAAATAGTTGTAGATAAATCCCAATAGGGATAGCTTTAATGGAAAATCTCACTCACTAGGGACCCTAGATTTGGTGGAAAAAAATTCACTTTTGAGCTGGTCTTATTGCCCATAGTTTATGAAAATTGGGTCCCATGATTTGACCAATCGCCAATAATGATACAAATTTATTTTAACTCTAGTGATGTCATTACCAATAGAATTTAATCTTTTCACATAGTACATTAAATATTTTTGCCTACAATTTCTAAGGCTTGCATTTATTGATAGTCATATTCACCATTATGTGTTATAAATTTAAGTTAGGTTAGCATTTTAGTACATATATATGACACATGTCTCTATTCTGGAGAGTTTCCTTGGAACTTTATATCCTTTCTCACTTTGTCCCGAAAGATTTATTATTGTAGACACGTGTCTTTATTTTGGGAACTTTCTCTAAAACTTGGTGTCCTTCAAAAAAGTTGTCCAAAATGGGATTTGGGTCATTGATTAAGGATCATCCAATAGTTATAAAAATAGGGTTTTTATATGTTATACAATATAATATTAACTTAAGCTCATTTAACCTTCAAGCCTGATATTAATTAGGCTAAATATAATAATAATAGTTCTAATAATAGTTTCTAGGTATGTGTACTTATGCACCTATGGCTTATTAGCTATGATTTTCTTCAATAATTAAAAAATTGCCAACATTTTATAGAAATTCAATAGGATTGTAAAAAAATCGGCATTAAGATTAATTTTTTTCCTACTTTGGAAAAAATAATCGCCAATAGAAAATCAAATTTTCCCCTAAAATAATGTTGGATTCACTAAATTTTTGTAGATTTTTACAAAGGGGGGTTTCTTAAACTTATCCTTGAAATAAGGTCTCATGTTTCAACCAATCACCAATAATAAAACAAAATTATTTTAGTTCTAGTGATGTCATTGCCAATATAATTTAATCTTTTCACATGGCACATTAAATATTTTCACCTATAATTTCCAAGGCTTGCATTTATTGATAGTCATATTCGCCATTATGTGGTATAAATTTAAGTTAGGTTAGCGTTTAAGTACATATATGACACATGTCTCTATTCCAGAGAGTTTCCTTGGAACTTTATATCCTTTCTCATTTTGTCCTGAAATAGATATTATTATAGACACGTGTCTTTATTTTGGGAACTTTCTCTAAAATTTGGTGCCCTTCAAAAAATTTGCTCGAAATGGGATTTGGGTCATTGATTAAGGATCATCCAACGATTATAAAAATTGGGTTTTTATATGTTATACAATATAATATTAACTTAGGATCATTTAACCTTCAAGTCTAATAATTAATTAGGCTACATATAATAATAATAGAATAATAGTTTCTAGGTATGTTTACTTATGCACCTATGGCTTTTTAGCTTTGATTTTCTTCAATAAAGAAAAATTCACCAACATTTTATACAAATTCAATAGGATTGGAAAAAAATTGCCAATAAGATTAATTTTTTTCCTACTTTGGAAAAAAAATTACCAATAGAAAATAAAATTTTCCCCCTAAAATAATGTTGGCTTCGCCAAAGTTTTATAGATTTTTATAAAGGGGGGTTTCTTAAAGTTGTCCCTGGCTACTACAAAAAATGTGGCATTCAATACTTCCACTATCTAGAAAGGGCGTTGGCAAAAGTAGTCAAAGAATCATTGGATAGACAAAGAGAACACATAAACAAGTGAGATGAGAAATAATGGATGAGGAGAGAAGTCATAGATTATCCACTATAATAAATAAAGTGACAAAAATAGTGGGAGAAATGACTTGGTAATCTAAAGATAAATTTCTATAAAAGGTACAACATGCCAACCTCACTAGCTTGGAAAAGTAAAGGAAGAAGAGAAAAAACAATTTGAGAAGATAAGAAACAATAAACAAACCCTAGCTTAGTTTCTAGCAGTCACGTGGAGGTTTTTTTCAATGCGGCTAAGACCTAAAACATAGCATGATTTTACAGTAGAATAAAATTATCAAATGAGAGTAGTAGAAACCTCCAAAGATACTATGACAAATGAATTCACTACAGAGAATGAAGTAGAAAACCAAGGTATTGAAGAAGATGAATTGATTCAATATATAACTATAGAATATTAGCTACTTGATGATGTTGCTGAATACCATGTTAGAGTTGTTATTTTGGTTTTCTTAGAGCAATATCAGTAGAACTGAAGTTTTATAAACAGGCAAAAATGAATTGAAAAAATAGGGTCTCAAAAATTGAAAGAATAAGGGGGTAAGAGAAAAATATGGAAGGCAACACAGGTTGCCACAAGAGAGCCACTATCACAAGATTACATGTAGTCCAAATTGAAAACATTGTAGAAAGCATAATACTATTAAGAAACTTGAAGCATAATAGTCGATAAGTTAGCAATGAAAAGGGTTCAATAAGAGCTTACAATTCTTGATCATAATCTTATTTATAAAACTATTTTGAACAAAAAGTATCATAACTATGAAGTTGAGGGTATGTGCAGGATCATGGTGTGCCAAAAAGTGGTGATGTGAAAAAAAAAGAGTTTGAAGATGCCTAAAAGTGCTTCAAAATCCGCTCTGACTTTTTTTCACCTATCCAGGAACCAAACTTGGAAGGTAAGGCTAAGCCTTATCGGATATCCGATATAATATCAGATATCCGATTTGACATCGGATATCCGACATGGAAACTATTATTATGCCACTATTATTATTATTATCATATAATAGTATGATATATTATTTAATATGATATATTATTTAATATTAATATTTACTACATGATATTATTATTATTTACTATAATATTATTATTAAATAATAATATTATTATTATTATTATTATAATATTATAATCGTATAATATTATACTATAATAATAATATTATAATGTATTATATTATAATAATATAATATAATATTTAATATATTATAATATATAGTAATGTAATATTATATATATATAAGATATAATATAATAATAAAAAGTAATATCTTATAATGTAATATATAATAAAAAAGTATAATATATTATAAATTATAATAATATTATTATATAATATAATATTTTATATTATAATATTTAGTAAATTAATATAATATATATAAAATATAATAAATATATATATATAATGTAACATAATGTAATATATATTATATGTTATATGTTTTTGGGACATATCGGATATCCGATACTTGTTGCATTGGATAAATAAAATCACAAACCTGCGGGCCCTCATTTTATGCGAATTTGGGGCCAGTATTACCACTGTGGATCGGATATCGGATACGAGATCGGATATTAGATATTCGGGTATGTTTTTTTTCCCCCAACTCATTTTTAACCTAAATTTAATAGATTTTAGGATAATTTTTTTTTTTTTAGTTGAATGTAGGGTTTTTTTGACAAAAATGGTTAAAATTTAGATTTTTTTTTTAATATATATTACATTTTGCAATTCAATAGGAATGGCTGATCAAAATGATGACACTGAGGCAGGGAATAATATTCCTCGTAACCCACCACCAAACGATCCAGTATCCCCACAAAACCATTCACCAAATGATCCTCTACCTCCTCAAAACCCTCCTCGAATCGAGGATTTGATAAATGAAAATCTCACCAAGTTGAGCGGTTTGCATAGAACATATAATAATGTACCTGCACTAGCTCCTATGTTATCAACGTTAAACACCATAGTGGATAACATTGAAACCCTTACGAACCAACAAAATCTCGCTCTTCGTTGGCGTGATGAAATGCACCATATGTTTGATGATGGTTTGGATTATGATGAGGTCGCGGCCCTCAACATCACCAAAGATGATTTGGCTAGCCTTTTTGCTAACCCAAAAACGGGTATACCAGTTGACCCAAAAAAAACCAAACTATCGATTAAATGGTGCACAAATGACGCCATACGTGCAAATTTTTGGGATCGTTGGTGGATGGTCTTTGATATCCCTCCACATGGCAATTTAGACATACCATTCTATTTCCTTAGAAAATTATATGCAAAATTTGTGTTGAAACTCAAAGTGAACTATTGGAGCATGAAGCCCAACATGGGCTTAGGACTAGGAGCTCCTCAGGATAGACCCTCTTCCCAGTGGAAGAAACTTGGCACTTTTGTCCCCCCCCTAATATCTCCCCCCCTCCTCGAGTGCAACATCTAGATATTATGGCAGAGGCTAGCTCTCAGACCATCAGAGCCATTCATAGGCGAAGTAGCCTAATGATATCTCAGGCTAGGTCAATCCTACCTCCTTGTGTTGATGATGTTGGTGCCAGTTCATCATTGGCTAGCTCATCACATGTTTGTGTGCCTCAGACTTGCATTACATGCAAGAATATTTTCTTGGGTCCCATAGGTGATCTTCCTGAGTATCATTTTGTATTAGATGAGGATACACCAGATGCACGTGCAGAGGCTACAGACCCTGATGCGAGAGAGGAGGGGAATACAGAGGCATGGACTCCTTCGGTGTTGGTACGTGTATACATTTTTTTGTTATGACATGCGATTTAAAGTTAATTTTTATAATAGAGTAATTTTAATTTTTAAGCCATACTGACTTTTACATGTATGTGATCTTCATTCATGTTTAGTTGATGACCGAGGAGGAGCTCAAACAGATAGATGATGCTACACTCTCGGCCATTTCATTTGGCCTTGAGACATCTACAGTACATTATGTTGTGTTCACATTTTTTTTTCTATTTGATATTGTAGCATATATGGTTGATAATATTTCTTTTATCTTGTAGATACCACCTGCCCCAGGGGGACAAAGTGCAAGGGGTGAGCCAGCATGCACTGACAAATGAAAGGTAATTAGATGTTTTCTAATTGATTAAATATCGATACATTCTTGTAAAATGTTTGTGGTAATCTCATTTAATTACATTCTTTATTGTATATAGGGTGTGGCTATAGGCAATGAGCCTGTACAGATTCGGCGTCCTAGATCATCAGGGATTTCCATTCGCACAGAGAGCCCCATTGTATGTATAAGTATCATTTATTTTTTATTTTTCTTATTGATGCAGAGGAAAGTATGATTGTTGTTCCATACAATTTCTGTGATTTTTTCCGTACCAATAATGATTCATGTCTTGCATATGTTCATTACAACTTAAATAGGCTTATATGCACCTATCCAACCGACCAAGTTGGTTACAAAGGTTTATTTAATCAAACAAATACCAAATTACTACTTTCCCTCCAAAACTAATATGACTATTTGAATTTGAAATTCAAATTTCAAACTATAGTTTTTATGCATTCCCTAACTTTCTAAACTATTCCATTGACTCAAAATTGGTCATATGGATTTATTAAATGAACTAAGTATGAAACTATCCTAAGACTGCCCCATATGGCTCTTTTGGCCATTTTACATCATGTTTCCCTTAGGTCCTTAGTAGGACTTTTATGACTTTTGTCTTTCAAAATACATTGTTTATTACATAATTCCATTATTGGTTTTAATATATCCTAATTAACAATCAATGATGTCTTTGATCCTCTATCTTCATCTGGTACCAAGGCTCTCTTAGATGATTTAATAGGTGCCCCTACACCAAATACCCCACCTTCAAAGCAACTCTTGTCCCAAGAGTTAAGGGGTACTATCTTCTTTCCTCCCATCCTTCTAGAGGGAAGTTTGCAACTTTGCACCTGCAATGTATTACCCTGCACACCTGCATACAAATCATTAGAAATAAAAAGCATTGGATCCTTGTTACCAGTCATGGTAACCTTACTGCCTGCTGATTGTGAACAGTCATTTTTTATCCTTGATAAAGGCTGAATAACTTGTTGTCTGAGGTCATGCTAACCCTGTATCTTATCCTCCATGGATATGTTCACTTCTTTGTTCACTCTCATCACCAAAGGACACCATACTATTCCTATCATCACTCCTTTTGCTGTCATTGTCTGCTTGTAAGTAGAATTCTGAGTTTTGTCTTGAACAATCTCATCCTTCATAACCAAAAGAGATGGCTTCAGTGGCAAATCTGTCATATCATGTTTACTCTCCTGCTGCTCCTGCAAGTCCACAAACTCTTTCTTGCCGAAACAAATAACTCTTTCCTCATCATGACCAGTGAAAGGATTTAGCTTAAACTTCACACCATCTTTGTGTACTATATAAACATTTGATGAGCCAAAATGAATAGTGTTCCTTGAGGCTTGCCAAGGCCTTCCAAGGATTACATGGTAGCATGTCATTAGAATGACATCACATATAACTTGATCTTTATATTCTCCTATAGAGAAATCCACTATTGCTTGCTCCCTTACAACAATATTTTGTGCATCACTGACTGAAGATGCCCTATATGGTCTATCAATAGGATACTTCTTCAATCCTAGTTTATTTACCATTTCATAAGACACTAAATCATCAAAGGAACCAGAGTCTATTATCATCTTAAAAATCTTACCATGGCTCATGCAATTTTTCCTAAAAATGGATGGTCTAGTCTCCTTTTGCTACTGCATTTGTGGTCCTCTCCTCACCATCAAAGATTCTCCTTCAAGTTTAGGGTCTGCATTATTGTACTTCTTTACTTCCTCTTCTCCTTGGGTCAAGGTGACTCTCCTCTCCTCCTTCTTGAAATCCACACCTTTCTCAGGGCACTTGTAGGATTGATTGCCTACTCCTCCACATGTGAAGCATTTACCTGTGAAAAAACTATTACCTCTTCCACTTCCAAATCTTCCTCCCCTAAAACTTCCTCTTGTCTCAGATGTAATCTTTTTTCCTTTATCTTCGTCTTGATTGTTTGAAGTGTCAAACTGACTTCTTACACCTCTTCCTCTCATTGTTCCACCTCCTCTCTGATTTGCTTGCCTCTCATTCTTTCTTTTCAACTTCTCCTCTGCTCGGATTGCCAACTGAAAACATTCTCCAAGTGTCCTTGGTACATTCAATCCTATTTCATCTTGAATATTGTACTTGAGGCCATTAATGTATCTAGCCACCTTCTCATCTTTATCTTCTAGTCCTCCCCTAATACTCAGGGTATGGAATTGCTCAGTATAGGACCTGACATCCATATCCCTCTGTTTCAAATTGTTCCTTCTTATCTTTATTTGGATTGCTAAATCAGATGGCAAGAATTGATTTCTCACCATGGTCTTCATTCTCTCCCAATCTAAAATCTTATTCAATCCACTTTTGATGCAGATTCTGTAGAAACTACCTTCCACAAGCTAATAAATGGCTGTCACAATCCAACTTAGGATTATAGGACTTCTCACAAGTCCTCTTACCCACTCCGGGTATACTCAACCTCCAAGCCAAACAAGGCAATCCCACTTCAAAAGCCTCACCAATTGTCACCAGAAATGGAGACAATCATGGATATACTATTCCAACCCAAAATCATCAATTTGTTTGGTTCCACCAAACTCTCAACACACCTTTGCACTTCTAGGCCTACAAACCTTGTAGCCTTCCAATTAGCTTCTTTGCACTTTTCTCCCAATATCCCTTAACAGCATAGGGACTTCTCCATAGGTCCAAACACCCTTCTCAGCACCTACTAAGAATCCAAAAGCTTTTGGGCTGATCTTGCTCCAGCACCCTCCAAACTGCTTCTTGGTACCTAGGCCTAGTTGATCAAGTTAGGCTAGGGCTTCAAGGAAGAATGGGCAAGGTGGGTTCCCAAGACCCAAAACAGTTAAGGAAATCTCCAACATAGTCAATGCATCCAACTCTGGCACTCAAACTGATCAGAAGTGCCTACAACCATGACTGCCACCAATTACCTTGCAAAAACCGGTCAAGCACATGGGCTTGCTTGACCTAGGGCCGACTTGGAAAAATAGTTGCCCTTCTCTCCAGGCCTCCAACCTCTAGAATTATGTTTCCTAGTCTCCTAACTTGCATATCCCTCAGTTTTAGAGGGTGCCACTGGTGGGAATGCAAGTTAGGGATGCATTTGTGGAAGGGTCTAGGAAACAAGGCTTTTCAGACCACCTTCTACTAAAATGCAGATAACTTTTAAACCCCAACTCCTTTTTGAGTCAAACCAAAACCAAAAGTTTCCTAACTCACCCTTGCAACTATTTCATACACTTAGCAATCATAAAAGTTCCATACAGATCTATACCAGTGTAATAGCCGAGCGATTACCAGTAAATTTCCAAAAAATTGAAGTTTTTATTGTTTTTTCTCCAAACCACCGTACACTCTGATCTCCCCCTTTCAACTAAGATCACATATGACATATATAAAGGTCTACATGACCATTGGTACAACCATATAGGCATTCCCAACCATAAAACAAACAAACAACCACTTTTTGCTAATACTGTTTAGACTCTAAATACCCTATTCTAAGGCCTTTTGGTCCCATGGAGTCACTTGGTTTATAACCACACCAAAATTCTTGTGGGCCTTACATGTGCCTTTATTACAAAACATAGACCAACTTGTAAAATATGGACCAAACCTTTATTCCAATTTCCTAATCTACTTGAATCCTCGCTTTCATGGAGTGGCAAGGTGTCCGGCAACATAGATACTTGTTCCCCCCTGCCACATAGGTTAGGTGCCCTGCACCACCTTTCCTCTCTCTCATTCTGAACACTAGTCCACCAAGTGAGTGTTGTTCCTCTCAGTCTTGCTTTTGCTACTTTTACCTTCTTATCTGCCTCTATGTCTTCAAGATCAGAGTAGTTCTCAAGGGCCTCTATCCACCCTAGCACTTCTTCACTATCCATTTTACCCTGGTATATTGGCAAATCAATATGGTTCTTCCCACCATTACCTTGTACTACCTTAATGATTCTCATAAATCTCCTTTCTTCAGGATCATCTGTTGTCTCATGCTCTTGTCTTGCATTACCAACATGTTCTTCTTCATGGTTCTCTCCATGATTTCTTCCTCTAACGTCTTCTCCTCTAGGTTCTTGCCTTTCCTTTTCTAAGGATTCTATCCTTGCAATAAGCTTCAGCCTCTCTCTTCTCATCTATCTTTCTTCCCTCACTCTAGATGCTTCAAGTTCTCTCCTCTCTCTTTTCTCTCTTGCCAACTTTTTTCTCAATTCTTCAAGTTCTCTAGCCATTTGATTTTTAGGAGGCATTTTCACAACAAGTTTTCTTCCTTCCCAAGGGCCAACTCATTGATTCTCTTTCTTTCCTCACCAAGAAATCTCTGGACACCACTTATGTACCTTTCAACTTTGGGACACACAAGGAGGAATTAGACACGCCAAGGCTTCAACAAAGGGACCAGCACACTAAGGATGGCAAAGACTCCTATGATGACGAAACCTACAACTTATCTACTCCCAAAAGACCTTGTTGATGCTCTGATACCATTTGATGTAGAGGATGAAGGATCTAACCACAAACTTGCAAATTCAAGCACAATATGGACCCAACCCCTATGTTTCAATGGTGTTCCCAAATGCACACCATGCCACCAAGGACTCCAAACTTGGATTTACATTCACCAAGTGTTCCCTCCACCTCTACACACCTTAAAAAACTTCAACCAACATGTTTATAAGGTTTCCAAACCCACAAATCTTTATTAGATACAAAAGAGACCAGTTTTTCCCTTTACTAGGCTATTCTCTTCTTTGGATCAGCAGACCCTGTTTTCTTAATTTTTCTCCCAAACTTTCCAAAACACCAAGAAAATAAACTAGCTTTTCAGATACCCTTTTTTTATTTTTATAACATATCCAAAAATCAGATATCACTCCTTTGGAAAGATTGTATGGAACATGGCAGTTTGTCTCAGAATTAGGCCTAATTAGACCACTTTTGCAAATCAAGTACCCTTCAAACTTGCAATATGACTTAATCATTTTTAATAGTCTCTATTAATGATCTAAATCAAATTATTTTCAAGATTATAGGTCTTGGTCACACTCCTAGACACCAAAACTTCAAAACCCTCCTTAAAATGGCTTAAAAACTAGGGCCTGCTTGTTCAAACCCCAAAACTCAATTCTAGAACTTCTCCTTCAGAATTCACCATGCATTTAAATATCTAAGATGATATTACCACTCATTCCAATACCATAAAGAACTTACAAAAAAAAGGATTCTTCAAGTTGCTCTTGAAAACCAAGCACTTTCATTCAATTTTCTGAGACAGTCCGTACAAATCTAACCCTCCAGGCTGTACAATCACAATTTATAAGTTTCAAGGGATGGTTAGTAAGCCCCTCAACCACCTCCAATCGGTTTCATTTGTTAACTCTTCATAAAATTTAAATTATGGAGTTTCCCTCCAAAAAACACATAACCGTTACTATTCAAATTTCTAACTATTAAACTATGCTTTTAATGGGTTTATTGAATGTTTTGACTTGTCTAATGAAAAGATATGATCATGACAACCTACATGAACCTATCAAATGACTCATCTACCATGTGAAATCCTAAAATCCTATCTCATGCCCAATTACAACTTTTTTCCACATATGAGTCCAACATTATAACTTTGTATGCTTCCATGAGCCATAATTGGTGCAAGGATTACCCAATTGACTTCAAGAGATGCTCCATGAACTCTGTAATGCCTTGGATCTTCAATGTTCCCCTGATGAGCATGGGATGCTCCTACATCACTTATGTTCGTAAATAAATTCAAAACTAATTTCCATGATATTAACAACTACTATTTTGTATCTCATAGGAGACTCCTAGTGCACATGAGGTCCGATGGGACAGTTATGTAGATTTGATGATGCAGCCACTCACTCCTGAGGAGGAGCCTACAATAGTAAGTTGTAGTTTGAATTCATGATTAAAAATGTTATAAATTTATCATGATATGAATTATAATGTTATAGTTTAAATTATAGTTTCATCTGACAAAGGTATTTGAACATATACAGCCCACAATCAGAGAGGTACTAGCATTGTTGAGGGCATACAAGAGGACTCCTGACCGGTGCAGGAGGTCGACAAGAGAGGTATTTATTATGAAATTTTGATAGTATTAATGTCCATTACGGAAAAGATCATTATGCATTTGAGTAATTCAATGTTAGATATGTAGAATCATATAAATTTAGTAGTCTAACTTTGGGTTTTCCTTTTTTGTTTATGTAGGAGGCATCCAATCCACCTAGTGTAGCGAAGAGGCTGCATTTTGATCATCCACCACCACCCTAGGATAGTATAGTTTTCGTAGGATGCATCATGAGACATTTCGAGATGGCATATGCCACATTGTATATAGAAACATTGATATTATACACATTCTGATGGCATGATCAGCCACATTTTGTATATGGATCTATGTATTTTGATATATATTTGAGTATTTTGTCTATGGATACATGATCTTTGATATATACTTGTGTAAAATTTTGTCTATGGATACATGTATTTTGATGTATATTTTTGTCATTTATGTGCACAATGATATACATATTAATTTAGTATCTAGTATTGTTCAATTTATCGTGGATCATGTGTCATGCCCTAAATTTTACTAGTAAAAACACAACAATTTTTAAATTTTTTTGTAGCTTATGAAGTCTCATAAGAAATTAAATATTGTAAAATAAGGTTATCATTGAATAGGAGTTCAAGACTCATGTGGATAGTGTCATCCGGTTGAAACATTTTAGTCACAGGTGGTTTTCAAATAGATTGGATGACAGTCTAGTTCAAGTTAGCGTCACGAATCAAACAAGCAAGTTCAAGATACAACACTCATAAATTAGTGAGGTAATTCATATCCTAAGAAGCCTCTAATACTAATATTCTATTAGGGTCTATCGGTTGTATCATATGGACTAGGTCGTGATTCTAGCATGTAAGGGAAGGGGATCAGAATTACTTATTATCCTCATTACCAATGTACACACATTCATTAATCATTACAATATATATTAATGTGACAATTACTATATGGTGTGGAAGTGTAGTATATCTTAATCAATTAAACACAAGTATCTAGAGAATTTAGATTTAGTACTCATCACATGAGCACCCTTAGTCAAATAAGAAAATATGCACTTATCTACCACACTATATCGGATCTAACCATTGGAAATTAGAAAAGATATGCCCCAAAGGTAGCTTCAAAGTCTACATGATGGAGAAGGGGCCACTTGCATTGATAGTATCCATCATTCAACAAATTAGTTACACAACTTATGGAATAAACAATTTGTTTTATGTGCCAAACGTGTATCATGTGCTTGCATCCATATCTTACTGGTTACAGGTCCTCTCGAAGATTGGACTAATACTGAGTCATTTTCTCCCTCTTTACTCTATTTAGTGATCCTTGTGCATTCTATCAACATTTCTTCCTCACCAAACTAGCACTCACTACAGTTTCCTAAACACAAAAATTACTATTTCAATACATAAATTAAACTCACTCTAACACAAGACAATTACTAACCATCTAGCTCATCAACTACTAACTAATCTAGCTACATTGCCATGCTTTTACATTTACTATTTTAATTACTATAATTACTATACTATTACATTTACTTTTTACATTATTACATCTAATTATTCACCATAAGCTTACTTTCTCACTATCAATATTATTATTATCAAAGCATGTTAAGATTCAAAGTAGTTTCATAGTACAAATTAGTAAGCACATAAAATGAGGAACTCTTAGTAAGTCTAAGGGCCAATTCAAAGTACTTAACTCAATAATAATTCACGATTTGTATTTAAACACATCCTACTACACCATAGTATTGAGTGTGTCAATTTAAATTTGTTAGATGAATTGTTTATGCAAGGATTAGGTGCAAGCGTATAAATAAGGTTTGTATATAACATAGCTTGTCATATCATGAAATTAATTTGATGATTTCCTTAGAATTGCATTTAGCTTGGTAATTAAAATCAATGTTATCCATGCGTGTGATATGAACATAAAATTTTCCTTCCAAATTATTGAGTGCACAACAAGATTGTAAGCAATCTACTAAGTTTTAAATTTATACAATCAATGGTATCACATAAAATCTATGGATTTTTATTATCAACTAGTCATTTACAATACCATGCAAGGAGAAAACTTTCTTTCACATTTTCAAATGATAACAATGATGTCAAAGCAAATCTGTGACTCATACCAATGCTTTGATAACAATATAAACTCCAAATGAAACATGCATATACAACCTTATCAATTATATCCTCTACACATACATTAGGTAACAATGATACAATCTCCTTCCATCACAATGGGGCAACATAAGGGAATTTTAAAAATCATAAGGAACATGAACATTGAAAGATATGGACAATGAATCACAATACAACAAGATGCACAATGGTGTCACACTAATCTACATGGAATGAACACCATTCAAGCACTCACATGAATGCTACTCCACAATGCAATGCAATGCATACTCCATTGATAAACTCCACACTTGCATATTTGCTTAACCATGCTAAAAGAAAGAAATGAAAAAGAAGCAAGTTTGAGATACCAACCTTGCTCCAAGCTAGGGTAAGGATAGTTGTAGTAGAGCTCCCCTAATCTCCCTCCAAAACCTAACTGTCTCAAAAATTAGAGAGTGGGCAAACACCCCACTAGTTTGGCCAAGACCCTCTAATAAAGCCTTCCCACTAACTTATTTTAGCAAAAACACTAAGCCACTCCATCCTTACAAACTTGTCTCCTCTAACGGTTCATTGATAGCCCTCACGAGCTCTGAGTTATGACCCTCGAAGGATTGACCTCAAAATGCACTTAGAGCAACTTGAAGACTCCTCTGTACGGGGTGGCCGCAAATGATGGATGGTCTTCGTGGCCAGAACAAGGGTGTAACTAGGGTTCACCCACCCATTCGGAGCTAATGACACTGACAATTCGATGCCAAGATCAGTGGTTTCAAAGTTACGCTATGGTTCACCTATGAACTAAGGCACACTGTGAGTTTTGGCATCGAGCAAGATCACTGTGCTAAATCCAAACGAAATGTGATCTCTCAAAAATGAGATAGGTTATTTTAGGCCTCAATATCACCGTCCTGTAGCATTTGATAGTTCATCGATAGCCCTCACGAGCTCTGAGTTATGACCCTCGAAAGATCGACCTCAAAATGCACTTAGAGAACCTTGGGGACTCCTCGGTACGGGGTGGCCACAAATGATGGATGGTCTCTGTGGCTAGAACAAGGGTGTGACTAGGGTTCACCCACCCATCCGAAGCTAATGGCACTGACGATTCGATGCCAAGATCAGCAGTTTAAAAGTTACGATGTGGTGCACCTATGAACTGAGGCACACTGCGAGTTTTGGCATCGAGTGAGATCGCTGTGCCAAATCCAAACAGAATGTGATCTCTCAAAAATGAGATAGGTTATTTTAGGCCTCAACATTAGCATCTTGTAGTATTCGATAGTTTATCGATAGCCCTCACAAGCTTCGAGTTATGACCCTCAAAAGATCAACCTCAAAATGCACTTAGAGAACCTTGGGGACTCCTTGGTACGGGGTGGCCATGGATGATAGAGGGTCTCCAAGGTTGGAACAAGGGTGTCACTACGGTTCACCCACCCACTCGGAGCTAATGGCACTGACTTGTAGCCATTAGGAGTTAGATTTTGAAAAGTTGTCAAGAAAGGTTGACCCCTTTGACTTGTATCATGAAAGGTTGCTTTGTGCCTTGCTTGATTTTTTGAAGACTACTCCATGTGTTACTATCTTTCTTGGAAAAAAAATTGCTTTTGAACATCAAGCTTGCAATATTATCAATTATTGTCAAACTTTTTCTACCAAGTCAAAACGTCAAGTGCAAATATTTGTTTGCATTTTTTGCTAAGGGGAGTTTCATAAATTGACTTTGATTTTCTATGTCTCTAGTGCTTGAACATGCTTAAAATGGCTCTTTGGTCTTAGAGCTATTGGTATTTTCTAGCTTCATGGTCTATGATATGCATACTAAGAATTTCTTGCACTAAATTGTTTCCTTGATCTATTGACTACACTTAAATTTGTTCACTTGTCATCTCTCTTTCTTTATCTACATTGCTATTTGGGATTTTTTCGTAGCTCTTCACTTGAGTCACTAGTGTTGTAACCTGCTTGGACAATTTGTTTGACAAGTCACTCATTCATTTCTACCTCTCTTTGATATGTGAACACTCTACCTCCCTAGTTTGGAAATCAAGTTATCTTGTGTCACCTTATTAGCTTCCTCTAGTCTCCTTCATGCTTTATTATCTATCTACCACTATGGTATTCAAAGCTTGTGCTACCAAACCTCAACCAAATCTAGATGATCATGATATCCTCCATGCCACTAAAGAGTTTCAAGATCTATATGTTCAATACAAAGAGCTAGAAGAGACAAATAATCTTTCTTACCTTCATCTCTCTAAGCACATGATAGAAATCAATTCTAAACTTGAGAAAAGGTTAGAGGAGAATATTGCATTCTTAAATTAATCTCCCTTAAGACCTTTACATACACACGGGTCATCTTCTTCAAGGTCTACATATTCTATGCCAAGACATCAAATATCTTCATCTTCTAGATCTAAAGACCTCTTTAGAGAACAAGCAAGTGATACCTCCTTTAAGCCTATGCTAAACTTTCATTATGGACCTATCTTTGACCAAGATAGTGATGAAGACATGGATGCATTCTATTCACTTAAGAAACAACAAAATTCTCATGGAGAAATTTTTGAGAGAACTTTTACTCCATTGGAAGATTCTCATGATAACATCTTGCAAACACTTCTTGATAATGAATCCATCACATTAGTAGACAACTCTAGACCTTATGAACCCAAAATCAAACCTCCATGGTGGAGAAATTATCATTATTGCCACTTCCATGGAAGAAAATTTCATAAAAGTAAAGATTCCATAGTGTTGAAACATAAAATCGAATATCTCATTTATGATTGGATTGTTGATACCTCTAATGACTCATGTGTCACAAGATCATGCTGATGAACCTATGTCAAATGATGATTTCCTTGACACCTTCACTTCTTATAACACTAATGAACCTCCTAAAGTGCCAAAGCTTTCGAATTTGCCTCCACCAAACAAAGAACCTAATTCTTTCCATATAGACCATGCGTACCCTCAAGGGCTACAACTAAAAGAAAATCAAGCTAACCTTCACTTGTCTGTAAACCTTTTCCATGCTACTAAGACTAAAGATCCTCAACATTCATGCAATACTATGATTACTATGCCCACTTTAGCTAATTCTACATTATTGCTTTAAGATTCTATCATGCACACCTCACATTTTCCCTTGTCCTTAGAAGGTGCTCCATATCAAGATGACTCTCAAAAGGAAAAATATATAAATAAAGATCAAGATCAAACACCTTTTCATCTCATCCAAAATTTCACCTTTCTATATCCTGTGTGTTACCCACCTCCTACATATGATGAGGATACCATTTCTAGTACCTCCATTGAGCTTACTAAAACTTATGGGAAAAGTGATATTTCTATGCTATATAAAGAAAGATGTCAAGATCAAAGTGTCCCCTCATGTTCTACTTCTCCATATCCACTTCAAAACTATGCTCAAGATTCAAACACTCCTATCAAAGGTCTTTCTCCTATAAAAATTACTCATGAGTCTATTGATGACTTTGGTCATGCTACTCACTCTAAAGATGTTGAAATCCCTAGTCACTATCCCTTTGCATTTCGTAATTCTATCCTTGGTCCTTATCTATCTAATCTAAAGTCTTCAAACCTTCTCCTACACTTTCTACTTCTAGCTCTCCAAAGTCTCTCTTGAAAGACTTTAATATTGAACATAAATCTAAGTTGACATTCAATATTCCAAAGGCTTCCACTCCATTTTCTTCCAAACATCTTTCTCAAAAGCTTACAAATATTCCACTCAACCTTCTTCTAACATTGTCCTACCAGCTCATACATCTAAACCTTGATCCATTTCCTCCATGATTCCTCCATCATTCGGAAACCCTCCAAGGTGTGTGTAAATGTTGATCTTCCCCACTTTGTCACCTACCCTTATGCAATGTTGTCAAAGCTACACTTACCTACTATCCATACTCATACAATCCTTCCAAGTAATGAACTCTTATCCTACTATCATCTAACTTCCTTCACCCTATCAACATCATTCAGCATACTTATCTATGGTCTTGGCTTATCATAACTTATCTTTCCTTTACGAACACTATCTAACTTCAAAATAGTTGACCTATTTCTAAAAAATAAAAATAAAATACAAAAGAAGATAAAAAATGTGCCTTGGTGAAAACCATTATCTTATCCATGAGATTCCCTATTTTACTTTCTCATTCACTCATAGCCTTCATATCCAACTTCATATCATGTCATTATGCATGTGCTATCTTGCTTATTGGCTTTAATTGTGTATCCTACATGCTATCTTCTTTCATGGATTTCATGGCTTATCCCAAATGTGCTTCATACAACTTTTCAATATGAAAGTCTTTCAAAACATTATACAATATTATGACTCTTTATGCTTTCAAATGCTATGATTGGTTGCAAAATGGAAGAAATCAAGTATTCTAATTGTTCATCCATACTTTCAAGATTTTTCTTATTTGATTAGTTTGATAAAAATAGTTTTAATAATAATAATGTCAGCTTTATGTCAAATAAGGAAAAAACCAAATTTGTAATAAGATATCCGCATGCAATTATCTTTCATATAGTTATAAATGCTCTTAAAATTGTCCTTATAGCCTTGTATCACATGCAAATATGATTTGCAAGAACTTGTTCAATATCTTCCTCTTATAATTCCTTACGAAGAACCTACCAAAATACAAAAACCATATACAAAAAAAAGTACACATTTTACATCATAATACATCATAAATTTTAGAATTTCTCCCCAATACCACCCCCCTCCAACTCTTCATGATGTACCTAAATTCTAATATCATAAAAAAATTAGTAACTTATTGTATTAAACAAGATAATCATCAATTCATTAAATCATTATGAAAAAAATAACATAAGAAGTATATATACCTAGTCGGGTATTCCAATAGGGTCCTCTCTCTGTTTTAGGGTCTCCAACAGGGCTTCATGATCAGCATTAGCAATAGTAAAAAGTTCTTTTACTTTTGGTCTTCCTTGATGCTTCAATAACTTTACATTTGTTTCTATAATAAGATGCGAATATATGAGAATTACTTTGTGCTTCTGATAGTCTTTGAATGTAGGAATTTCGTTCCTTCTAAGCATGTAGGTCTGTAGCCATGTTCCAGCAACAACCACTGAACTAGTAGGATATGTGAATCCATCATCATCTGTGATCGGTTGTGCAAGTTTTTGTTTGCCTCTTACACAACGTGCTAACCAATAATCAAATTTCTCATCATTCCCCTGCGGTGCAACCAATGGAAAGACATGTCCTGGATGAAGTAGATCTGATAGATGGTTATGCTCAAGTGAACTTTCAATGTCATCATTTTTTATAGAGAGTATGATAGACAATGGAGTAAGATAATGTGGAGCCCATGTTTCCACCCACTCACTTGACTCACAGTGATCTCAATCACACTGAAAACAAGTACGACAAAAACAAGCTAGTTGTCGTGTCCAAATGGTCCATGTACTAGAATCAAAGCTCTGAAATAAATGCATTTTTTATGAGTCTCTCACTGTAGCACAATCTGATCTATCACCTATGGAACCTTCCTCAACCAACCAAAAGAACCTGTGTACCATTGAATCAAGAGTCCCCCCCTATGATAATGTTAAACTACACCAATCGACAATGCTACAAGCATCAAGAAGCT
Organism: Cupressus sempervirens; assembly: GCA_028749045.1. Lineage (NCBI taxonomy): Eukaryota > Viridiplantae > Streptophyta > Pinopsida > Cupressales > Cupressaceae > Cupressus > Cupressus sempervirens. Next base: position 258,530,036 of record CM053792.1, read on the forward strand.
CTGTTGTTGAAATTTTCAGTTGCTCCTTAACTAGAGCTCTCTTCACACATGCCCCTGCTCCATCATGTTACCCTTTTCCATGGCCAGACTCAAAAAAACTCCAAATATGAGGCACCCCTCTCTCTACGTGCATCCTACACAACCAATAAAACATGCGAGCATTTTTTAATTGACCTGTACAGTTATCTAACCAAATGATATTTCTATCTATAGCAATTGCATGCTCATGTAAGAAATCAAAAAAATTCTCAAAACAATGTTGCACAAACTCGTGAGAGTGAGATTTATCATCACTCATAAAAAAATGATACTCTCTAATAATCTTTCGATTATCATCTGCACTATCAGGGAAATGTCTATATGTTATGCGAACAAAAATTGCAATCTGAATGGAGTTGTAATACTGAGATTATGTCTCATTTTGAGGTTGCAATGTGTAGTTCTTAGCAAAATCAAAAACTGATATAATAGTGCCAATGGGAAAAGTCTCCTTACATGTTCTAAATTGTTGATCCAACCACTGAGACCTGTGACTATGTCTTGCATACTTGTAAAAAATATTTGCCTTGAAATCTGAAATAAAATTAGTCACACTGATATCTTTTCCAACCAATTCACATCTAGAGCTCTCACTCCCACTCTTCAATGTGTATTTCACCATTTCATATACCCTTTTTTTCAATATTGTCTTTTAAGATCTTGTTTGCACCCCTCATGGAAACATGTGTCAAACTTGGATAAGCCACCACATTCTGAACACTTCTCATTTAAGCAAGCATTTCTATAAAAGGAACAACCATCAACTCTATGACATAAGAGTTGATCTAGCAAGTCTCTTGATGATTTTGGAAGCCCACTAGTCCCACAATCCTCCAACATTTCTTTACTATGCAAAGTAGAACAGATGGAGCGTAATAGTTCATGGTGCATAGAAAACTCAACATGATATTTGCAACAACAAGTATTTAAAATTTTGAGTGGCACACAATAAAATAACTTCAAAGATTCAAAAGCCCTTTGTGATATATGAAGACTTGGATGACTCTCTCTAAATTGTTTGAACAACATAGTTTGACTTACCTCTAAATGGTGTTTAGGATGTGGTGTGCGATCTCTGATGCCAATTCTCAACTTTAAGACATCTTTAGCATTGGGTGATACTCGTGAGTTAGAGTACCAAAATTGTGTAATTTCTTCCTTCACATCATCGGATAACTTCTTATCAAAACGTGGAAGTCTCCCACCAAATGTCCATGTTTCATTTTGAAGAGGATCATCAATTTTCTCTTGTCGACTAAGTGCTCTTCTCAAAGTAGTAAGATTTAGATTCAAATCAATACAAGTTTGTCTCATATATCTACCCTTTCTCAAATGATGACTTACCAAAGAGGTTGTAATGACCCTTCGAGCAGCTCTATTATCCTTCTTTCTGTTATTTTTCCCAATGCTATTGAGAGCACTGAAAACATTTATCATGATAATGGCATTTCTTTCCAACTTTTTATTGATATGAATCTTCAATTTGAAAAGCATAGGTCTCATCTTTTGCATCTTTAATAAGTGCATGAAAAGCTGACATTGGTCTACCACTGTCTTGTTGCCGAAAAAAATTTGATATAGTCTTGAAGCCCATAACCGAATGGTTCTTTCTAATTTTTTTCCTTCCAAACTAGTAATAATCGTTTCATCAATTTCAATTATCCATTTTGGTGTTTTAGAACCTTCATGTTGATTATAATTAGGAGATATGTAAGGTTCTTGTGCATTAGGTTCCTATACATTGTCATCTTCGACATGGTCAATTATGAAATTTGGATTATGACTTGGTGACATTTCTTCTTCAAAATTTTCATTCTCCAAATTTTCAATTTCGGTATTATCATTTTCAATAGGTACATTTTTATTCCCCAACTATACATATTCATTATCTAACTCTATGATTTCACCTTCGATTAATTCATCATCAACTTGACAAATATTTAGCATACCTTGTCTTTTTCTTCGGTGTTCCATTTTGTCTCTTTCCCTATATGTCGCAATGTCTTTATTGGATATCTTCCTTTTGCGTTTATCCTTTCGACGACTACTGCTCCCCATTTAGATGACAAATTCGAACACCTAAGGCTATATTTTCAAAAAAAAATTGATTAGTTGGGCTCCAAAACTCGTGAAAATAGAAGTGAAAAAGTGATGTTGTCGGGTCTGCAGGGACAAAGAATTATTGGGAATTAGTGCCAGTAAAATTGGATATCCGATTATGTAAAAAGAATTTTTGGGGGGAAAACTTTTTATAATTTCCCTCCTTTGCCATAATTATATTAATATTATGGAAATCATTGGAGGAAAACCGACTTTGGTTTATTACTAAGCTAATAGTATAGTAATATTAATATATAATAGTATTAATATATAGAAATATTAATATATAGTATTAATATAGCTATAGTATCAATATTATTACTATACCCATAATAGTATTAATATTATTACTATAGATATAATAGTGTAAATATTTAGTGTTTATTTATATTATTATTATTATTATTATTATAGCTATAATAGTATTATTATTATTACTATAGATATAATAATATTAATATTTAATTTTTATTTTTATTATTATTATTATTATTATAAAATAGTATAAATAGTATATATATATATCCTTTCATTTTTTAACCCATATACATACGAACGATTCGAATATGTCCCTATGGGTCCTAGGACCCCTAGAGACATATGTCGTCGATTAAAGGGTCAAAGGGGGTCATAGGTCACCCTTTAACCCATATGAATGATTCAAATATGTCCCTATGGGTCCTAGGACCCCTAGGAACATATGTCATCGTTTAATGGGTCAAAGGGGGACATAGGTCACCCTATGACCCCCTTTGACCTATATGAACAATTCGAATATGTCCTTTTGACCCATATGAACAATTCAAATATGTCGTCATTTAATGGATCAAAGGGGGTCATAGGTCACCTTATGACCCCCTTTGACCCATATGAACAATTCGAATATGTCCCTAGGGGTTCTAGGACCCCTAGGGACATATGTGGTCATTTAATGGGTCAAAGGGGGTCATAGGTCACCTATGACCCCCTTGACCCATATGAATAATTTGAATATGTCCTTAGGGGTCCTGGGACCCCTACGGACATATTTGAATCGTTCATATGGGTCAAAAGGGGTCATAGGTCACCCTATGACCCTCTTTGATCCATATGAACAATTCGAAATGTCCCTAGGGGTTTTAGGACCCCTAGCGACATATGTCATCATTTAATGAGTGACCTATGACCCCCTTTGACCCATATGAATGATTTGAATGTCCTTAGGGGTCCTAGGAACCCTAAGGACATATGTCATCGTTTAATGAGTCAAAGAAGATCATAGGTCACCCTATGACCCCCTTTGACCCATATGAACGATTCGAATATGTCCCTAAGGGTTATAGGACCCTCAAAAAGATATCTCATCGTTTAATGGATCAAAGGGGGTCATAGGTCACCATATGACCCCGTTTGACCCATATGAACAATTTGAATATGTCCCTAGGGGTTCTAGGACCCCTAGAGACATATGTCATCATTTAATGGGTCAAAGGGGGTCATACATCAACTATGGCCCCCTTGACCCATATGAACAATTTGAATATGTCCCTAGGGGTCCTAGGACCCCTAGAGACATATTCGAATCGTTCATATGGGTCAAAGGGGGTCATAGGTCACCCTATGACCCCCTTTGACCCATATGAACAATTCAAAATGTCCCTAGGATTCTAGAACCCCTAGCGACATATGTCGTCGTTTAATGGGTCAAAGGGGGTCATAGGTCACCTATGACCCCCCTGACCCATATGAACGAATATGTTCCCAAGGGTCCGAGGACCCCTAGTGACATATGTCATCATTTAATTGGTCAAAGCAGGTCATAGGTCACCCTATGACCCCCTTTGACCCATATTACCCATTCGAATATGTCCCTCGGGGTTCTAGGACCCCTAGAGACATATGTCATCATTTAATGGGTCAAAGACAGTCATAGGTCACCCTATGACCCCCTTTGACCCATATTACCCATTCAAATATGTCCCTAGGGGTCCTAGGACCCCTAGGGACATATGTCATCATTTAATGGGTCAAAGGGGGTCATAGGTCACCCTATGACCCCCTTTGACCCATAGGAACAATTCGAATATGTCCCTAGGGGTCCTAGGACCCCTAGGGACATATGTCATCATTTAATGGGTCAAAGGGGGTCATAGGTCACCTTATGACCCCCTCTGACCCATAAGAACGATTCGAATATGTCCTTAGGGGTCCTAGGACCCCTAGGGACATATGTCGTCGTTTAATGGGTCAAAGGGGGTCATAGGTCACCCTATGAGCCCCTTTGACCCATAGGAACGATTCAAATATGTTCCTAGGGGTCCTAGGACCCCTAGGGACATATGTTGTCGTTTAATAGGTCAAAGGGGGTCATAAGTCACCCTATGACCCCCTTTGACCCATATGGCCCATTCGAATATGTCACTAGGGGTCTTAGGACCCCTAGGGACATATGTCGTCAATTAATGGGTCAAAGGGACCTATGACCCCCTTTGACCCATAGGAATGATTTGAATATGTCCCTAGGGGTCCTAGGACCCCTAGGGACATATGTCGTCATTTAATGGCCCAAAGGGGGCCATAGGTCACCCTATGACCCCCTTTGACCCATATGAATGATTCGAATATGTCCCTAGACGTCTTAAGACCCCTAGGGACATATGACATCGTTTAATGGGTCAAAAGGGGTCATAGGGCCCTTTGACCTATAGGAACGATTCGAATATATCCCTAGGCATCCTAGGACTCCTAGGGACATATGTCATCGTTTAATGGGTTAAAGGGGGTCATAGGTCACCCTCTGACCCCCTTTAACTCATATGAACTATTCGAATATGTCCCTAGGGGTCCTAGAATGCCTAGAGACATATGTCGTCGTTTAATGGGTCAAAGGGGGTCATAGGTCACCCTATGACCCCCTTTGACCCATAGGAACGAATTGAATATGTCCCTAGGGGTCCTAGGACCCTTAGGGACATAAGTCGTCGTTTAATGGGTCAAAGAGGGTCATAGGGTGACCTATGACCCCCTTTGACCCATATGAACGATTTGAATATGTCCTTATGGGTCCTAGGACCCCTAGGGACATATGTCATCATTTAATGGGTCAAAGGGGGTGATAGATCACCCTGTGACCCCCTTTGACCCATATGAACGATTCGAATATGTCGCTCGAGGTCCTAGGACCCCTAGGGACATATGTTGTCGTTTAATGGGTCAAAGGGGGTCATAGGTCACCCTATGACCCCCTTTGACCCTCTTTGACCCATATAAACGATTCAAATATGTCCTTGTGGGTCCTAGGACCCCTAGGGACATATGTCGTCGTTTAATGGGTCAAAGGGGGTGATAGGTCACCCTATGACCCCCTTTGACCTATAGAAACGATTCAAATATCTTCTTAGGGGTCCTAGGATCCCTAGGGACTGTTTAATGGGTCAAAGGGGGTCATAGGTCACCCTATGACTGCCTTTGACCCATATGAATGATTCGAATATGTCCCTAGGGGTCCTAGGACCCCTTGGGACATATGTCATTGTTTAATGGGTCAAAGGAGGTCATAGGTCATGCTATGACCCTATTTGACCCATATGAACGATTCAAATATGTCCCTAGGGGTCGTAGGACCTCTAGGAACATATGACGTCGTTCAATGGGTCAAATTTGTGTTAGATTGTAGTGACTGATATGGCCGACATGTTATAACCCTAAAGCAGTTTAATACTTGTATAAAAAGATCTTAGGGTTGGGTATTTTTCATTATGTTGTGATGCAAAATTGGTTCTTGCGGCAGTATTGAGCTATAAGGGATTACAGATTGTAATCAAGTTGTAATCACTAGATTGTAATAAGATCGGACTTGCTATTTGGTGGACGTAGCCCAGGGATTGGGTGAACCACGTTAAATCTTGGTGACTTGTGTTCATTTATGTGTGATCTATTATTTTCTGTTATTGGTTATATTTGCATGTAATTTTTTATTTATGTCCGTGGTTTATCCTAACAATTTGACCCATATGGCCCATTCGAATATGTCCGTAGGGGTCCTAAGACCCCTAGGGACATATGTTGTCGTTTAATGGGTCAAAGGGGGTCATAGGTCACCCTATGTCTCCCTTTGACCCATATGAACGATTTGAATATGTTTGTAGGGGTCCCATGACCCTTAGGTACATATGTCATCATTTAATCAGTCAAAGAGAGTCATAGGTCACCCTATGACCCCCTTTGACCTATAGGAACGATTCGAATGTCTCTAAGATTCTTAGAACCCCTAGGGACATATGTCATCGTTTAATGGGTCAAAAAGGTTCGTAGGTTACCTTATGACCACCTTTGACCCATATGAACGATTTGAATATGTCCTTAGTGGTACTAGAACCCCTAGGGACATATGTCATCATTTAATGGGTCAAAGGGGGTCATAAGTCATCCTATGACCCCCTTTGACCCATATGGCCCATTCGAATATGTCCCTAGGGGTCCTAGGACCCCTAAGGACATATCTAATCATTTAATGGGTCAAAGGGGGTCATAAGTCACCCTATGACCCCCTCTGACAAATTTGAACAATTTGAATATGTCCTTGGGGGTCTTATGACCCTTAGGGATATATGTTGTCGTTTAATGGGTCAAAGAGAGTCATAGGTCACCCTATGGCCCCTTTTGACCCATATGAACAATTCGAATATGCCCCTAAGGGTTCTATGACCCCTAGAGACATATGTCATTATTTAATGTGTCAAAGGGGGTCACAGGTCACCTTATGACCCCCTTTGACCCATATGAACGATTCAAATATGTCCCTAGGGGTTATAGGACCCCCAAAGACAAATGTCATCATTTAATGGGTTAAAAGGAGTCATAGGGTGACCTATGACCCCCTTTGACCCATATGACCAATTTGAATATGTCCCTAGGGGTTCTAGGACCCCTAGAGACATATGTCATCATTTAATGGGTCAAAGGGGCTCATAGGTCAACTATGACCCCCTTGACCCAAATGAACAATTTGAATATGTCCCTTGGGGTCCTAGCACCCTTAGAGATATTCGAATCGTTCATATGGGTCAAAGGGGGTCATAGGTCACCCTATGACCCCCTTTGACCCATATGAACAATTTCAAATGTCCCTAGGGGTTCTAGGACCCCTAGAGACATATGTCGTCATTTAATAGGTCAAAGGGGGTCATAGGTCACCTATGACACCCTTGACCCATATGAATGAATATGTTCCTAGGGGTCTGAGGACCCCTAGTGACATATGTCATCGTTTAATGGGTCAAAGACCTATGACCCCCTTTGACCCATATTACTCATTCAAATATGTCCCTAGGGGTTCTAGGACCCCTAGCGACATATGTCGTCGTTTAATGGGTCAAAAAGAGTCATAGGTCAGTCTATGACCCCCTTTGACCCATATTACCCATTCAAATATGTCCGTAGGGGTCCTAGGACCCCTACAGACATATGTCATCATTTAATGGGTCAAAGGGACCTATGACCCCCTTTGACCCATATTACCCATTCGAAAAAGTCCCTAAGGGTTCTAGGATCCCTAGAGACATATGTCGTCATTTAATGGGTCAAAAAAGGTCATAGGTCACCCTATGACCCCCTTTGACCCATATGAACGATTCAAATATGCCCCTTGGAGTCCTAGGACACGTAGGGACATATGTCATCATTTAATGGGTCAAAGGGGGTCATAGGTCAACCTATGACCCCCTTTGACCCATATGAACAATTCGAATATGTCCCTATGGGTCCTAGAACCCCTAGGGACATATGTTGTCATTTAATGGGTCAAAGGAGGTCATAGGTCACCCTATGACCCTCTTTGACCTATAGGAATGATTCGAATATGTCCCTAGGGGTCCTAGGACCCCTAGGGACATATGTCATCGTTTAATGGGTCAAAGGGACCTATGACCCTCTTTGACCCATAGGAATGATTTGAATATGCCTTGAGGGGTCTTAGGACCCCTGGGGACATATGTCGTCATTTAATGGGTCAAACGGGGTCATAGATCACCCAATGACCCCTTTTGACCCATAGGAATGATTCGAATATGTCCCTAGGGGTCTTAGAACCCCCTAGGGACATATGTCATCGTTTAATGGGTCAAAGGGGGTCATAAGTCACCCTATGACCCCCTTTGACCTATATGGCCCATTCGAATATGTCACTAGGGGTCCTAGGACCCCTAGGGACATATGTCGTCGATTAATGAGTCAAAGAGGGTCATAGGTCACCCTACGACCCCCTTTGACCCATATGAACAATTCGAATATGTCCCTAGGAGTCCTAGGACCCCTAGGGACATATTTCATCGTTTAATGGTTCAAAGGGGGTCATAGGTCACCCTATGACCCCCTTTGACCCATATGAACAATTCAAATATGTCCCTATGGGTTGTAGGACCTCTAGGGACATATGTCGTTCTTTAATGGGTCAAAGGGGGTCATAGGTCACCCTATGACCCCCTTTGACCCATATGAATGATTCGAATATGTCCCTGTGGGTCCTAGGACCCGTAGGGACATATGTCATCGTTTAATGGGTCAAAGGGGGTGATAGGTCACCCTATGACCCCCTTTGACCCATAGGAACGATTCGAATATATCCCTAGGGGTCCTAGGACCCCTAGGGACATATGTCATCATTTAATGGGTCAAAGGCCTATGATCCCCTTTGACCCATATGAACGATTCGAATATGTCCCTAGGGATCCTAGGACCCTTAGGGACATATGTCGTCATTTAATGGGTCAAAGGAGATCATAGGTCATGCTATGATCCCCTTTGACCCATATGAACGATTCAAATATGTCCCTAGGGGTCGTAGGACCTCTAAGGACATATGTCGTCGTTCAATGGGTCAAAAGGGGTCATAGGGTGACTCATATGGCCCATTCGAATATGTCCCTAGGGGTCCTAGTACCCCTAAGGACATCTGTTATTGTTTAATAGGTCAAAAGGGGTCATAGGTCACCTTGTGTGTCCCTTTGACCTATATGAACGATTCAAATATGTCTGTAGGGGTCCCATGACCCCTAGGGACATATGTTATCGTTTAATGGGTCAAAGGGAGTCATAGGTCACCCTATGACCCCCTTTGACCCATAGGAACGATTCGAATATGTCTCTAAGATTCTTAGGACCCCTAGGGATATATGTCATCGTTTAATGGGTCAAAGGGGGTCATAGGTCACCCTATGACCACCTTTGACCCATATGAACGATTCAAATATGTCCTTAGGGGTACTAGAACCCTTAGGGACATATGTCATCGTTTAATGGGTCAAAGGGGGTCATAAGTCACCCTATGACCCCCTTTGACCCATATGGCCCATTCAAATATGTCCACATGTCATCGTTTAATGGGTCAAAGGGGGTCATAAGTCACCTTATGACCCCCTCTGACCAATTTGAACAATTTGAATATGTCCTAAGGAGTCTTATGACCCCTAAGGATATATGTCATCGTTTAATGGGTCAAAGGGAGTCATAGGTCACCCTATGACCCCCTTTGACCCATATGAATAATTCAAATATGTCCTTAGGAGTTCAAGGACCTCTAGAGACATATGTCATCATTTAATGTGTCAAAGGGGGTCATAGGTCACCCTATGACCCCCTTTGACCCATATGAACGATTCAAATATGTCCCTAGGGGTTATAGGACCACCCATAGACATATGTCATCGTTTAATGGGTCAAAGGGGGTCATTAGTCACCCTATGACCCCCTTTAACACATATGAACAATTCGAATATGTCCCTAGGGGTTCTAGGACCCCTAGAGACATATGTCATCGTTTAAAGGGTCAAAGGGGGTCATATGTCTCCTATGACTCCCTTGACCCATATGAACGATTCGAATATGTTCCTAGGGGTCTTAAGACCCCTAGAGACATATTCGAATCATTCATATGGGTCAAAGGGGGTCATGAGTCACCCTATGACCCCCTTTGACCCATATGAACAATTCGAAATGTCCTGAGGGGTTCTAGGACCCCTAGAGACATATGTCATCGTTTAATGGGTCAAAGGGGGTCATAGGTCACCTATGACCATCTTAACCCATATGAACGAATATGTTCCTAAGGGTCTGAGGACTTCTAGCGACATATGTCATCATTTAATGGGTCAAAGAGGGTCATAGGTCACCCTATGACCTCCTTTGACCCATATTACCCATTCGAATATGTCCCTAGGGGTTCTAGGACCCTTAGAGACATATGTTGTCGTTTAATGGGTCAAAGAGAGTCATAGGTCACCCTATGACCCCCTTTGACCCATATTACCCATTCGAATATGTTCTTTGGGGTCCTAAGACCCCTAGGGACATATGTCGTCATTTAATGGGTCAAAGGGACCTATGACCCCCTTTGACCCATATTACCCATTCGAATATGTCCTTAGGGGTTCTAGGACCCCTAGAGATATATGTCATCGTTTAATGGGTCAAAGGGACCTATGGCCCCATTTGACCCACATGAACGATTCAAATATGTCCCTCGGGGTCGTAGGACCCGTAGGGACATATATCATCATTTAATGGGTGAAAAGGGGTCATAGGTCACCCTATAACCCCCTTTTACCCATATTAACAATTGTAATATGTCCCTAAGGCTCCTAGAACCCCTAAGGACATATGTCATCGTTTAATGCGTCAAAGAGGGTCAATGGTTGACCTATGACCCCCTTTGACTCATATATATTAATATGTATACATATTTAATATAATAGATATGTATATTATTAACATATATAATATACCTATGACGTTATTATATATATTAATAACATATATATATATATATATATGTATTACTTTATTATATTTAATGAAAATATTATGTTATTATATATATATATATATATATATATATATATATTTATTTATTTATTTATTAATAGCATACATATTAATATATATAAATAATTATAATACATATTATATATTTATATTTAATATATTACATTATTATATATATATATATATATATATATAATATTATTATACATATTAATATAATAATATAATACATATTATATTTAATGAAAATATTACGTTATTATATATATATTAATAACATACATGTTAATATTATAATATATAATACATATTATATATATATATATAAATTATGTTCTTATATTTAGTAAAAATAATAATAATATAAATTATATTTATAGATTGTAATAAGATTAACATAATATATTATTATATATTGCCAGATTATATTTTATATCTTTATATTACGTTAATATATATATATAATGTATTAAAATACGTCTTTACATAGTAATATAAGTGAAAAACTTATAAATAATAAGCTATGATGTTTAAACCCAATTTTCTCTCCAAAATGGGTTGGGATTTTGAATTTTCCAATCGAAACATATCGGATATCGGTTTAATAATCGGATATCCGATTTCGAATTGGATATCCAATTAGGCTTGGTATTTACCAAGCCTACCCAGTTAACCCAAAAGATGTATTTGAAGAGGGTTTTAATAATGCTCAGACTTTGGGTAGCCGTGTAACAATGTTATTTTGATTGAAATTGAATAAAACGAAAAAAGTTTTTTAATATCGCTCTCTAGATTCCATAATATAATTTTTGTCAAATTCTCAGTTCGATAAGTATTTATTAGTTAATTATCAATGAAGATAATTGTAAAGTGTTGATTGACATACTGATTGAAAAATAGCTATAACTTTCAAATGGTATAACATTTTTTAAATCTAAAATTTGCGTCACATTCTATACTTCGGCTAGTATAAGAAAAAAAAAATTAAATTTGGTAAAATTTTCTATTAGTTAGGGTGGTCAGACACGGGACTTTTTTTTTTCAAAAAATTTTTGGTAGAAAATTCATATTTAATTATTTATTTGGAATAAAAATACCAAAAAATATGCGTCACATCCGGGCATGAGTCTACTTTTCATATCTATAATTATATTTAAAAAATATTATGATTTGATTTTGATTAAGGTTGTCAGACATACACCTACTTTTTATTTTCATCCTGAAATTTTCTTAGTACTGCATTAAAATTCAAAATTTTGACCAATTAATTATTTTTTTCTGCTTATAAGGCCTAGTAGTTTAGAAACTACATTCAATTTCTTACAGATTATTTTCTTACAACTTTTTGATATAAAGTCCATAACCACTTCAAAATTATGTGTCAAGTTGACATAAACCTGATTTGCTAATTTTTCACTGCCACTTAAGGCCATAGTTTGGTACACCATGATCCTGCACATACCCTTGAAGAAGTTGGTACTTGATTCTATCCAAGTGTTCACTAGTTTTTAATTCATCTTTGACATCTTTCTACAAATGAGAATGTAAAAAAATAATCTAAAATCATTTCAAAGTAAAACTAGAGTATTTTTTTTGTGTCATAAGCAATTTAATTTTATGATGTGCTAACTTTGATCTAGAAATATAACAATAAAGCTCAAAAACTTCCAATACATTTAAAATATCTTCCTCAAAGTTTTGCATAAACACAACATGCCATCATCCACACAATGGAAGGAGTTGCAAATTTAGATGATGGTCTTGCATTATGATGAGACAATAAATTTGATGATACATTGATATTTTTCTTATTATCCTAAATGCAACTAGAGAGATTGAAGATGAGTTCATTAGGTTTGATGTTTGATGGGTCTACTACTATGTCAGTAACCACATTCTTATTTTTGTTCCAATATTTGAATATTTTGATGTTTGATGAGTCTACTTAACAAATTAATTATTTTGAAATTATGAAAATAAATGATATGTATCTAGAGATTGTTTGTCTTTCCCATATCACATCAAATGATGAAATTATACATGAAAAAAGAAACCAAATAATATATCATTGATAAGTTGGTTCTTCTAGAGAATACATCTCTAAGAATTCTTACATCATCTATGAAAAAAATATACTCCAAAACATATACCTTGTAACACATGTCCTTTGGTGAAGTGGGCTATCTCAGATATCTAGGGACTACAAGATTATCAATGGAAAAAATACACCTATTTCAACCTAAAATATGAAGAAAACAATGTTCTTAAATAATGTGTAACAAAATATTCATATTTATGTGGATATGTGTGACAAAATATAACCAAAAAAAGTTCCAAACTTGCAAAAGTGACATCATTTTACCATCTTCTAGTGCATGTCATTTTCTCTCACATCCAAAATAAGATTATGCCACTTTGAATCGAGAATGCACGTGCAACTGCGTTCTATATGCATGAACAATAGGTGGAGCTGAAAAATGCACTATGTTTACATTTACTTAATAGGTCTATTAAGGTTTTAAAATTATACACCATCATGAATGTTAGAACTCTAGCTGTTATGGCTAAGAGAATGTCCTCAACAAGCCAACACAAAGAAAGGCTTGATTTGGTTGCATGATGAGGACATTACCCTTGCCTATAAGAGTTAAAGTTATAATTTTCATGATGGCCTATAACTTAAAATACCTAATTAAATACCTCTAACAAAAATGAAAACCTGATGTGTTTTTTAGCTCCACCTAATGTCCTATGCATATGAATTGAGATTGCATATTGAACTATGGCCTCCTTCTGCATTGCCTAAAATCAAGATATTCACACAGTTTGTTGTCATGCAACCATAGGTTAATGTTGAGCTTCACTTGGTTTCAAAAATATTTTAATATTCTCTACTAATCAAGGCCAACCACGTAAAGGTGGAAGCGCATTCCCCACTCCCCCCCCCCCCCCCCTCACCAAAAAAAAAAAAAATCTAAATTCCCTATTAACATCTAAAATTCATTCATTCTATTAATAAAATGTAGCATTCATGAATTATCACATGATAACATTCATTAAAATATAAGCTCCATTAGAAAATTCACATGAACATTAAAACATAAGATTCATTAGAACATAATTAAAACATCGAGACATAAACAACAGTCATTATCAAATAAGTTACATAAATGAGAATCATTTCTTTTTTTTCTTTTTCTTTTTTGGTCCTCCTCTATATTTTTGTAGAGACATATACATGTCATTATCAACATTTCTTCTCACCCATGGATGTGATCTCGTTGTCCTTTGCAAAGGTGGGTCCTTTGCAATAACAAATAAAAGGGTTAAATTTTATAAATTTGAGACTTTAAAGAATATAAACGTAGCACTTTTTACCTTGTCCAACCACACCATCTTACTTGACGGATTGAACCTCAACATGCTCATCAAGAAAAAACTCTAAATCCCCTACAACTACAATACAAGATGTTTTCTTAATCCCAACACATATTATAGTAAAATTTGTATTACTACACAAAATTCAATTTAAAATGTTTACTTGTATTGATAATTCAAAAATCAAAATTTGAATAGAAAATATATACCTTGAGTACTACAATGAACATTCAAATCGACACCTCCATGGTGCTTAGATGGTGTATCATGATTGGTAGGCTGCAAACCAATGTAAATAATTAGTGCATTTATCAACAATATATACATATAAATACAAGACAAACATTGAGAAATGTTAATAATTCATTTTAATACATATAAATATATGCACTTTAAAGTTTTAAACAAAAATATAATCATTGTTTCCTTACAACAAATATATAATCATTTGTACCATCATCTTCAAATGTGTTTTCTAGCACATGATCATCATCTTCCATGGGATTGTGATCTTCAACTTTAATACTCACACCTCCATGTTTCTCCATATTCACACCTCCATGTTCCTCTAAGATGTGGTGGTCCATATTATGTACTACCCTAGGGAGATCAACCTATATAGAAAATGATTATAATCAAACCTCCTTCCATGGTTCATATCTATATTAATTGCGAAAACAATATAAAAACCTTACTAGTGGATGATAATCAAACCCCCCTTCAATGTGACCATTCTCCCTACAATGTCTCTTAGCTATTTTGATCATGATTCTTCTTTTCTTTAAGTTGTTACAACTTTTTCAAGGACAATAACATTTGTCATTTCCTTATTTTTGAAAGTTAGCTAACAATCTAGTGATTGTCTTCCTATTTTGATCAAATTTATCTGCCATGATCCTTCTTAATGGGAATAATCTTTTCTTGTACCCTTATTGAATTGGTTGTACTTGCTAGATCTATCATTGATAACCATTTCAACATACACATTGGCATTAGAGAGAAACCCTTGAAAAAAAATTGGACACGTGTTTTTCTTAATGTTTTTATATGCACATATGGTTTCGAAAGAAAACATTTAGTATACTTAATGCATATATCTGCAAAAAAAAAGGACATATTGTACTTAATGTTTATATCTGCACATATGGTTTTGAAAGAAAAAATTGGTGTAATTAATGTATATATATATATATATATATATATATATATATATATATATATATATATATATATATATATATATATATATATGCAAAAATATTAGACATGTTGTACTCAATATTTATATCTACAAATGTGGTTTTGAAGATGATAGAATTATTGAACAAGTTAGTCTTTTAGAACCTAATTTTCATCTAGTAATTACATTAGAACTATTTGGATTTTTTGATCTATCATTTGTGATTCAAATCCAAAAACCCATATGAAACTAATAGTTGTTGTGGGTTTAGCAAGACTTAAATATGGTGTTCAATTAAACTCATAAGTGGTTGGAAAACTCAAAACAATTTTGGGAAAATGTATTTCACCTCACCTCGCTCAAATTCACCATTATTCATTTTCAACATCCCACCTTTGCATTCCATCCCTATTTAGGTTAACTAAAATTATGCATGCTAATCGAACACAAACTTTTACAAAAGTCATATGAAAAAATCAAGCCCTTTAGAGATTTTCCAAACGAGGAATCCTGTCAAAGATTTATCAATGCAAGGAGGAAATTGTTTAAGAACAAAGAATATATTTGTATCAACAAAAATATTTGATTTAACAAAAGATAGATTTATCACAAATAATTTCCCAATGCCAAATCTCATTAAATAGATTTAACATTAACAGAGTAGGGAATCAAGCAACTAGGTCCACTAAGACACAAACATTAATGGACAATGCATCATGAAAACTAAACAATTAGGATTAAGAAATGTCCTCAAAATTTCTCCTATTTTAAAAAGGATCCTCCTATCTAACAACTCAAAAATAAATTGGAAGATGAAACTACTTATTAGAACCCAATGGGATAAAATGTGAATTTAGAGATATAATATGCTTGATAGTTGGGTTATAATCCCTTCTGTAATTGCCTTGGAAGAAAGAAGGTCCAATCACCTATAGATAATCCTAGTTGTCATGCCTAAACTATTTGATCGCATAGGTTTAAGAGTTTCTTATTATGTCACTTCAAAATTGGAATTAATTAGATAAAAGGTAAAAGAAAAAAAGAAAGTTAAGACAACAATAATGCATTTTTGTCTGACACAACTATCTTTAAACACTTTACTTTGTAGCAACCCCATATCTTCCATATTAGACGCCTCTGAAACAGGCGTATTACCCTCTGAAATGGGCATTTTGGGTTAAGTTGAACATATTCATTACCTATTTGGCAAATATGAATTGTTCCTTTATCTTGTGATTTGTGAGCATGTGTGTTTGGGGCCATATTTAGATGTTAATCCTTTTTTTTGTGATTCTTTTTGTAAGAAAATTTTGTCAGTTTTGATAAAGCTCTAATTTTAGAGGCTCTTTTTTTGCACAAGAGTATAATGTATCAGAAGCTAAGGTTCAAAAAAAGAGTGACTATTAGATCATATCTTACAAATAATTGGAGGAATGATCAAGAACTAAATGTTCATCATTAAGACTATGAAGACATTAGGTCTCTTCATACCAATATTTTATAAATCATCAAACTTCTATATCTAGAACTAAGAATTCTTGTTACTACAACTCATAAAATTTCCATATTGAACTTAGGATTCTTGTTGTCACAACTCATCAAATTTCTATATAAAACTAAAAATTATTGTTGTTACAACTCATCAAATTTTCTATAGGAAAGATTGACAAACAAACATTCTTTGCTCACAATACAAAATCTTGCAATGCCTCTTATTTCTTATAAATTTTCTTCTACTTTGAGCTTGGCCCTCAAATCTGAGACTTCCATGTCCATTAATGATGCTTGCCTATCTAGCAAAGAATTGTCATTGACACAAAATTTTTTTGAATGCATCTGTAAATTAGGTCTTGATTGCTAAAGTTGAAATCTCATTTTTGGAGACTCACAATTATCACATAAACTTGTGGGAGGATGATTTTTTGCAGCACATTGCAAAGCATCTTCACAAGGCAAGCTAATTTCTTACTTTTCTATCTCTGTGATTAGTTTATTTTCAATAAATTTGGGTTGGGATGTTTAGGAGGTGGTGCTTTTTTTAATGTTAACATGACAATGTTTTAAGAGAATAATTATAGTTGTGTTGGTGGTGACTGTAAGGCCTAAATTTGATAGTGGTATAGTTTTATTTAAGTTTTCTTGTTGTTATGATATTAGTATTAGAATTCAATTGTGTAGTTTTAAAATCAAATTCCTTGATCTATATTTAATAAAAAAATTGTTTATAAAAATATTCATCTTTTATTATGATTAATTCATTCGATTCAAATCAAATATTTCTACAGTATTTTAGTACTAAACTAAATTGTCCTTGAAATTAAAACAACGTCCTTCCAATGTTGAACATTGTGGGAGACTTATTAGCAAAATAAAAGATATTTTTATTGTTGCTAAAAACAATGTTTCTCAACTTCTTTCCCTGGTTGATAATATCAAATGCCTTGGAATAGATAGACATTTTGAAAAGGAAATAAAACAAGCCCTCATTTGGTTTACAGGTTTGTTTCTATTTATTCTTATAATAGCATATCATCCATAAGATTATTATTATTACAAGTCAATAATATTGTATAATACAATGCAATAGGAATTGGGGTGAATATGAAATAGATCTCAACACCATGGCCTTGGGCTTTCAAATTCTCAGGCTCCATAGATACTTTGTTTCTTCAAATATTTACTAAAAAAAAAATACCTATCTCTTTATGTTAATGTTTGATCTAAATAAATGTCAAATGTTTACTAATACCATGCATTTCAAATTCTTTGTTTTACAATTTGTTTGGAGCATAATTAGTGTAGCATAGGCAAACACGTCAAGCTTAGACTAGGAAAGGTAGGGAAATCGTTCTTCTAATTTCATGTCATTATTACATCCAATGAACAACATTAAACTCAGAATTTAGAAGAAAACTCATCTTTCTATCTATTTTATAGACATCCCTTTAAATAGTATTAAGAAATCGACATAATGCACATAAAATGTCATTGATAGTGGCTTTATTTCCATCCTCTAAATATCACATACAAAAAATAATAGTTTCTATTGTTGCTTGTATAAAAATGTTGAAGCACTCTTGAGATTTTTTTTACATGGTGTACCAAAGAAATTGTTTAACTATCATGCCATGATTTGCAATGAGGATCAAGAATCTCAAATATAATTATGACCAGGATGAACATGAATACCATTAATATTAAGAAATAGTCGATTCCAATACCCGGATTGCTTGCACATCACATGCTTAACTCAAGTCTCTACTATCATAAGGGTTTCAAGTTGTAGATTATAAAGCTTAGTTATAGGGAAAAAAATAAAAATCTAGGTTTGCTTTATAAACTTTTTAATACCATTTATCTTCATTACCAATATGCACTATGTTGGAATATTCAAATATGGAAAGAATACTAATGAGAGGGGGGGGTGAATCAGAAGTATCACACTTTAAGCAATAAAACTTTTAACTGAAAGTAAATTGCATGCATGTAAACACATCAAATAAACATGAAACTAATGCATGCATCAACAACACATAATACTAGAATTTGGTAACCCAGAAACCCTCTAGAAATAAGAAGGTAAAACTGGGGTGGGGATGATACCCACAAAATTTTACTGCAGCAATATTATTCAACCACTTCTGATGGTCTACCTTGTTAAAGGCCTGCCCTGTTAAAGGCTTTACACTGTGTCAATAGTGACCTAGTTAAAGGATTTACAAACACTTAACATGAAGTGTCAACCTGTTAAATAATTTAATCACCTTTTGATAAGGATCTACAAATAGCTGTAAAGCCAACCTATCTACATAGGATTTCCTTTCTAATACAATGGTAAAAGAGTATTAGGTATTATAAACTTGATAGTTTGCAATCCTTGATTGCTGAATGTAGGCACTTGTTCTAGCTCTTTCTCTGTTTTTGATCCTCTGAGATCTGATTTCTGTTCATCTCCTTTGCTTTGTTTTGATCAACTGAATACTAAATTGCTGCTCTTACTCTCTATGTCTCCTTTCACTGAATTCCATTATGTTTTTCCTTTTAACACTATTCTCCTTCTCTCATCCTTATTAAAATGAAACTTTCATCTTCCTTAAAAAGACTTTGAAGACTTAGGGTTAGATATGGATCTATGATCCACATTAAATCTCAATTTTCCGCTCAATACTTCCCTTTTTGCTGATTGGTTGCATGCCTTTCCAATTTTCCAATTGGCTGCATGCAGTTTGCATAGGAAGTGTAAAATATTTGTTCTTATCTCTAGATCTTTTGAGATTTACCTTGTGTTGGCTACAAAGACGGTTTACATCATAGTTTGTGCAATTACAAACTCTTACGCTGATATTCTGAGTTACTCAGCTCATGAAGCATTATTGATGCTCGGCACATGCTGTTTCCTAGATAGCTCGGCACCTAAACAAAATTGTATCACTCGGCACCTTATGCTACTTGGCACTTGATATCACTCGGCACTTGATATCACTTGGCATGTATAGTGAAAAATGGTTAAGTGTATTGACACTCAGCTGTCAAAATTATTCTTTAAACCAACACACTATGGAAACGGTATAGTCTAATGACAATGAGTAATAATATGTTAAATAGGAACCTTTATGGTGAGTTATCAGTGAATATCTTCCTAATTTAATAGCATCACTTACAATATAGAGAGTTTGATATACAAAAAGAGTTTACTACCAGTGATATAGCAATTTAAAAGCAAAGCAAACTCTATCTACAAGCAAAAAACAATTCACAAGATTACATCGTTACTCGCGTATAACAGGCCACAAGTATTTTTGAAAAGAAGAGGATTGTTTATGCCTTTGTAAGAAGTGTTTGTGAGTTGAAGTTGTGGAGGTTAAATGGCATCAACAATTGTGAAAATCAAGAATTTCTCTTAGATTGAAATAATGAATTCTTAGTTCTCACCTGATATCCTATCAATCATCTTAATACACATTTAGTTGAAGATTCATTCTTGTCTAAATAGGATCAATATTGATATTGTGTTTTGAGAACACCTAGCCCACGATAATACCAGTTTGGAGATAATATGTAATAACACAATAATGATGATTCGAAATGAAATAGTCAGAGAAGGAGAGAGTGCATCGAAAAAAACAAAAACTTGGTGTAAGAATAGTATGCATACCATTTGTAAATAGTATAATGCAAAACATCATCAATGATGCCCTAAGGAAACTGTAATGCACATCTTTGAGCAACACAATTTCTTGTAGCACATATGCATTCTCATACCACTAAGTTGTAGCACAAATGCATCCTCCTAGCTCAAGTTCACCCTAGTTGCACTTCACCCTAGCTCCTCTTCATGCGCAACCACATTTGGGGATCAAAAAATGACAGACGCAGAGCAATGACACAACATAATGGCATGGGCATGGAAAATTTGGCATCTCTAGCTAGTACTAGCCTCTTTCATCTCTCTCTAGATCTCCCTTCATACTCTTTCAACTCCTTCATAGCTCTCCATGTAGGAATGATCAATGTCGACCAAATGGGGAATGTATTTTTTATTTTTATTTTATAATCATGCAAGCGTTGCAAGTATGACACCAAGGCTAGAATTATGACAGCATTTAGGGCACTTGCAAAAAAAATATAAAAATCAAACACAAATAACATTATCATCACAATTTGACCCCAAATGTTGTAGTGAGTGGTTTAATAGAGAGCCTCCAAATTTTGGGAAGAATGACAAATGCCTCTAGGTATAGGTGCAATGTGGAAACTAAGGAAATACACACAAATGATTTAGCACAGTATTGGCATGGTGTCCCTATACAATCTCAATGTGAATATAAAATATTGTATATGATATTGGGTTTGTTAAAAATGAAGCCTTGCTACCTCTGATAAATATCCACCCCAACTATGATATGGAGTGTTGAACCAAGTTTGGGCATACATCAATTTACACAGAGGTTTAATTAAATTTGTTATAATCTTTCTTAGATACATCAGAATATGGTGGTGGATGTTACAATTAGGTATGTGGCAGGCATCAAGCATGGAAAGTTTGGAGCAAAGCATCAACATCCGTTAGTGTATATGTATTGGGTGGACAGTTTAAACATCACATACTAAAGTTTGATTCCTAAGCTAAAAGTGTTAAATAATCAAAGTTGACTTATCTTTCCAAGCTTAATTTCTTCCTTAATGTGTAAGAATGGTTGACATTAGAATCTTTGCTAGTCATGATTATCCAACATAGCCATCCCATTTAGAACATAAACAACAATCCTATGTTTGACAGAATATCTCCAATGCCCATAGGTGATGAAATTATAGAAGAGCACAAAATCCATTAAATCATCATTGAAATCAATGAATCAAGTTGAGACGCTAAGGTGAGGAAATAGAATTGATGTGATGGATCTCATGGCAAAGCTTACTCCAATTGAGGTTGACAAGCCGCCATACTCTATGTTGTTACCTAATGGAAACCATATAGATTATGGGGATCTTGAGGAAATAAAGCATTATGGTGTCCAGGAAGACTTGTTCAAGAAGCCTTGCTATTTGTTTTCTTTGATTGCTTACCAACTGCCATCCTCAAACATCACACACTAAGGAAGAAATTAAACTCGGAAAAATAAGTCATGTTTGACTATTTAACACTTTTAGCTTAGAATCAAACCTTAGTGTGTGATGTTTAAGTCATCCGCTTACCGATTAACTAGTAGAAATAATAGTTTCACTACATGATCGAGGCGCAAGGTATTACTTTGCATTTGTACCCCTATGGAAGATGTGTCCAAGAAATCTTGTGCCATGTACTCACTTAAGGAAGCAATGAAATGGGATAAAGACATCTTTAGATTGGAGTATGATCAAGATTTATTTAACATTGTGACATTTCCGTGATGGACACTAATGCCAGATGTAGAATGTGTAGAAAATGGGTAATGTTTGTTTGATAGAATGCCCGAAACAGAGCTTGGAATGCCGATTGATGAACATGTACATGGGGAAGCGTGTATGCAGGCCACAAACCGTTTGACAGAATGCCCTCATAACGCAGTTCCATGAGAAGGCTATCGACATTGTGAAAGCATGGAGATACTTTAAAATGATGGTGGCAGCTCATAAAATGAAAGGATAAGTCCATGCAGTTAGATAATTGCAGAAATTGCAGCATTCAAATCGGTTGAAATAACTTTACAGGCTTTAGAGTAGATTAATCGGCTGGTACGATATAAAATTCTATGCATGCATTTTGGCTATTCAAAACAAAAATGGATTTTGTGATCGATAGCTGCAGAGACCCTTCTAAGATATTGATCAGACAACTTTTGTAGCTGGCCTTCGAGTCCACAGTGGAGAAGATACGAGTCATCAAAAGCTTCACAAGTATTCGGAAGGAAGCTAAATCATTCAACATGGGAGGAGATGGATCGTTTTGGCTTATCCGATTTGTTATTTTTTTGGGTGGAGGCAAATCCAAATTACTTCCCAGTGGTCTCAATGGCTCTATAAATAGTAATGTATGTCAATATTCTCTACAGTTGCCTACAAATGAAAACATCAAATAAATTATGGTTGGCATGGGAGATTGTCACTATTACAGTTGGAAATGTACTTTTGGAGATTTAGATAAGCACATGGATCGCTGGATATGTCTATAGAAGGCTATCTTTAAACATCACAAAGTAAGAAAGAAATAAAGCTTGAAAAAATAAGTCAATTTTGATTATTTAACACTTTTAGTCTAGGACTCAGACCTTAATGTGTGATGTTTAAACTGTCAGTCTATAGAATAGCCCAAGGCAATGTCATTTTATGGCGCCATACTCACAACATATTGTCAACTAATTCCATAGAGTGCTATTGAAACTTTCAAAACAAGTTCAATTGGCATATAACATGGTCTTCATGTAGTGTATGCATGTTCCATGTTCAAGGATCAAACCAACATAACCTTTAAAGAATATATGTTGATGATCAAATATTAATGAAAATTTTATTCTATTTTAATCCTCAGTATCGTCAAAGAAGTGATACATGTTTTCACTTGTAGGATATTGATATGTTTTATGACGATGTTGAACTATTGGAAAGATCTCAGGATCTTACTATGATGATTGTTCCAACAAGATTTTTGAAGATTTATTTCAAGATAGTGTGGAAAGGTTAGAGGGGAATCATAGGGGAGAAATTGATTTTAGACCTTAATAACCATTAAAAGAGAAAGCTTGGGTAAGTGCACGAACAATTGTCGCATATGTGGACAACCGTTGTGAAAAAGCTCAGTCGAATACCTCCTGGTTGAGGGTTACTCGGTGTTGTCAATGTGGTTGCCTACATGGTAGGGGGTGCTCGTTTGAGTACCCCTTGGGCTATAAAACCCATTTGTGCACCACCTAGCCCCTCATTTTGCACAAGGGGCTAAAAGAGGAGAGGCCTACGTGAGTTGCTTCAACCAAGTAGAGGTAGGTGATTTTAAAAAAAAATATTATTATTATTATTGTTTAATTTTATTAATATGATTGTTAAAATTTAATTTTTAAATTTAATTTTAAACAATTATGTTAAAATAATTATTAATTACTTAAACGCTATCCTATAATGTCAATGTTGATCCTAAAACTATAAATTTAAACCCTCATTATAAATTATAATTCTTTTTCTATTTTAGTAGTAATCATCTTAAGTCTTACCCACTTCTTAACTATCACTTTTACCTTTATGTACAAAAATTTATCATTTTAAATGTTCATGTGTTTTAAGGGGATATTTGTACATTTAATTTAATTTCATGTTAAATTCAATAACTTCTAATATTTCTAAGCTAGAAATTATGTTTTTAATTTTAAATATTATTCAAGCATGTACATGTAGTTTAAAGGATGTAGTTTTCAAATTTATTTATGCATGTTTTAATTTTAAAGATTATTCAAGCATGTATATGTAGTTTAAAGGATGTAGTTTACAAATTTATTTACACATGCACATAATCACACACACACACACACACACACACATGCATGCATGCATGCATGCATGTATTAGATTAAGCTCGTTTCATTTTACTATTTATGCTAATTTTATATCTATTCACATGTGCACACTTGCAGTGTTTATATATTTCATTGCCATTTGTATTTCATCATATACTTACATATAATGGCATCCAGTGGTTCAAAGCCCAATGTAAGGACTAGTAGTTGTCGATCATCATGTGGTGGTAGATTGTAGACTTCATCTCAGGACCATACTCCCCAAAGTATGGCGACCCATAGACATGGTGTTATGATGGTATTGTATAGTGTGCATTGTAAAATTTTGAGTGCCTCCCTAATTGGGAGAAACTATAGTCTATCAAGATTGAGCTTTTGAGTATGGTTCAAAAGATTTAATCGTACAACCCTTATGATGATCCATCCTTTAAGACATATCAACACATGTTATCTTATGCAGTTTAAGGATCTGTAAAATATAGCACTGTAGATGTAGAGGCTTTGACATAGATGGTTAAGAGCACTCTATTTCCTAATTACTTCCCTATACGTGTAGTGAGAGCCTATAGAGTGACAAAGTGTCAAGATTCCCTTGTTGCCCCATTCATATATCCTAGATGGTTGGGAGCACATCATATGTGGCCACAAAAGGATGATGTGTCACTTTATTTCTACATAAATTTGTATGCAAAATTTTATTTGGGTTATGATGTGGACTATACAGACTATCTGAGTTATGCAAGCCAGGGGAAGCGTCAGTTTGGGGATAAAGACTGTGTGTGTGTGTGTGTGTGTGTGTGTGTGTGTGTGTGAGAGAGAGAGAGAGAGAGAGAGAGAGAGAGAGAGAGCAATCTTGCATCACCCAAAAATACTTTCTTTTCAGTCTTTTCTATTTTAATAGGTAGTAGATAAGGTGGTTACTATTTATAGGAACATTCTATTTTTAGTAAATTTGTCATATAAGCTTGGAATGTTCTCATTTTCTCTAGGAAGGTTCATTTTAGAGATGTGAGCCTACCATAAAAATCTCACAGCTCAAGCATTAGAGAATTTATTGTGGGTTTTCACTGGAAAAATTTGTAGAAAAATATTTAGGCTCATCATTGGAGGCCTTAGAGTGGCCAGATGAGGATTGAAAACTTGACAGAAGGGTGCTTGAATGGTTCCAAGCTATAGATCAGGAGCTGGCATTTCTAAAAAGTGGTTATAATAGCCAATCAGAGCAACAATTCATGAGTTATGGCCTTTCAAAGTTGGGCTACCCAAAATATCTAAAATAATTGTCAAAGATGTATTTGGCCAACTCTATATGTATTTTTAGGGTCTGTTGGCCCTAGGTATTAAGTTTGAATGTCTAGAACCTTCCCAAGTAGCATAAAATTGACTATTTAAGAAAGACCCAAACATTGTCTAGAACAACTCTGGGTGATAGTTCATAGCTTGTCTTGTAGATTGTTGTAATGAAGGCACCTATGTGGGTTATCATATTGTACTTGCAAATTTTGTAATTTTGCATTTGTGACACAAATAAGAAGTCCATGTTTTGTTCTCGCATTTGCTATTGTTTCTTTGTTTTCTATTATGGTTTATGGTATTAATGGGAGCACCTTTCATCAAAAGTATAATGCATAAACATCTTAGCATGGGAAATCTTACCATGGGACTTACTACAAGTTCGATACCCAACACAAAGAGTGACTAAATACTCCAAAGATTGAAACATGCTAGTGTTAAACTTAGAAAAAGAGCAATAGCTTATTTTAAAATGAAGTAGTACAATATAAAACTCACACTATTTTTGACACTTGCATAATAGAGATTAAGTATGGTAGAAAAAAATAGCACCTTTCGTACTATCATTCTTTTATCATTTTAAACCAGATCTTAGCATGCAATTAGAAGCAATACTTGACCAAGAAATGAGATCATTGGTAGAATGTTGGGATTGGGAATAAGTTATTTTATAGTTTAGAAATTGATTTGGTATTTTCCTTTTAATTTCTCCAATGCTTGGTCTCATAGATTTTGGCTCATGTTCATGCCTGAGCATAGAAGTGTGTTTCTCCAAAACTTGATAAATCTTTTTGTTTCATTTCATATGATTGTCATCTTTAATTAAAATTGTGTCTAATTGCTACTCTTCTTTGAACCTTTAGTCGAATATAAATTTCCATTAAAATAAGAAGATATCCTCATCCATTTTAATACACATCAACTCAAGTAAAATAGGAATAGGCGACAATAACCAAATGAAGATGTCACACTTCCCACCATCTCTGTAGTATCTTAGACATATATCATTGAATTAATGTAATGTAATGATATAAATATGGAACAAAGGAACCATCGCTTGCATCATTAAACACTCATCTTTTTCCTTAAATCTATTAAGTTGATCAAATTACTAAGAAAGTAAAGGGTGAAATGGGTGGTATAATCTATTTTACACTTGCTACAACTAAGGTTGAGTACCATAGGCTACATTCCCTTGAAGAATATTCTTATTTTAGAAAAAATGCCATGTATGTGTATGACATGCCTGGTCACAACAATGGTATCATTTATCAGTTAGCTCTCATGATTTTCATATCTTAATGGGGTTATCCTCTCTCTTTCTATATATATAGGGTTTAGTTTTTTTTAACCAGATATTTGTCAAGACATGTCTTAGTGGAATTCAATCCAATGGTCAACATTGGTGGTCTCGACAATGTGGAAGTCCTCACAACAAATTATGGGAGGCTTAATGTGCCTTGTGATGCCAAATTTATAAAGCTTTTAATTTGGGTTTAGCTATATCTCATTATCATTAAATTCATTACAATAGTTTCTATTCTTGTTTGGTAATTAGGTTCAACTGGATGCTAGCAATAAATTATTGTAGGGTTGGTCTGATCTTCATATTCAAATGAGCATTTCAATAAGTATGGTAGCCTTGGTTTAATCTTCAGATGCAACTTGCTATTTTCAAACACACATTTACTGATAACTTGTTACTCTTCACGTTGTTGGGCTAACAACAATGAAGTTCTGAGATTCAATGTTGTCTCCTTAAATGCATGTAATAAGTTAGTAGGCACCATCTAGATAGTAAAAAAAGACCTAAGCATACAATAATCCTTCTAATGATGAAAAAAGTTAAAAAGAAGGAAATTTAGACAAAATGTAAAACTCAAAGAAGCATACAATAATCTTGGTGAGAAAATGAGAAAGTTGAAAAACATTTGGGAAGATGTAATCAACCTTGAAGCACCTTGCATGAGATAATCAAACACATACAATTATCAAATGGAAAATCCAAACCACTAAAGAGGAACACAAATGGCGCCATAAACTATCTTGCATATACACTAACCTGAAATAGCTCCTGCATTATAGACCACTGCTAGACACACTCCACCAAATAACAAATGACAAACATAGTTTTCTTTATTTATTTATTATGAACCCGATTTGGTCAAAATTTTGACCAAATTGGGAAACCCTAATTTGGTCAAAATTTTGACCAACTTGGGTATTAAATTTTTTAAAAAGTATTGAACAATCCCATTTAGGGCTTGATTAAAATTAAAGGTCAAAAATTGACCTATAATGTACTAGTGATTTGATGTGGAAACCCCAAACTATAAAAAATTGTAGAGAATTTGATTTTCATAAAATGTAAAACATGTATTAAGTTAACATTAGTATGACAATTTTTACAACTTCTCATCGTCAGAATTTTTCACTGCTTAATGACTCATTTCTAGTACAAAAAACTCATTGTAAATATAGAAAGGTGTCAATAAGGTTCACAACAAAAAATATGAAAAGAGATATAGTTTGCCACTAATATCAATAGAATTCCTTACATGAACATCAATATCCTTCATATAAATTCACAATCACTTTGCATGTCACCAAGCTTGATTCTTATTAGTTGCATTCAAATAATCAAACTCCTCGCTCTACTTATACAACATGGTGAGATCCACTAGTTCAACCAACCAATTTGAAGTAGGTTTCTAGTTAGGGATGAAATGAGTACTACCTCAATGAATAGAAGACACACTTTAGGCCAACATGCAATACTTTCTTCAACACACTCAATTCCAATGAATATATTCAACATGTAACAACTAGGATTAAAAACATGTGTACATCTAGATAGGATTGCTACAATCTACTATGATCTTGATATACACCAAAGCTAGTCAATAAATACAACTAAAACAAAAACTATTGATACACATCAACTAATATACCAACAAGTTGATTACACAATAATTAATATACCAAGAAGCTAGAATAATGATGTTTGACATCAATGACAATATAACATCAACCTCTCATTCTAACAATCTCTTTATTTTTCATTAATGGCAATATTTATCAATAATAAAGAACACAAACAAACTTCAACCTAAGATTATTCCTTTAAGGCCCAAAGAGAGACCCAAATAGGTCGAGGGAAGGCTACCTATGTCACATCCTAGAATATCAACTATCTTCCTCTATCCCAAAGTTGGAGTATTGATGAAGAAGACATAGCTCTTATTCCAATGGATAAGTTGCCCCGATCCCTTGGTGTAGAGCTCAAAATTTGTTTGACCACCTTGGCTTCCCCAACTAAGGCTTTCAACACCCCTCGCCCCCCCCCCCCCCCCCCCCCTCCCAAGAGAGTGTCATCCACAAATTATTGGTGAGAGGACACCAAGGGGCCTAAAGAAGGTTGAATACCTTTTGAAGCCAAGATATTCTATTGGCAGAAATCATCTTTCAAACACTCAGCAAAAATGATGAAGAGAATGGGTGATAGGGGGTCACCTTGTCTTAACACCCTTGAGGGTTTGAAGAATGTAGAAGGATAACCATTGATCAAAATAACCAAAGAGAAAGTAGAAATCAGCTAGTTGATAAGCTTTCAAACCTTAGAATCAAATCCAAAGGCTCTAAGGACCTTAAAGAGAAAAGACTAGTCCACCTGATCTTAAGCCTTGGACAGGTCAAGCTTTAGGAGAAAGTATTCTCTCTTGCCTTTTTCCAAAGAGTGGATGACTTCATGAACAATCATGATAGAATCTAGGATTTTCCTCCCTCGAACAAAACTAGATTGCTAAGGAGAAATAATCAAAGGGATTCTCCAAATCTATTTGGCTTGAAAAGCTTTATTGAAAGGTCTCAGCTTTTTGATGCCCAAGCCCCAAAAGTGTTTGGGGAGGTGCACATTGTCCCAAGTAATGAGAGGAAATCTCTTGTGCTCCTCTAAAATAGACCATGGAAAATTCCTCTCAATCTTCTTCATTATGTCAACATATTTGCAGGGATTCCCAAATAGAATTAGTGCATAGGTAGGAAGATTTTGAAGGGTGGATTTTACCAATTGAATTTTTCCAACTTGGCTAAGGTTTATACCCTTTCAGCCAACAAATTTCTTATTAAACCTATCAATAAGACTAGTCCAAAAAGAATCAGGGGGTTTGAGGCCCAAAGGGAGACCCAAATAGGTCAAGGGAGGGCTACCTATGCCACATCCTAGAATATTAGCTACCTTCCTCTATATCATAGTTGAATTATTGATGAAGAAGATAAAGCTCTTGTTCCAATTGATAAGTTGCCCTGATCCACTGGTGTAAGAGCTCAAAATCTTTTTGACAACCCTGGCTCCCCCCCACCCCGCCCCCCGCCCCCCCAAGATAGTGTCATCCACAAATTGTTGGTGAGAGAACACTAAGGGGCCTGAAGAAGGTCTAATACCTTTCACAACCCTAGAGATTTTATTGGTAGAAATCATCCTTCCCAAATATTCAACCAAAATGATGAAGAGAATGGGTGATAGGGGGTCACCTTGCTTTAACCCCCTCGAGGGTTTGAAGAATGTAGAAGGAGAAACTATGATCAAAACAACCAAAGAGGAAGTAAAAATTAGTTGGCCGATAAGCTTGCAAACCTTAGAATCAAACCCAAAGGCTCTGAGGACCTTAAATAAAAAAGACTAGTCCACCCAATCATATGTCTTGAATAGGTCAAGCTTTAGGAGAAAGCCTTCTCTCTTGCCTTATTCCAAAGAATGGATGACTTTGTGATCAAACATAATAGAATCCAGGATTTCAATAATAAAGAACACAAACAAGCTGCAAATCTTTCTATAAGATCATTTCAAAAGTCCTGGCTAATAGGATTATCAAGATCCTCCCTTTGATTATTGCTCCTCAACAATTTGGTTTTATTTTGGGGAGACAAGTCCTAGATTCTATTATGACTTTTCACGAAGTCATCCACTCTTCAGAAGAAGGAAAGAGAGAAGGCTTTCTCCTAAAGCTTGACTTGCCCAAGGCTTATGATTAGGTGGACTAATATTTTCTCTTTAAGGTCCTTAGAGCCTTTGGGTTTGATTCTAAGCTTTGCAAGATTATCAACCAATTGATTTCTACTTCCTCTTTGGTTTTTTTGATCAATGGTTCTCCTTCTACATTCTTCAAACCCTTAAGGGGTTAAGGTAGGGTGACCCACTATTGCCCATTCTCTTCATCATTTTTGCCTGAGTGTTTGGGAAGGATGATTTCTGCCAACATAATATCTGGGGCTTTGAAAGGTATTAGAACTTATTCAAGCCCCTTTGTATTCTCTCACCAAAAATTTATGGATGAAAATATCTTTGGGGGGAAGCCAGAGTGGTCAAAAAGATTTTGAGCTCTTACACTAGGGGATCAGGGCAGCTTATCAATTAGAACAAGAGCTTTGTCTTCTTCATCAATACTCTGACTATGAGATAGAGGAAGATAGATGATATTCTATGATGTGACATAAGTAGCCTTCCCTCAACCTATATGGGTCTCTCTTTGGGCCTCAAACCCTTTGATTCTTTCTAGACCAGTCTTATTGATAAGTTTAATAAGAAATTGGCCGATTGGAAGGGTATAACCCTTAGCCAAGCTGGGAAAATTTAGTTGGTAAAATCCACCCTCCAAAATCTTCCTTCCTATGTGCTAAGTCTATTTGGGATTTCTTGCAAATATGTTGACATAATGAAGAAGATCCAGAGGAATTTTCTATGGTTTGGTTTAGAGGAACACAAGAGATTTCCTCTCATTACTTGGGATAATTTGTGTGTCCCTAAACACTTTTGGGTTTGGGTATCATAAAACTGAGACCTTTTAGTAAAGCTCTTCAATACAAATAAATTTGGAATCTTTTCAAGAAAGAAGGATTGTCATGATATCATGGAAGATAAATACCTTTGGAAACCTTCCATTAGACACATTTTCAACAATGACACCAATCCCAAGGGCTCAAGAATTTGGAATGGTATGTTCAAAGCTAGAGATATGAATAAATGCAAGGCAAAATGGATAGTAGGAAATGATAAAAAGATTCTTTTTTGATAGGACAACCGATTGTTTTAGGGGCCTCTCCTCAATTTTCCTTCTTTAGATAGATGGGCTAATACTTGCATACAAAGGTTTGGTAGAAAATTTCATGACTACAGAATAGGAAAATATTGGAGAGACCTTTCTTTAATCTCTAAGGAGCTTAAACCTTTGATGACTATCATTCACTCTGTGATTTTGGATGAAGACTATGTGTGTGTGTGTGTGTGTGTGTGTGTGTGTGTGTGTGTGTGTGTGTGTGTGTGTGTGTGTGTGTGTGTGTGTGTGTGTGTGTGTGTGTGTGTGTGTTATTTAATAGTATATTATTTTAAATATCTAATATATTTATGTATAGTTATATGATTATATATATAATAATTTATATTTTCAATTCATATACATTATTAATCATTTTAATATTATATACTTTATATATAATACTTATCTATTATTAAATTATATATGTCAAAACTATATTTGGTTGACTCTATATGTATTGTTAGGGTTTTTCAACCCTAGGTATTAAGTTTGAGTGTCTAGAACCTTTTCGGGCGGCATAAAACTTTCTATTTAAGAAAGGCTCAAACATTGTCTAGGACACCTCTGGGTGATAGTTCGTAGCTTTATCTTGCATATTACTATAATGAAGGTTCCCATGTGGGTTAGCATATTGTAACTTTGAATTTTGTAATTCCACATTTGCGGTGATAATAAGAAGCCCATATTTTGTTCTTGTAAATTTTGTTGTTTCTTTGTTTTTGTTATGTGTTTATGGTATTAAGGGTAGCACCCTTCATCAAATTCCTAATAACAATATGACATTTTGGTCATTGAAGTTTATCAATTTTACTCGTGTTAACCTTTTCCTTTATAAAAGTGTGATAGTTGATTGTGCTTTTACCCACTTAACAAAGAGGGAAATTGGAAAATCATTAAGAGTGTCAAAAGAGATACTACTCAAATGTGTCTACTGATGATGTTTCTTTTTTTGTGAGTATGAAGATAGATTCAATCAGATAAGAAATTTGGTCATTTAAAGCATATGAAGATTGAGACTATCAAGCAACAAGATCAATAACTTTATTCTCCTTCAAGGTCATGATTTTCAAATCATCGTATTGTACAAAGTGACTTATGCCACTAGTTGTAACAAAAAGTAGGATTTGGAGTTTTGGTTTGTAAAAAGTTTAGTTGTAAAATGCTTTTCAAATGACCAAACTCTAACTTTTGAAGTAGTTACAAACCCGAAAGGGTAGCTTAGAGGCAGTTATCTTCTAGAGCATATAAATACAAAGCTTGATCAATGTAATGGGTGGGGGGGAGGGAGGAGGCTAGGGACACTTTTTAGCAAAGGGGAAACTCTTGAGAAACTCTTAGAGGAGACTTTCAATAAATTTTAGTTTCATATGATGTATAAGGGAAGTATGTATACTCTCAAGAAGATAATGAAGAATACTTTGTTTGTATGTTCAAAATGTTCTTTTGATTGCAATCATTAATTCATTGAATGTTAAGCAAATGATTGTTCTTATGCATTTGTGGGTAGCACTTAAGTTGGTGTAAAAAATTACATTCATTCCATGATATCTTGATTTAGATGTATTCTATAGCTTATCACTTTGTCTATTGTGATATGTTATATTACTTTCACCATCATTAGATTTGGATCCCCAAAGCCATTTTTAAATTGTTATATTTTATTAATCTCATTTAGTAGTCATATGTCTACTATTGGAGTTCATATCCATATCTTCTTTTTGTTTTTTTCCTCCTTTTGTGCTTTCAACTGAAATACCCACATCATCTGAAGGAGCTAACCTTCTCAAACGTAGAGAAAGATTTAGGTTGATAGTGATTAGTTGTGTTCTCTCTAACTATTAGCACAATTATCATTGTTCACAAGGTGAATATGGTCAAGTTTAGAGATAATTTCATAGAGAGAAATCCATTTACCAACACATCTACAACTGGCATTTTGCTAATTTTCTTCATGTTTCTTGTGACATAATGAAACCCTATTTTACTTTTCTTGATCCTTACACTATTAAGTCCATTAATATTTTCAATTGGCTAGCATGAAATTATTTTCGGTGACTATTTTTCTTTTCAGGGACAATGATGAGATTCTAACAATCTTCAATGCACAAAAACCTATTGGCTAATTATTTAAATGATATTTAATATTTATGATGAACAAAAGGGCACTTTGTATCAGACACAAGTTGTGGCGTCCATGACCCTCCCTTGGATTCCCCTTCTACTTTTCACATGTCAAGGCAGGATCTCAAGAAGGACAAAGATAATGTTGAATCTAATAAGGTAAAGTCCTCAGAAGGGCTGAAGGTAGGGTTCTCAGAACAAAGGACTTGGTCTTCCCTATTTGGAAAGATACCTACTAGTAAATCATTTTTCTTGTCAGTGATTGCTAAGTCTTGCTGGGAGAATGGTGAGTTTCAAGTTTTTATCCCAGACCCTTTAGTTGATTTTTCTGTATCTTCCATGGATTTCACCCTAGTGGATAAATTTCTAGGGGCAAGAGCGGATTTAGATTCTATAAGAAAAATGGTTAAATGGAAATGGGTTATTTGAGGAGAGGTTGATATTGCACCCATGTGGAATGGTTTCTTCTCCTTTATTTTCAACTATAAGGAAGACATGAATCTGGTTCTTTGTGGAGGACCATGGTCTTTTGGAAAATGTTCTCTCACTATTAAAAAATGGGAGCCTAACATGGATTTATCAGATTCTTTTTTTGGGCTAGACTCCCTAGACTCCCTTTAGAATTTTGGCACGAGGACATTTTTAAAGGTATTGCCAGTTCTTTTGATGAACTGGTGGCACTAGATAATGCTATGGCTGCTAGAACCAAACTCCAAAGTGCTAGACTTTATGTTAAAGTGGCACATCTGAACCATCTTCTAGAAAAGGTGGAATTAATTTCTACACTTGGGTAAAAAAAACTTAAGAAATTATTTTTGAAGATCTTCCAAACTCTTGCTATGCATGTAAGAAACTGGGTCATTTGGTTAAAAATTGTCCCTCCAAAAGTAAAAATCACCCTAGCAGTGAAAAGGAAGTGAAAAAGGCTAAGGTTCAGCAAAAAAAAATTTGAAAACCTAAAGAAGCTCATCTCAAAGAGTAGAAGAAGAATGTAGATTCAAAAGCTCCACGTGTAGAGGTGGATAAAGTTATTGAAAATCTTCATGAGGAAGGGATTATTTCTGTGCTTGATACTATGAAAGTCAACTCTAAAAAAGAAGGGAATGGTTTGCAATTTGAAACCATAATGTCTGAACAAAGAATAGATGATCTAGTAGATTTATCAAAACAAATTTTTATTTATCAAAGGATGGAAGATCGATGGGGAGATTTAGATGATGAGATCGTGCTTGAGGAAGGAGAAATCTTGGCTAAATCTGGAAATCAATTAGACGAGGGAGATTTTCATGATATTCAATCCAGGGAGATTCAGGTGTTTAACCCTTTAAATTCTCAGGATGATAATGATTCTCCTACGAATGAGCCTCCTCTCCTAGAAGGTGTGAAAGAAAATGGAGAAAACTCAAAGCATAAACCAAATCAAAGAAAAAGGGCTAAAAAATAGAGCAACACTAAGGGGGTAGAGACTAGAAGCAGTAAAATAGAATAGCAAACCAAAGTGAAACCTCTTGCTTCTACCCCAGAAAAATCTAGAAAAAGAGCAGATCAACATTCCAAGGTGAAACTAGATGTTGGTTCCCTAGACAAACCTAGAAGAAGAACTTCTAAGAAAACTAGAGAGTTAGAAAGTATGTAGAATATTGTTGATGGTAGCAACTATTATGGATTGTACACCTCAAAGATAGAAATGAAAATCATTACTTGGAATATTAGGGGGCTGAACAGCTTTCATAAACTTGACATTGTTAGGAATTTTGTTAGAGAACAAAAGCCTGATTTTCTCCTGCTTCAAGAAACTAAGATGAATAAAGAGAAAGCAGAACAGATAAAAGATTTTTAAAAATTATTCTATAAATGCCAGTAGTTTAGAAGGTGCATCAGGGGGAACTCTAATGTTATGGAAGAAGAATTGTTATTTTGGAACAATTCTAATTGCTAGTAAATATCTTATGATAGCCAAAATTACTAGTGTTGACCAAAAAGAGGGTTGGTATATTGTGAATATATGTGCTCCCAACATTAAGCACCTAAGGAAAAAGGTATGGGATTCTATTTCCAATTTTAAAAGTAAAGATTATTCTGGACAATGAATTATAATGGGAGACTTCAATGTTCCTCTCTATGATCATGAGAAAATGGGAGGTAATGCTACATAGCTGGAAGGGAGACTGGACTTAATGGAGTTTATAAAAAAAGTACATTTAATGGATATGGATCTCCATGGAATCTAGTTTACTTGGAGTAACAAGAGAGTTGGTAATGAGTGTATTCAAGCAAGGCTAGGCCATGCTCTTATCTCTCCTAATTGGACAAAAGATTTTATCTGTAAGTTGGAAGCTTGCTAAAAAATTGGCTCGGATCATTTTCCTCTCATTTTCACTACTGCAAAGATTATCTTTAAGAAGAATTTTCCTTTTAGATTTGAGAAGATGTGGATGTAGCACCCATAGTTTGAAAGTAAAATGGAAGAATGGTGGAGTATTGATATTAAAGGTACAACCCTCTTTAGAGTTGCTTCTAAGATTTAAAATTTCAAAGGGGAAGTCAAAATTTGGAATAAAAACTACTTTGGGAATATTTTTGAGAACAAATCAGCTATGAAGGAGGATATTCAAAAAACCTAGGATAAAATTAAGAAGGATGGATATACTCTTGACCTTCTTATAGAATAGAATGAAAAGTTGGCTTGACATCATTACTAAAGAAGAAATCTACTGGAGACAAAGATCAAGATTGTTATGGTTGAGTGAAGGAGATAAAAATACCAAAATTTTCCATCTTTCCACTCTGAAGCATAGAGCCAAAACTCACATTTCAGATCTTAAAAAGGGAGACTTGAAGATTGATGAGGATAAGGACATCATGGAAGAAATGGTGACTTTTTATCTAATCTAGTGACTATAGATCCCAACATTAATTTGGATCATCACACTAATTTCCTTAGAGTGATTCCTCCACTGGTTTCGAAGGAATAGAATAAAGTGTTGAGCTCAATTCCTAAGGATGATGAAATTTTCAAAGCTATTTGTTCTCTAGGAGGAGATAAAGCTCCTGGTCCTGATGGCTTTCCCATGTTTTTCTTCTAGAAACTTTGGAAACTTGTTGGAAAAGATGTTTGTGATGTTGTGAAGGAATTCTATGGAGCTAAACAAATGCTTAAGGACATCAATTCCACCTTTATGTGCCTAATTCCTAAGAAAATTGGAGCCAACTCTCGTGATCAGTTTAGACCAATCATCCTTTGTAATTCTTTCTATAAAATTATATCCAAAGTTCTCACTTCCAGATTACTCCTTGTGATTCCTTTGATTATTGCCGATCAACAAAATGGCTTCATCCTAGGTAGACAAATCCTTAACTCTATCATCTCTGCTCATGAGAATATCCATTCCTTGTCATGTTCTAACAATCAAGGATTCATTATGAAAGTAGACATTCCTAAGGCCTATGACAGAATTGATTGGCCTTTCCTCTCAAACATTTTACATGCTTTTGGCTTTGACCATAAGGTTGTTGGTCTTATTCATCAGTTGATTTCAACCTCTTCTATTATTGTTTTGGTTAATGGAAGCTCTTCTCATTTTTTTAATCCTTCTTCAGGATTGAGACAAGGTGATCCTTTATCCCCCACCCTTTTTGTTATTATGGTTGATTGTTTGGGGAGATACATTGTGGACTTGGTCCAAAGAGGAGTTATTAAGAGCTTGCAACCTTCTTCCCATCCTCTCATTTGTTCTCATGGTCAATTTGTTGATGATACCATCTTCATGGGAAAGTCTAAAGTTAAGGAAGCCAAAAGTTTGAAGCAAGCTATTAATTTATATTCTTCTGCCTCAAGCCAATTGGTTAACTGGAATAGAAGTGTTGTGTTCTTTATAAACACCCCTATCCCTAGACAAAATAAAATTGCTAATATCCTTGGATGTTCTATAGGATCTTTCCCTTCAAATTATTTGGGTCTTCCTCTAGGCTTGAAGGTCCTTGATTCCTTTTAGGAAGATCTTATAAATAAATTCAGCAAGAAGCTAACGGGATGGAAAGGGAATCTATTAGGTTAGGAAGGTAAATTAATTCTCCTCAAAGCTTGTCTTCAAAGCATACCAACTTATGCTTTAAGTCTTTTTAGAGTTCCAATAAAATTTGTTGAGTCTATTGATAAAATTCAAAGGATTTTTTTATGGACTGGCACTGAGGAAAAAAAGAGAATGCCTTTAATTGCTTGGGATCAAGTTTGCAAACCTATTAGTGAAGGGGGATTGGGAATTAGGAAAATTAGAAGTATGAATAAAGCTCTCTTAGCCAAACAAGGATGGAGAGTTTACCATGATAAAAAAGAGTGGAGCACCATATCGAAACATAAGTACCTCTTCAATGCTAAATCTCTTCCTGATTTCCTCTCTTCTCCTGATGTTATTCATCCTTCCTCCATATGGGGAGTTATTTAGGGGACTAAGAAAACTCTTGGAAAAGGGTGTTCCTAGAAAATTGGAAATGGGATTAAGGTGAGATTTTGGGAAGATGTCTCATTAAAGGATCATCCCTTGATTGAATATTTTCAAGACAAGGCTCAAGTTGACTTATGCGAGTAGAGATATGGCATATTAGTTAGTCATTATTGGCAGAATGATTCTTGGATGAATTTGACTAACATTGATCAAGGTTTCAATAACATCCAATTATCTCTCAATGCTATCTCTCTTTATCCTTCTCTTGAGGATGAGATTATTTGGCATGTCGATCCTAGTGGCCAATTTAAAGTCTCCACTATCTTCGTCTCTAAGGAAAAGGGTAACCAACCTTTTTGGTCTTGTGCTTGGATTAAGGGTCTCATTCCTAAAATTAATATCTTCTATTGGATTCTACTTCAAAATAAAATTATGACCCTGGACAATTTGCAAAAAAGAGGTATTAATGTGGTTAATAGGTGTACTTTATGCAAAAATGGATTTGAAGATAGATATCATTTGTTTTTTAATTGCTCTTATACCCAGCAAGTTTGGACTGAGATTCTTAATTTTTGGGGTATGACCTAGGTCCATCAAAATAATGTTGAATTATCTTTTAAAAGTTGGAAATTCCCTTCTAAGGATCCTGATGTTCAATTTCTTTGGAAATTAACTCTTCCTCATCTTTGGTGGGGCATATGGAAAGAAAGAAATAATAGAATATTTAGAAATAAAGAATTACTAGGATGGGTGCTTGGTCAAAATATTATTAGAGCCATTAAGAAGAATTTTAAAACTCAGAGGAAAACTGATCAAACCTTTCAAATTGATAATCCATTGTGATCTAAAGGTTCTAACTTGAAAACTGATAATCCAAGATCGATCGTAAAATGGAATGCTCCTCCTATGGATGGATTAAAGGGAACTTTGATGGAGCTACTAAGGGCAATCCAGGAAGAGTGGGATGTGGAAGTCTCTTGAGAGATCATGTGGGAAATGTTATAGATGCTATTACAGTTCCTATAGGTCATTCTAATAGCCATATTGCTAAAGCTACAGCTACCCTCTATACTATGAAGTTAGTTGTTAATTTGGGCTATCCTAAATTATGGTTGGAAGGTGACTCATTGGATATTATTAACACTCTAAATAATAAAAACTCAATTTCATGGTCGATAGAGGCTATGGTTAAGGAGATCAAATCCCTAATTCATAAATTTGAAAAAGTGGTCATATCCCATACATATCAAGAGGCCAATGAGGTTGCTAACTGGATAGCCAACCATGTTGTTCAGATGGGGTATAAGGTGAGGTGGCTTGATGAATTAAATAAGCACGTTGATCTAAAAGCTATTATTAATTATGATTCCATTCATTCAAAAGTGGGAAATATTTGCCAGGATTAGAAATTTAATGATTTTATGGAGTGACCTTATGGTTGTTAGATTACCTTCCCCAAGGAAGTACATTCATGTGAATGTAATGTGGCTTTTGCACATATCATCAAAAAAGTGAGCTCCATTTAAAGTGATGAAAACCTGGTTTCATTTTAACCTATTTGCTCTCTGCATTTGGTTGTTTTTGGGTTTAGGCTCTTTATGTTCTCTGCAAATGGGGGGTGAACTACAGAAGCAAGAACCTAAATAGTGTGATGATTGGAAGGCTCGAAAGGATGTTTAGAAGATTTTAAAGAAAGGGAAGGTGATCAGTTACCTGGAGCAACTACATGGTTTTAAACCTCATGTCATGACTACCTTTTTTTAAAATTGGTCTTATGACAGGGTCACTCTTCATGGAGTCACTATGAAATTAATGGAGGACTTCATAGTTGTGATCACGAGGCTCCTCACGGTTGGTAT
Organism: Cupressus sempervirens; assembly: GCA_028749045.1. Taxonomy (NCBI): domain Eukaryota; kingdom Viridiplantae; phylum Streptophyta; class Pinopsida; order Cupressales; family Cupressaceae; genus Cupressus; species Cupressus sempervirens. The sequence continues at coordinate 258,570,329 of CM053792.1, forward strand.
TAAGTTCACCAAAGAAACCAGTATCTCTAATGCTGCCTACAAAAAAATTTCGAAGACAAATGTTGAGGAGAAACAACTGGAAAAGAGTGTAGACTTCTTTGATGTGGAACAGATAAAAGAAATTTGGCAAGATGTGCTATGTTGTATCTGTGATTATTTCATCCTCGATGGTAGAAATAAAAGAGTCCATAAATTTCATTTTGTTTTTCTCAACCATTTCAGGCATAAGGATAGACTTTCTTTCCCTTTCTATTTGCAATTTTCTTTGCTTCAAAGTTTGCATGCTCATAGGAAGATGGAGTCTTGTCCTATTTTGCACGAAGGTCTGATACTTCTCATAGAGGGTTACTATAAAAATAAATCCATAGCCTCCACTCCTTTTATTGACAAACATAAGGGTTCTCACTCTAAAAAGAGTAAGAAGGAGGACAATATAAAAGGAAAAGAGAAGGTTCTTAAACTTAAACCCTCTAATTCTAAAAAAAAATTGTGGAAGAGGATTCTAAGTCTGAGACTACTAAAAGCTCTAAGAATGATATCCCTAAGGAAGAGGAAGGTATGGATGTTGGGGATTTAAGTTCCAATTTGGAAGGGTATCTGGAGACCAAAGGAAAAAATGAGAAAGGGAATGAGGAAGACATAAATGAAGGAAACTTAGAACAAAGTAACTCTGATAATGAGGGCAATCAGACTATTTCTGGTGGAGGTGATAAAGACAAAGAAAAATTAGCTGAGAATCCTATTGATATGAGAGAGGAGGATCATATGGTTAAGCCTACTTCACCTGCTACATAGATTGGGGGACAAGATAAGGAGGACCTTGTTTAGAATGAGGACCCTATTGAGACTAGGGAGGAGGAACAGATGGAAAGGGAAGAACATATCGATAAGGTTGGTTCCCCTCCTCATGAGATTGTAGAAGACACTAGTGACTCTCCGTAGAGGGAAACCAACCTTTCCTTCCTGCATTCTACCAAGCTCAAATCTGACTCCATTCTACAAGTTGATTCATGGATTTATAATGAATTGATGGGGCTGAAGAAGAAAGTGGAAACTCTACAACACAACCAAGATACTAACCGTGCCAAAATTAGCCAATTGGAGGTGCAAATGGGAGATATCCCAAATAAACTTAAAGACTATGAGAAAAATCTCATAATGAAGAAATTATATCTTCCAAGGGTCTAAGCAAGAGAACAAGGCAGAGCTCGAGGAAGATAGCCCTGAAAGCTGTTGCTGCTTTGGCTGCTGAATCCATCTAGGATACTACTGTGATTAGTAAGGAGGCTATCAAGATGATTATGGAGCTGCAATAGCAGCATTGGGTCTTGTTCTTTGGTTTTGTTCCTATTCTGGTCTTATTTGCTAGTTGTAGTAAATTGTTCTTATTTTTGGTCTTGTTTACTAGTTTTTGGTCCAAACTATATTTGAGGTTCTAGGTCCTTGTAAAACCTGGGTACTTTTATTGGACTATGTTTGTGGTTTTAGGTCTAGATGCAGTTAAATATAGCAAACTTCCAATCATAGATCTATAAAGAGTCTGATTAACAGAAGGTGAATCATCATTCTTTATTAATTTACAGCCAGTTTCCATAGGAGTGCTAACAGGTTTTCATTCAGCCATATTAAATTTTCTCAACATTTCTTTGGCATATTTAGTTTGAGAAAGAAATAATCCATGTTCAAGCTGTGAGACTTGCAAACCAAGAAAAAATGTGAGTATACCTAACATTGACATCTCAAACTCAGATTCCATGATTTTTGAAAAATGTTTTGCTAAATCATCATTAGTAGACCCAAAAATGATATCATCCACATAAATTTCAACTGCCAAAATTTCATCATTTATCATTTTGATATACAAGGTGCTATCTGCCTTTACTCGAGAAAATCCGTTTGAAGTTAAATGTTTATCCAACCTGGAGTACCAAGCCCTAGGAGCTTGTTTTAAGCCATATAAAGCCTTTTTCAGTTGATAAACATAATCAGGTTTGTCTAAAGATTCAAAACCTTCTGGCTGTTCCATATAAACTTCCTCTTCAAGAAACCCATTTAAGAAAGCAGTTTTAACATCCATTTGGTAAACAGTGAATTTTTTTATGGCTAGCATATGCAAGAAAGATTCTGATTGATTCCATCCTTGCAACTAGTGCAAAGGTTTCACCGAAATCAATTCCTTCTTGTTGAGCATAGCCTTTACAAACAAATCTAGCTTTATTTCTGACCACTTCACCTTCTTCATTCAGTTTATTACGAAATATCCACTTTCCACTTATGACATTTTTGTCACTAGGTCTAGGAACAAGTTCCCAAGTCTTATTTTTCTCTATTTGATTTATCTCTTCTTGCATTGCATTTTGCCAACAGGAATCTGATAAAGCTTCAGCAACACTCTTTGGTTCAAAATCTGATATTAAGCAAAAATGTTCAGCAATGTTTGCTTGTTCACCTCTTTTGGCTTTTCTTCTAGTTAAAATTTCTTTCTCTATATCTCCAATAACTTGAGACTCAGGATGTCTCTTAGCTATTATTCTAGAAGAAGTTTTTATTTTCGAACCAACACTAGTTATTTTGGGGCTTGAGCAGTTTTCTGATTCAGTTTCATCAGCAAGTTCATTTTCATCATTTTCAGGATGCTCATCATGTGTAGTTTCTGATTTTTGAAAAGATGAATCTTTGTGATCTTTTTTATCATTACAACACACAGAATTTTCATCAAATATGACATTTATAGCTTCTACAACTTTGTTCAGCCTTTTATTATAGCATTTATAGGCCTTGCTGTACGTGGAGTACCCAAGAAAGATCCCTTCATCAGATCTTGAATTGAAGTTTTCTAGAGAATCATTGTTCTTTTTGATAAAACATTTGCAACCAAAAACCTTAAAATTCTTGACATTTGTTGTTTTTCCATTCCACAATTCATATGGAGTGTAAGCAGTTCTAACTCTAATTTGTGCTCTGTTAAGAATATAAACAGCTATATGAACAACTTCTTTCCAAAATTTATCATGTAGTTTTGCTTCATTTAGCATGGTTCTAGCCATTTCTTTTACAGTTCTGTTCTTTCTTTCTACAACACCATTTTGTTGTTGTGTCCTAGCAGTAGAGTATTGTCTTTTTATTCCATGTCTCTCACAATACTCAATAAATTCTTGAGAGGTGAATTCTCCTCCCCTATCTGATCTTAAACATTTCAGTTTTAATTCAGTTTATCTTTCTACCATCTTTCTGAAAATTTTGAAGCGTTCAAAGGCCTCTGATTTATGTTTCAGAAATGTTACCCAAACCATCCTTGAGTAGTCATCTATGAACAACATGAAATACTTTTCACCATTTAGTGAAGCAGTTTTAGTAGGACCACACAAATCAGTATGCACTAATTCAAGTGGTCTATTTGACAAATATTCTTTCATTTTGAAAGAAACTTTCTTTTGTTTGCCCTTAACACACTCTTCACAAATATTTGTTGGTTTTGTAATCTGTGGAAATCCTCTAACCTTTTTATTCTTGCTGATTCTAGCAAGATTATCGAAGTTTAAATGTCCCAGTCTTTTGTGCCATAGCCAATTTTCTTCTACTTGACTCATTAGACAAGTATTAACTAATGAAGTTTCTAGGACAGTTGAATCTATTAGGTTGTAAAGATTATCGCTTGTTCTTAACCCACTAGCAATGATTCTATCCTTTCCATTTTTAATATAACATCCTTTTGCATTAAAGAAAATAGAATATCCACTGTCACATATCTAACTTACACTTAGCAGGTTATGTTTTAAACCTTCAACAAAGTACACATCATGAATTGGTGTGTCTTTATTCAAAAGTATTGAACCTTTTCCAGTAATGTAGGCTCCTAAGTTATCACCAAATTGAACAAAACCTCCATCAAAATTTTCTATGGTTTTAAATTTGCTTTTACACCCAATCATATGGTGTGAACAACCGCTATCCAATACCCACGTTGCAGGTTTTTGAGCGAATAGAGCTGTTTCAACAATTAAGGGCTTTTCTGTTACCCTTACTTGCTTCCAAATTTGTTTTGGTCTCATATTCAATTTATATTGATTTGCATAATGACCATAATGAAAGCATTTAAAGCACCTAACAACTTTCCTTTTTCTTTGATTAGTGTTATTTTCACAAAAGATAGCCTTGTGCCCAAACATATTGCAATTAAAACAATAACCATTGAAAAAGAACTTTGTTTTCTGACTAGTAGATTCTACAGATGATCTTTGCAAGACATTTAATTTTTTATCCTTTTCCTCAAGCAAGAGTTTTTTATTTTTTATAATCAAATTTGCTCCATTTAACTCTTCTTGAAGTTTTTTGATTTTCAACTTCTTGATTAGAAATCAACTTCTTTAATCTTTTAAGTTCTTGCAAAGATTTTAGAAGTTCTTCTTCTAGATCTACTTCTACATTTGAATCAGATGACAATTCAGATTCACTAAGTTCAGGTTTAGGGGTATGGACTATTTCAGCCATGAATAGTCTTTCCCCGACTTCATCAACATCGCTAGATTCTTCATTTGAATCTTCTTTTGAAAGAAGACTTTTCTTCTTGTAATCCTTGAATCTTTTATTCTGATTCCAAGGCTTCTTTTTTGAAAAATTCTCAGTTTTCTCATCACAATCTTCAAGTTCAACATTTGGGCATTTTGCAGCAAAGTGTCCTAATTGACCACAGCTGAAGCATTTAGGTTTGCCTTTATATTTCTTTCTCATTTTCCTGACAAGTAATGCTTCTAAAGCATCTGTTAGATCTGAATCACTCTCATCATGTTTTTCAATCTTAAAGGCTGATTCTTTTGATGAGGAACTAGCTTGATTGCCAATCCTCATTTCGTATGCAGTTAGTGTTCCTTGAAGTTGATGTAGGGTCATTTTTGAGAAGCTTTTCTTTTCTTCTAATGTAGATATTTTAGTTTCAAATTTAGGTAATACTGACCTAATAACTTTTGAAACTACATCATATTCTTCTATCTCTTCACCTAGACCTTTTCTAGCATTCACTACTTCATCAACTCTTAGGAAGTATGCAGCAATGGTTTCATCTTCATTCATTTTCAGATTGTCAAACTGTGTTTTAAGAGTTATCAGTTTAGACTCTTTTACTTTTTCATCTCCTTGATATATTGTTTCAAGTTTGACCCATATATCATTAGCTGACTTGCAATAAACAACTTTAGCAAAAACATCTTTGGAGAGACCACAAAGAAGGGCATATCTTGCCTTCTTATCCAACTCAAATTTTAGTTTTTCATCTGCATCAGTAGGGATTGTTGTTGGGACAGTATATTTTGTTATTACAACATCCCACATCCTTACATCTAAGGAATGTATGAAGGCTTCCATCATAACTTTCCAGAAAACATAATCGTTTCCATCAAATAGTGGAGCCCTATTAAGAGAAGCTCCTTGAGATTGTGCCATGACTTCCAATTAATATCCCTGGAACAATTCCTAAAGGAATCCTATGCTCTGATACCACTTGTTGGAAGTATCAGGGTTCTGAGAGGGGGGGGGGGGGGGGTGTGTGAATCAGAACACTATTAAATTCCCCCAAAATCTGAGTTCAGTAATTTTAATTCATAATTTACAGCAGTGGAGAAATCAAACTATACTGAAATGTAAACATACTGAATAATATCAACTCATAGAAAGAAGAGACACCAATTTTGTGCCGAGTGGAAAACCCTCAAAAATCCTCACGGTTTCGTCATAGGGAGAAAAACCACTCCATGAACCTGTATTCTTTATTGAGTTCCAATTCTTTTACAATCAGCAGCTTCTACTACTCAGGGTATTTAACCCTTTTATCAGTGCTGTAATTACAAGCTTATACACACATATAAATGTGTATGTAAGATATTTATACATGCATACAAGTCTATAATAAGACTTTTAGTCTTTACAAACTATTCTGAAATATAAGTCTTCTTTCTTTCTTTTTTTTCTTTTTTTTTAACTCATCCCATTTAAATTACAAATGATCTCTATATTTATAGAGATAAAATTCGAATGTAATCAGTTACATCAGCCCAACTGAACTAGTTTGGGTTGTTACACAAACTTCCTTTTAAAAATGTTGTTTGAGAGACTAACAAAACAGTTTTAGTTTTCGGATTTGTTCTTGTCTCAAATCTAGTAATCATTATAAACTTCCAAACTGATCAATAGTGTTTCATTTTTATTTTTAGATACTCGAAAATAGTTTCCATTATCTCAGACCAAATTCCTTCATTGCTGTTACAAACTTTGGAGAAAACTTCATTCAATATTTCATGAAACTTTTCTATCTTTTTATAAAATAAATAAAAACCGTTCCTTTTAAAAATTGCCATTTCATTTTAAACCTGAACTGACTATGTATTTGTTTTAGGACAAATATTTGTGCATCAAACTGAGTCAAAGAATTTCTTTCAAAAACCCTTACTGCTAGAGTTTCAAATGAAGAACTTTGTGCATTCTTTTCAAATGAAGAATTCAACTGTTCTTTAAGAAAATGATTATGTCTAGGAAACAACATACCTGACATGCTCATGAAAATACCTGTGATATTCCTTTTATGTTTCTGCCTGATCTTGCATATTGTTTCATAACGTGCCTTCTTGTTCTTTGCTTATTTCTCAGGCATCTGTACAATGGCCAAGCTCTGTATACAACAACATAGCTCGCAGTGACAAAATTCATCAAAAGATCAACAGAAGAGAGGTCAGAAAATGACAAAACTGGTATGAATATAAACCTTAGTAAATGTATAACCACATAGTAAAAACCCAGAAGCAAGTCAACTGAACCTTGTTTTAAACTTGACAAAGCATCCTCTGTGTCTGTGAAAATACAAACTGACGGAAGAATAGAGAAGTTACTATAATTTTCAAACTGCCCACCACCTTAAGTTTTTTGCAAACATTTTTGAAGTCCGCCATACAAATCTAACAAATGTCACAAAAACTATGACGTGCATCGTAAATATCTGCATACATCCAGACCTTAATTACTGTGCAAGTGCTACGATGATACTTTATTCTATGCCAACACTACAGATGAAATATTGCCATGTGATAAATATATCATGTGATATATTACGGCTTACTCATCACCTATTCTTTTTGTCAAACAACATATTTATTTGGCCATCTTTTATTTACGCATTTTGCCATATTTCAAAAAGGTCATCATGGTCAACAGTAATAAGTCTTTTAATAACTAATATAATTCATATGTTTTATGTAAAGTCTATTTCTTTGTCATATATATTTTTATCTTTAAACTTTAGTTTTATAATTTATATCCCAAAATATATATTGTTAATACAAAAGTTTATTATTCAAATTTATTTAACAAATCTTGAAACATCTTGATGATGTTAAGTGAAGTACAATAACATTCTTACATTTTAATTTCAAATAAACCATTGTTTACCAACAAATAAATAAACCTTCATAGTACACATTCAAGCACAAAAAACCTTTCATTATGATTAATTGCAAATTATAACATCCCATCTAAGATTCATAACAAAAAATTGACAGGAACTTCGTGCTTTGCAGCCTTGTTCAAATATACTATATCACCAATTACAACAATTTTTTTTGTATTGATTGACTAAAAAGTTTAAAGTTGAAAGTACTAATTCATTACAATTTATGAAATGGTATTTTGAAAACTTTTAAGATACTAGTTTTATGATATCATCCAATACATAAGATAAATGTTAATTACAAAATTAATGTAATTATTATATTATAATTAAAATAATATATTTTAATTAAATTAATTAGTAATTATATTTAATATTCATATTATTTCATTGTGTAATTTGAGATTGTTGTAACATAACTATTTCACATTAAACTTGTTAACTAGCATTTGCATGCTTTTGTACATGCAACAAGTGTGCTGATAGGAGATGATATTTAAGAGAAAAATGTAGAATGAACATTAAATAATGTAAATTTGATTTCAACTATTTTGTAACACTTTTTAAAGATTTAAATGGAAGATTATTAAGTTACTTTCACTTCAATACATGTTTTTTTTTCATGTTCCATTTATCACATGAATGATCTACATTACAAAAATTTCAATTGAAATTGTAAGCTTATTTTCCATGAAGCTAATACCATATTTTTTGTAGGATTGTAGTAAATATAAATATTTTGATTTCAACTATTTTGTAACACTTTTTAAAGATTTAAATGGAAGATTATTAAATTACTTTCACTTCAATACTTATTTTTTTTCATGTTCCATTTATCACATGAATGATCTAAATTGCAAAATTTTCAATTGAAATTGTAAGCTTATTTTCCATGAAACTTATACCATATTTTTTGTAGGATTGTAGTAAATATAAAGATTTTGTTTTCAACTATTTTGTAACACTTTTTAAAGATTTAAATGGAAGATTATTAAGTTACTTTCACTTCGATACATGTTTTCTTTTCATGTTCCATTTATCACATGAATGAATGTCATTTTTTGTTGGTAACTTTACAATAAATACATGAGGTTTGATTTTGACTATTTCTTAACTCTTTTTAAAGTTTAAATAGAACATTTATCTTAAATTTTTGTTTGTCTTTCCTATTGGCTCATCGTTGCATGCACAAAAGCATGCAACTGCTAGTTAGTAATTATATTTAATATTCATATAATTTCATTGTGTAATTTGAGATTGTTGTAACATAACTATTTCACATTAAACTTTTTAACTAGCATTTGCATGCTTTTGTACATGCAACAAGTGTGTTGATAGGAGATGATATTTAAGAGAAAAATGTAGAATGAACATTAAATAATAAAAATATAAGTTTTAAAAAAATGAAAATAAAAAAGTTGAAGATTAAAACATAGATATAAAATTTACAATATTTAGGAAATTTGAATATTGCTTACGTGTTCAATAATTTTAAGATTTTACAATTAAATTTAATTTATCAAATATGAAAAAAATAAATTTAAAAAAACCTATTAAAAAATCTACTATGAAAAAATTAATAAGATAAATACAAAAAATAATATGAAAAAATAACGTTTCTAACAAATATTCTATTCATTAAATAAATTATAGAAACTAAAAAAATAATATTCAAAGAAAAAACTAAACGAATATAAAAAATAATTTAAAAACTAAAACCTAAATCAATTTAAAAAATTAAAAGTTAAATAAACAAAGATCACAACATAAGCTAATGTAGAGATCCCAAGTAATTATTTTTTAAATAAATAAGAAGAAAAACAATAGTTAAAAGTTGATATTTAAAATATAATCTTATGTGAACAAATTGGATTATTTATATTTCAATTTAAATAACATAATATTTACTAAAATCTTTTAAATAGATTAATAAATATTATTTATTTAAATTAAATTTATCAAATATGGAAAAAATTATTTTAAAAAACTTATCAAAAAATCTATTTTGAAAAATTAATAAGAGAAATACAAAAAAAAATTATCTAACAAATATTCTATTGACTAAATAAATTATAGAAACTAAAAACTAATATTTAAAGAAAAAATTAAACTAATATAATGTCATGTCCAAAATTCAAGCAAAAGCACACCAATTTTTTTTTTGAAGTTAAATAATTAATGAGTATTAATAGATTGTTAAATTTGAATATTTGTTATTTAACTAATTTCGACATTTATTTCGTTATACATTAATTTTTAATCAATATAATATTTTTCATATACTTTTCAACAACTCATACATAAATCAACCATCTGTTAAATCTACCAGAAACACAATTTGCAACTACCTTAAAGTAGCATGAATATAAATTTCATGATATTATTTGATCCAAATATTGCTAACAATATAATTCAATTATTTAATGACAATATAAGCAATTATAACTCTAATTCTTCGAGACATTTGAAATTAAAAGGAACTCTCTAAGTAAAGTAACATTTAACATCCAATATCTTGACTTGATTTTTATACTGACGTAATAATACCATCATTACTTTAACCAAGGCTAAATAATAATTCAATAATACAACTTGACTAATACTCAAATCACTATCTAATTAATTAAAATTAATTCAAAATATCTACCATTCTCTTAACAATACATTAACTAATAACGAAACTAACTTATCTAACAAAATCTAATCATTGAATTTTCCTAACTAAAATATACTAAATTTAGAACTTAAATCTCAACATTAAACTACACTATTAAATCAAACTAAAACTAACAAAATCTTTAATTAACACGAACCTAAACTAAAACTAATTAAGATAATAAAATAATCTAATCCACCTACCAAATTAACCCCAACATATTCTCATTTATCACTTACAATAATCAAATTTTAGTACTTTAGTATTCAACATGAAACACTATTTACCACTTAATTTAAATAGGTTTAAACAACTGAAAGCAAAATGATAGCCATTAAATCTCTAAACTTAATCTAATAACAATCATATCTTAAACATGTACCAAAACAACTAAGAAAACCAAATTTAATTCTTGCTATATATGTATTTATTAAAAGAAACTAATTTCAAACCTAACAATCGATTATATTCATGAAGCTTCCACTTAAAATTTGTAACAATAATAATTTAATATAGTTATTGTCTATCTACTATAAAATAAAAATTAACATCTAATACTAATAAAATCTATAACTTTATTACTACTAAAATTATCCTAACCTAACATCTAACACAACTTACTTAACATCATACTATAATACTAATCTTAAAAAGTAATACTAATGCAAAACTAATTATTATCTAAAATTAACACTAGATACTACTATACTAACATATAACTTTAGAAACTTATTCCTAAACTAACCTAAACCCATACTAACCACTAACACACATAACATAGAACCCCAAAACCCCCTACTCTTCAACCTATCCGCTCACTTCCCTCCTGTACTAACCGCCTCCAAGTGGGGTCTCACTTTCATAGGCGCAAGATTAAGAGGGGAAAGGTGGGCTGCACATGACCCAAAGGTCTAACCTGATTTGCCCACCAATAAAAAGGAGATTTGGCTTAAGCATATGAAACCTCCCAAAGTACTTGTTGTGCCCAAAGTAATGTGACAGGGAGGGTGACATCAACCACCACTGACATAATTTTAAAAAAAAAACTTTTCCATTTCAACGCCTAGAAAGGAGGGGAGGCAAAAATGTAAGATAAAACAAGGGCATGTTAAGATGTTCTTTATTACAAACTTGCTCCTTAATGGATTCGCCTCCATCCCAATTAATATGTCAGACACTTACAGCCCACTTGCTATATCGCCTAGGAAGTAATGATTATAGCTTGGGCAACACATTATGGGGATAGGATAGATAGTTATTCCATAAAGATTATTTGGTGAGACTTGGGATAGGCTTAGGAGGATATTTTAGATTTAAGTATTTATTTATTTGGTACCAAATCTTTTTTTTTAAAACTAAATTTAGAAAATAATTTTTTTTAAAGGAATCAATTTAGAATATTCTCTATTCCTAACAAGGGACTTTATTTGCTTTCCATACAAAATCTAGAGAACAATATTACTCCTGGAGATTTTTATTTTTTTTTGTTTCTAAGTGTGAAATTTTTCTAACTTGCATAATTTTCCAAGAGGCATCCTTTCTCCCACCACATATCTGAACTTGAAAATTACATAATTGATCATCACCATTTTATCCACTTTTCCATGCATACATACATAATTGAATATTATAAAATTCAAATGCAAGATTTGTTACTCAATCTTTTCTCTTCTATTAATCAACCTGCTTCAAGGCTCCATCGGGAAAGAACCAATAAGAAAACTTGACATCCTTGTGAATACATCAAAATTTAATTACATTTTGCATAATGTTACAATTCAAATGAATTCTCTTCTAAGCCCTTCACAAGAGATTCTTTTCCAATATCTTCAATGCATCAAGGGAATCATGGGAAAGACAAGAACTGACCCGGAGGTAAAACAACATAGTATGATAAACAATTCAAGCATGCATTCCCAACCTGATTTTGCACAAGAGGTTCAACATTGGACCAAAATAGGGGGGAGGTGGATTTTCTCAATAGGAGACGTCAATCACCATACCATAACATAGCCCTTTCGGGGCTAAAATTCAAGAACTTTCGTTCTTCTACAAATGCCTTTTCGAGGCCAATACCACAAGGATTTGCATTCCTTCCCTTCTTCAAAAAATTCAAATTTTCATACAATGTATGTGATGACAAGTAGGGGCCCATACACCCTACCCTCTTTCTCTCTTCTCGCCATGAGAGGAGACTCTACACTATTGAGGTCCAACTAAGGCCCTTCCCCCGTACTTGGCCACTTCTTCCCTATCCAAGGGTGAGTATTTCCAAAACAATCCCCATGAAATCCCCTCAAAACTTCAAAGCAAAGCATAAAAATGACACCCAAGAACAAGTTAAGATCCCTCCCCAAACAACCTCAACCAACATGCAAGCAATACAAGAACAACACAATGTCTTATGCATGAATCAAAGTATGAACAATATGAAGAACATGATCAAAAGAGTGAAGAACCCTACCTTCACAAAAGTTATGGAAAAATGACAAGTTGAGAAGAGCTTTTCCTTCCTTTCCTTCAATCTTCAAGCTTCTCCCTAAAACTAGAGATTTTTGGGTAACCACTCCAAAACTTCTCCAAAATGCATCTAAGTATGATCCTAACTCAACTAGACTTTAGGTAACCTCAAGGTGGAGTTTGAGTCACCAACTCACAAAGGAGACAAATCAATTTTCGCAATCAACCAAAAGTAGGGTTTTTGAGTGACCCTAAAAGTCAACCAAAGGGGCTAAGGGGGTGGAAAGTACTCCCAACCCATACCCTTACCCCTAGGGTACTTAAATTTAATGTTTTAAGGTCTTAAGGACTTAATAGGAACCAAATCAAAAGCTAGGAGAATTTTAAGACTATATAACAACCTTCAAAGAAAGACAATGCAAATTAGTAGAAATAGCAAGGGGTTCAGTTTCGTCTTTCCATTAGGTTTTCCGACTAAACATTATGCACACTCATTGCACACATCAGTAGTTCAAAAAATCACATGCATTATGTAAATTACATATTAGATAAATTATAAATTAAAAAAATCCATCTTTCTACTAATTAATTGTTTATCTCATTCTACTCATTTTTTTACCATTAAAATTGCATAATCAAAGTGTTAGTTTGCATTCATTTACTTCATCATTATACATGTTCATAAAGAATTAAATGATGAAATCAAATATTTGAAAGTAAGGCATCACACATCATAAAATAACATAATAATGTTCAGTGCATCAAATAATGTCTCGACATATGGAGTCATGAGTATCAAAATAATAGTGTATCAGCTATGCTACGATGAGTCGAGGCGAGGCCTCACATTGCACACATTGGTACATACAAAATCAATATAACATAGCTTATTCATTAATTCAGATTAGCATTCTAGAATAATCATCATTAGGCATGTATAAACCTAACATCACAAACATCACCAATTAAGAAATGTTGAACTATCTAAAAGCATAAAACTAAATCATCGAGGTACCAAAATCAACACCCTTATCATTAGGTGAAAGATGTTTGGTATCATCATTGGTACAATTTTTAATATTTAAACAGTCGAGATATTGTAGTGGTTCTCGGATCACTGATCATTAAAACATGGGTGAATTAATTGATCTTAATTTCATTAGGACATTCACAACATAAAACATTACTTCATATTCATTTCAATCTCCTATCATGGTTTTAATAGAGAATTCATATTGATAATTAAATACAAGGAGGGTCCTTACTTATAAAAAATTACAATTAAAATCTAAATCAATTTTAAAAGTAAAAAATTAAATAAATAGAGATCACAACATGAACTAATGTGGAGATCACAGCTAATAAATAGAAAAAGAAAACAATAGTTAAAAGTGGAGATAACAACTAATAAATATTAAAATCATAGTTAAAAGTGGAGTGAGATTTCTCACAAATAGTCTATCAACTAAATTAGTCAAACCCATTTAGAGCTTGTTGGATTATTGTCTAAACAATAAATTTAATTTAACATGAATTTTTGGTTTCATTTATTTACAAGTTGTAAAAGGTAAATTAGCTAATTACATTTTGGTAGGAATATTTTAATCCACGTTTCATAAGTAATTTAGGTTTCAAGTTAAATTATAGAATTATATTATTTAAATAAGAATGAAAATGTTGATTTTAAAATTTGATTGGACCATTTTATTTTCTTATAAAGAATATCTATTAGTTCTAAATTAATTTGACACAATTGTTAATTAAAATTAATCTCATATTTAAAAGATAGATGATTCGTTTTATTTAGCTGAGAGGCTATTTGTGGGAACTTTGTTCCCAGAAATTGATTTTTTGATGAAAAAGTTCTCAGTTGGCTAGAAAAGTTGTCAGTTTGGCCAAAAAATTATAAATCCTTCCTGTTATTTATTTATCAGTTAGTTTTTATCTAACTCCACTTTTAACTCTTGTTTTGATATTTATTAATTCTTATCTCCATTTTTAACTCTAGTTTTGATATTTATTAACTGTTATCTCTAATTTTAACTATTATTTTTTAAATAAAAAAATTACTTGTGATTTCCACATTAACTCATGTTGTGATCTTTATTTATTTAACTTTTGATTTTTAAAATTGATTTAGATTTTATTTTTTAAATTATTTTAATTTTTTTTATTAATTTAGTTTTTTCTTTAAATATTATTTTTTAGTTTCTCTAATTTATTTAATCAATAGAATATATATTTGTTACAGACGACATTATTTTTTCATATTACTTTTTTGTATTTTTCTTATTAATTTTTCATAATAGAAAGTTTGATTAGATTTTGTTAAATGATTTTTTTATCATATTTGATAAATTGAATTTAAATAAACAATATTTATTAATCCTTTTAAAAGATTTTAGTAAATATTATGTTATTTAAATTTAAAATTATTAATAATCTAATTTGTTCACATAAGATTTTATTTTAAATCTTCACTTTTAACTATTATTTTTCTTTTCCTATTTATTTAAAAATAATTATTTGTAGTCTCCATGTTGTGATCTCTACTTTTTTCACTTTTGATTTTTAAATTTGATTTAGATTTTAGTTTTTAAATTATTTTAAATTATTTTTATATTAGTTTAGTTTTTCTTTAAATATTGTTTTTTAGTTTCTATAATTTATTTAATCAATAAAATATTTGTTAGAACTCGTTATTTTTTCATATTTCTCTTATTAATTTTTCACAAAAGATTTTTTTGTGGAGTTCTTTTAAATGATTTCTTTTCATATTTGATAAATTAAACTTAAATAAATAATATTTATTAATCTATTTAAAAGATTTTAGAAAATATTTTATTATTTAAATTAAAAGTTATTATTAATCTAATTTGTTCACATAAGATTATATTTTTAAAAATAAGTAATTTAAGTTTCAAGTTAAATTATGAAATTATATTATTCCAAATAAATAAGAATGAAAATGTTGATTTTAAAATTTGATTAAATTAATTAAACCTTTTTCTTTTTATATAAAGAATATCTATTAGTTCTAAATTAATTTGATACTATTTTTTTATTTTTATCAATAAGAGGCCAAAGCCAAGATTAAATTTTTTTTTATCGATAAGATGTTGAAGCCAAGGTTAATTATGATTATTTATTATGATTATTAGTTAATCTTGAGTAGTTTTGAACCTAAAACCTCCCAGACAAGAGACTCACAATTTACCATTGCGTTGTAGGCTCTTGCCTAAAGCCAAGATTAATTATTATTATGTGTTGTGATTAGTTATTATTAGTATTTATTAAGCTCGAGTAGACTCAAACCCAAGACCTCCTAGATAAGATGCTCACAATTTACCTTTGTGTTGTAGGCTCATGCCTAATTTGATACTATTGTTACTTAAAATTAATCTCATATTTAAAAGATAGATGATTCATTTTATTAAGTTGATAGGCTTATATGTGGGAGCTTTGCTCCCAGATTTTACAATTTTTTGCTAGAAAATTGTCAACCCCAATCCTAAAAAATTATTTATGACTATTTTGAACTCTTTCCACTTATTTTATTTTTTTTAATTTTATTTTATTTCTTTGAAAAAATTCTATCCTTATATATTATTATTCTTTAAATTAGCAAAAATCAACTACGAATTAGTAAGATAGCACCTTTCAATATTTCTTTCCTTGAAAAATTTATAGATCTTAATTCGAAAACCTACATTTGATTTCAAGAAGGCTTGTGAGCATTTCAACATCTATCTAGGTAAATTGAAGAAATGGAGAAAAATCTATAGCTTTTAGTTGAACATGTCAAAGCTTTGTACATGTCACTTTACAGTTTTATAAGCACTTTTTTTTGTTCTCTTTAGCAAGAGTTTGCATGCATGGAAGCCAAAGATCAAATTAATAAAAAAGATCATTTCCTAAAGATCACTTTAGAAGTGGATTCAATTGTAATTGTATTGCTTAGAAATATCTAGAGATCATGAAAGCACTAATGATTAGTGATTAGATTGCATTTTTAGATTTCATGTTATCATTCTTAGTATTGTGAAGCTATAATAATCATCTTGTGTTAGGGGTTTTAATGTTTTTGTGTAGATTTATGAATTTCAACTTAGTTTCTTAGTTCTTTTTTTTTTCCTTCCTTTTCTTCACTATTTTGATTTTTCCTTGTTATAAACCTATTGTGATATGTGTTTCTTTTTGTTATGTCATTAATGTGTTCCCAACATTTTTTAGCAATATATTGTGTAGCTATATAGATTTAAACACTAATCAATGTTTACTTTATTTTATACTTTTTATTGGATTTTGGTAATTTAAGCTTCTTCTCCATTTGTGACAATAAAATGTTTTAAAATTCAATGAAAATTACCAAAAGATATGTATGTTCTAAAATTTCACTAGTTTAGTTCACAAAGTTTGATGTCTTCATATTTCAAATTTAGACATGATGGTTGTTTTTTGAGACTTAGAATTTAAATTGAAGGAATTCAAAACTTGGAAGTTGTGTAACTAACTGATCAAAATCATCACTTTCAAAATAACTAGTCTATTTTGAGTTTAGGAAAAATTTATATTGTAATTGGTAGAAATACTTATCATAGCTATTTCTTTTGGATTTTTAGTAGTAGTGCTTGTTAAAGTTATCCTCACCCTTCACAACCGTGTCCATAACCTATGTCCATTCTTCGATCTTTTCTGCATTATTGTTGAATCAAAATATTTTATAAGTTTTCATCTCTAAAGTGAATCTCCTATTTAAGTTGTGCAAAACTTAATTCTGATATTTTTTTCTAAATATTAATATAAAATAAACTTCATTAACATAGTATATAGTTCATTCTATCAACTAAATTTATTGATCTAAAATATATAATGTGTGCATGAGTAACTTCTCAACATATATATTAATATGACATATTTATATATTGACTATGGTTTACCTAACCTTTATTAAGAATTTGATATCTATCATAAATTAATTGTTAAATCTATTATAGTCTTTACTTTTCAGAAAGTAATAATTATAATGAAGAGTTTCTTAAATCTAATATTATTATTTTAATATTTTAATTTTATTTACATTTTTATATTATTTTTATTAATGATATTATATTTTTAATTAAGTCACTAGACTTTGTGTGATAGTAAAATATTACATTTTTCCTTATTCCCTTTTTTTTAATGATTTTTCATTGCTATGTTTCTAATTCTCACACCTATCATTTTTATTTCTAATTGTAACTACAATTTATATTTTCTACCTTCTAATTTAATGGCTTTTGTTTGGGCATTACTTATAAAAATAAATTATCTCATCCAAAGTGAAATAGAATGTTTGTCCTTGTTTCTAAGCAAGAGCATAAAATAAGTTAAAAATAAGTTCAAGCTTTAATTTAAAATAGGTTAAAGCTCTCTCCAATGTGCATGTTGGAATCATTTATATGTGCAAAATCAACAAAACCAACATTTTAAAAATATAATGCATGTGGCAATAAGATTCTTTTAGTGAAAATTGTGATTGTCATTTTTTTATAAAAAATAGATTTTTTAGTTTAAGGAAAAAAATTGAAGTTACAAAAGTTTAAAAATATATAGCAGTTTTCAAAAATCTTAAAATTATAAAATAAATATAATTTAATTTAATTTTAGAATTTGTAATGATTTTGAATAAAAGATTAAACATCATATGTATATATATCACATTTAACTATTTTATAAAATTAAAATGACACTATAGATTTTAGTTAGATAAATTATACTAAGACATTTATAAATAATATATGTTTAAAGTTTTGCAAAAGTCTGCCAATAATATATATTATATAGAAAATACAATTAAAAAATAAAAGTGATTTTGTAATGGAATTTTGATTTATTTATTTCTAATTGTTTATAAAATTAAATCTTAAATGAAAACTATATGTTTTTCTTATATTATGATTTATAGAAAAAATATATTTAAAAATACTAAGTTTGATATAGAAAGTGATTTTTTAATGTAACTTTTATTTATTTATTTTTATTAATTTTATAAAATTAAACCTAAGGTAAAAACTATGTATTTTTCTATGATTTATTTGAACAAAATAAATAAATCAAGAGTATAATAGAAACACAATCATAGAAATTGTATTAATGAATTTTTTTAATTATAAAGAAAGTATAATCGAAACTAAATAAATTAATAAATTGAATTAATTTTTTATTTTAAAAAAATCATTAATTTTATTCTCTTGAAAGTATAGAGTTAAAAATTGATACTATCATTTTTTACTTTATTTTCTCCTATTTCAAATCTTTCTTTGGACTATTGTAATGATAGATAAAGTATTTTTGTGATCTTTTTTTCATTTATTATTAAGTGAAGTTGTTTTACACGATATCTTAAGATTTTTTTTTATAAACTCTAAGTGTTGTACTTGCATTTAAATTAAGCTATATCATATAACTTTAAATTTTTAATCCTCACTCCATTCATTGCACTCGTAGTTTTTAAAACTAAAATTTAGTGTCATTTATTATCTTAAGAGGAATTGTAACTAGTGGAAGTTAAACACAAGATGTTGTCATCATGTAAGAAATTAAATATAAAAAGAAATGAGCATATACATTGTAAGGTCTTTCACCAATCAAAATGCATTTTATTTTTTATGCGAAAACGAAATCTCCTATCTCCTATGAACTCATTGTTGCATGCACAAAAGCATAAAACTACTAGTTTACACAAATT
Organism: Cupressus sempervirens; assembly: GCA_028749045.1. NCBI lineage: Eukaryota > Viridiplantae > Streptophyta > Pinopsida > Cupressales > Cupressaceae > Cupressus > Cupressus sempervirens. The sequence goes on from CM053792.1 coordinate 258,589,607, forward strand.
TCATTGAATGATTAGTTTTATACACAACAACAAAGTTGGAGATGTTTGATGGGCAAAAGCATTGGGACTTGCATGTTTTGAATGATGAGAGCAATTGAGAGGGGATGACATTTTCTCTCAAAATGTATGATAACATCCAAACTTATTATGATGTCATCTTGAAATTGGACAAGATGTGTTACTTATTTGAAGTTGACAAGATCTGAATTTAAGATCTACCTAATGTAGAAGATTGGAAATAGAAAGAAATATGAAAATTGCTTAGTGGTACAATCCTTTGATCCCTTAGATTGCTTGATCTTGTGAATGTCATTAAAATCTTTCCCTATGTAAATTTTGATAGGATTAAAAAAAATCTATCACACCTACATATGATTTACCAATTTCACGACTACATTTGGCCTCTATGGTAGCTTTAGCTTAGGAATTTGTATCACACCAAAAAAGTAAATCATCACACAGTTGAAAGAATGTATATTGTCACGCAGAGGTTTTGTAATGATGTCATAGGGAAAATGATTACGCCTCACAAAGCTATTGTGATTGGCGTATCAGGAAAGCAATGTAGGTCAGAGGCGGTAAATACTAGAGCAAATTGTGTCAAACAATACCGACTAGGAAAATAGGTAGCGACTATGGAGGCATGAAATTGGTATGCCTCGTGCCTTCCATGCTCATGCCTTTTGTGTATCATATTTTGTACTCTAATCTTAGTCACGACAAGCGACAGGTGTGTGGAAAGAACAAACAATGTTAATGTCTTTAATTTTTAAAAGAGTATATTTAGTTATTTAAGAAAATATAAACTCTTTTCAAATATTTTTATATTTATTATTTGAAAATTATTATTATTAAATCAATTGAAGAATAAAAGGTTTTTTAAGGGTTATAAGAAACATACATGCGAAAGTCATACCACACATGACAAATCTATAACTATAGTTAGTTTTTAAACGAATAAAAGGTTTTTTAAGGGTTGTAAGAAACATTATTTATTTACTAATTGTAATAATTAACTTTTATTTACTAATTAATATTTTTTGCATAATTCTTCATAGTTAATCTCCAAACTTATTACTTTAAAAATAACAATTTTTATTCAACCTTATATCTACATAGTTTGAGAAAAACTAAAAATTATAATAATGTTAATTTATTAAATTTTTAGTAAGAATTTTGTACTCTCGTAAGAATTAAATTATTAAAATATTTCATCAAATATTTCATAAATCAAGTAATTTAGCGAATCATAAAAAGGTAAGTATAGAAAGGATAAGTATTAAAAAAAGTTTAGAATAAAAATTATTTTTAAATACTCATTTATTTTTATTTTCATACTTTCCTTTTCTATTGTAACTCTTTAATTTAATTAACTTTATGGCCTTTAGTAAAAGAAAATGATTGTTCATACTTTACATGATTTTTATTGAAGTCCTCAATCCCAAGATAATATACTTTTTACTCCTTTCATGAATCACAGGGTAATATTCTTTCATAAATACTGTTTCTTACAACCCTTAAAAAATCCTTTATTCTTTTAAAAACTAACTTGTATAGTTAAGATTTGTCATGCATGGTATGACTTTCAAATGTATGTTTTTTACAACCCTTAAAAAAACCTTTTATTCTTCAATTGATTTAATAATACTAATTTTCAAATAAAAAATATAAAAATATTTTAAAAGAGTTTATATTTTCTTAAATAACTAAATATATTCTATAAATAAAATTTTGCCCAAACTTTTATTAAAGAGATTAAATTTTCACAATCCATTGCATAATATTGATTTGTTTCTGGAAACAATTGTGTAAAGATTTCTAACATCAACGTTTTGAATCACACTACATGATCCATCATCAGGATGAAAGAGAGCAAGAGATGCAAAACAAAATGAGTTGCAAATGTTGACTGACCAAAAGATATAGGGACCAAGGGAAGAAAGATTTCATGCACACCAAAGTTAGAAGTAAAGTAGGTAAGATGGTTGGACAAGAAACCACAAGGGACAGACTCCACAAACAACATAGAAAGAAAGAACATGAGATGTAAAAATGAGAACAAAAGAAAGAAAAAAAATCAATTAGATGTAGGAAATTGTGGATAAGTAAATAAAAAATCAAAAGGAAGAAAGAAAAAGAAGAAAGGAAGTCACAACTAACAAAACCTTAAAAATAAATAAAATCTATGCATGGTCAAATAATTATATTATTATTAAAAATATTGTATGTAAACATATAATATATAACATGTATTATATGTTTACACACATGCATATATGAAGCATGTGTGTTATATTATCATAATATATACTATGTATAAGAGTAATTATATGTAATGCCCACAAATAATATATAAGTGTGTGTGTATCTCTAAAACAAGTGTTTGTAAGTGAGTAGTAAAACGAACATCCACCACTTTAAAAAAATAAAAATAAGCAAATAAAAATAAAAATTAATTAATTAATTAATAAAAATAAAATGTATGTTTATTAATACATATATCAATATATAAAAACACAAACTACACACACACACACACACACACACACACATATATACACATACATATATATACATATATTACATGTTAAATAAAATATATGCATGTGTAATATGTCTTGTGTATGTGTGTGCATGTGTTTTATTTAACACGTTATAGGTGTGTGTGTGTGTGTGTGTGCGTCTATATATATGTATATAAACACACACACACACACACACACACACACACACTTATATTTATGTGTGTGTTTATATATAGTATATATACACATGCATGTATGTATGTATGTATGTATGTATGTATGTATGTATGACAACAAGAGTCGCAGAAACTAAGGGACAAAGTGCAATAGAAATCAATGCTACAAAAACTAAAAAATAATTCAAGACAAAGAAAAAGCATGAAAACACAAGCAAACCAAAGCTTGGAGTAGGATTGCGAGCTAGACAAAGTAAAGAAGGAGAAAGAACAAAGAGATAAAAGGAAACCCCACCAGTGGAGAGGGATCAACCAAGCAAGATAGGAAAGGGGGCGAGAGATTACCTCGAGGCTAACATTGGTTGCCATGAAGGGTTGAGGATTCAACCATCATCACGATTAAGGTTGATGGGGTGGTTATTAATCTCAATAATTTCTTTAAGCTTCCTTTTGAAATAGTTGTCTTCATTGGATAAGATCTACATGTATATATATATATATATATACACACACATGTGTGTGTATATACACATACATATACACACACACATATAATATATGTGTGTGTGTGTGTGTTTATACACATATACTATATATACATACATATATATGTATATATACACATATTTGTATATTATTGCATATATACATACATACATACATACATATATATATATCATGTTAAATAAAACACATGCACACACATACTACATGTCCATGTGTTTTATTTAACATGATATATATATATATATATATATATATATATATATATATATATATATATATATATATATATATGTATGTATGTATGTATGTATGTATGTATGTATGTATGGTTTGTGTTTTTATATATTGATAAATGTATTAATAAACATAAATTTTATTTTAATTTTTAATTTTTTTAAGTTTTTTTTTTTTTTTTTTAAATTTTTTAAGTGGTGAATGTTCCTTTTACTACTCACTTACACACACTTATTTTAGAGATACACATGTACTTATATATTGTTTGTAGACATTATATATAATTACCCTTGTTTAAGCCGATAGGCTTATATGTGGGAGCTTTGCTCCTAGTTTTTACAATTTTTTCTTGGTAAATTGTCAGCCTGCTGATTTTTGAATTTTACAATAGATTTTTAGATGCACAATAATTTTTAGAAATTTCTTAGAAAAAAATGTTTATTCTTATCATAGAAACTGTCTATTTTTTTCTTTTCAAATACACAACAATTTTTAGAAATTTCTAAAAAAATAATGGTTATTCTTGTAATATAAACTTTCTAATTTTTTCTTTTATATGTTTTTATGGATTTGCATAAATGATTAACCATAGTTTCTAAAATATTCTTTGAATTGCCTAAGTGAAATGACAATTTTTTTGAAGGGCTTATTGTGTTTTGAATAGAGACAAGAATCCAACTAAGTATTTGTTGAAGTACTGATTGCTCTCAGATTTTAGCAACAGGTGAATACACTTTAATTTTTTGAAATATCCAATTAGCAATCATATTTTAATCTCTTCTTTCTAATGTTGTTGTTTTTGCAATAGGTATTTCATTATTCATGTCATCATAGTGTGTATCTACACAAACATATAAGGGATTTTCCTTTTAAATTCACTTTCATTCCACTTTTTTTTTTTATGAAGTTTCACATTGTCGACTCATTGATGGGTGATGACCTTCAACATGCAATAGAGGTCGTCCATTGGGCTATTGATTATTTGTTTAAAGTCACTTCTCAATTTGGAGTTATAAGTGCAGGTTTACACCATGAATAGATTTTTCTATTATAACTCTTATTCAAAATTGTTTATGCAAAGCACAAATCGTATGTTATTTTACAAAATGAATGAATATATTTTCTAAAATAAAAGGTATTGACATATTTGTAGTATGTACTAGGTGTTGTGCATGTAGGTGGTTGATTCTAACATGGATCACAGGTGTTAGGAGAGACTATAAGGCATGCACACTTATTGCATTGTGTATAGAGTCAACAAAAAACACCTAGGCTTTGATATGGTTGTTGAAAGGAGGGTGAAATCATCATTGCTTATACTTTGTGGTGTTATTGTATTTGATCTCTTTCATTAGTTGATTTTTTTTTTTTGAAAAGTTATTGATTTGAACATTAGAAATTTAGTACCTTTGTTAGGTGTTCCATTTTCACAAATAAGTATAGAGGATTTTATAGTGGTACTCTCTCATCTAAAGTTTTCCCACTCTACTGCTCCTACTCTTTAAGTACTAATAAAGAAAAATTTAATTTAGTCATTTTAAAATGAGAGTAGCTGCTAGAAAAGATTAGCACAATAAATACGCATGTTAGAATTAAATACATAATTTTTAGTAAAATTTAGAATAGTGTAAGGGATCATAAAAATTAAGCATCAAAAAAATAAAAATAAAAAATAAAAATAATCATTATATAAAATAAATTTGTGAGTTTCTTTATTTAAAAAATATTGAATTTAACTCATGATATAAAATAAAATAAAATTGATTTTTTATTAAAAGCAAAAATTTGATTTGATTTATTTCCATTTATATTAATCATCGGCAAAAAAATAGAAACCATAGTCATTATTTAAAACAAAATTATGTTTTGATTTATTCCAAAAAAAAATTGAACTTAACTCATGGTTTAAAAGATAAACTAAAAAATAAAAAACAAATTTGATTTAACTCATGATATAAGATAGAAACTAAATAGATTTGTTACTACAAAGAAAAATAAGATTTGATTTGTTTCCATTTATGTTAATCATCAAAGAACATTAAACATAGTCATTATACAATACAAAACTATGATTTGATTTTTTTATAAAATAAAAATTAAATTAAATTTAACTCATGATATAAAACATAAACTAAATTAATTTGTTAATAAAAATGAAAAATTTGATTTGATTTCTTTTCATTTATGCTAATAATCAACAAAATAACAAAGAAAAGGCCATTTTATAAAATAAAATTATGATTTGATTTTTTAAAAATAAAAATTAAATTAAATTAAAGTACTATTATTAAACAAAACAAAATTGATTTATTACTAAAAATGTAAAATTTAGATTTGATTTCTTTCTCTTTATATAGTGATTATATTAAAGAAAATTATGATTTGATTTATTTTCTAAAAGTAAAGCTCCTAGTTTTTACAATTTTTTGCCGATAAATTGTCAACCCCACCAATTTTTGAATTTTACAATAGATTTTCAATGCACAATAATTTTTAGAAATTTCCTAGAAAAGAATGTTTATTCTTATCATGAAAACTGTCTAATTTTTTCTTTGCACATACACAACAATTTTTAGAAATTTCTAAGAAAACAATGGTTATTCTTGCAATAGAAACTTTCTAATTTTTTCTTTTATATGTTTTTATGGATTTGCATAAATGATTAACCATAGTTTCTAAAACATTCATTGAATTGCCTAAGTGAAATCACAAATTTTTTGAAGGGCTTCTTGTGTTTTGAATAGGGACTAGAATCCAACTAAGTGTTTGTTGAAGTACTGACTACTCTCAGATTTCAACAACAAGTGAATACACTTTAATTTTTTGAAATTTTCAATTAGCAATCAGATTGGATTTTAATCTCTTCTTTCTAATGTTGTTGTTTTTGCAATAGGTATTTCAATATTCATGTCATCATAGTGTGTATCTACACAAACATATAAGGGATTTTCCTTTTAAATTCACTTTCATTCCACTTTTTTTTATGAAGTTTCACATTGTCGACTCATTGATGGGTGATGACCTTCAACATGCAATAGATGTCATCCATTGGACTATTGATTATTTGTTTAAAGCCACTTCTCAATTTGGAGTTATAAGCATAGGTTTACACCGTGAATAGATTTTTCTATTATAACTCTTATTTAAAATTGTTTATGCAAAACACAAATCATATGTTATTTTACAAAATGAATGAATATATTTTCTAAAATAAAAGATATTGAGATATTTTTAGTATGCACTAGGCGTTGTGCACGTAGGTGCCCAATTCTAACATGGATCATGGGTGTTAGGAGAGACTATAAGGCATGCACACTTCTTGCATTGTGTATAGAGTCAACAACAAACACCTAGGCTTTGATATGGTTGTTGAAAGGAGGGTAAAATCACCATTACTTATACTTTGTAGTGGTATTGTATTTGATCTCTTTCATTAGTTGAATTTTTTTTTTAAAGTTATTGATTTGAACATTAGAAATTTAGTACCTTTGTTAGGTGTTCCATTTCACAAATAAGTATAGAGGATTTTATAGTGGTACTCTCTCATCTAAAGTTTTCCCACTCTACTGCTCCTACTCTGTAAGTACCAATAAAGAAAAATCTAATTCAGTCATTTTAAAATGAGAGTGACTGCTAGAAAAGATTAACACGATAAATATGCATGTTAGAATTAAACACATAATTTATAGAAAAATTTAGAATAGTGTAAGGAATCATAAAAATTAAGCATTAGAAAAATAAAAATAAAAAATAAAACCAATCATTATATAAAATAAATTTGTGATTTTCTTTATTTTAAAAAAAATGAATTTAACTCATGATATAAAATAAAAATTAAATTGATTTGTTATTAAAAAGTAAAAATTTGATTTGATTTATTTTCATTTATATTAATCATCAGCAAAAAAATAGAAAGCATAGTCATTATTTAAAACAAAATTATGTTTTGATTTATTCAAAAAAAAAAATTGAACTTAAACTCATGGTTTAAAAGATAAACTAAAAAATAAAAAACAAATTTGATTTAACTCATGATATAAAATAGAAAGTAAATAGATTTGTTACTAAAAAGAAAAAATAAGATTTGATTTGTTTCCATTTATGTTAATCATCAGAGAACATTGAACATAGTCATTATATAATACAAAACTATGATTTGATTTTTTTTTATAAAATAAAAATTAAATTAAATTTAACTAATGATATAAAACATAAACTAAATTAATTTGTTAATAAAAATGAAAAATTTGATTTGATTTATTTTCATTTATGCTAATAATCAACAAAATAACAAAAAAAGGGCCATTTTATAAAATAAAATTATGATTTAGTTTTTTAAAAATAAAAATAAAATTAAGTTAAACTAATATTATCAAACAAAACTAAATTGATTTATTACTAAAAATGTAAAAATTTGATTTGATTTCTTTCTCTTTATATAGTGATTATATTAAACAAAATTATGATTTGATTTATTTTTAAAAAGTAAAAAAAAAATTTAAATTTAACTAATGATATAAAACAAAATTAAATTAATTTATTACTATTAAAATTGCAAAAAATAGATTTGATTTATTTCTATTTATGTTAAAGCATAGTCATTATATAAAATAAAATTATGATTCAATTTATTTTTTATTTTTTTTAAATTAAATTGAATTTAACTCATGATATAAAATAAAAACTAAATTAATTTTTTAGTAAAATTAAAAATTAAATTGATTTCTTTCCATTTATCTTAATCATAGCATGTTTTATATTTCAAGTGACTAAAACACATGAAATATTTTGTGGTAGGATGAATTATTGTGGGCAGCAATTTGGTTGCAAAAGTCAATAGAAAATTCATTTTATGTAAACTACATTGAAGCTAATGAGCCCAAATTGGGATCTTACAACATGGATAACATATTCAACTAGGATTTAAAGAACGTTGGAGCAAGAGTTCTTTTAACCAATCTTAAAAACTAAACAATAAAATAAAATCAGCTCAATGTCTTATAGTATAATGCCTATTATTAACTAGCGATTCTTACAATTTTGTTTGGCAGAAATTTCTTGTAAAAAATGTGATTACATGGGTCACACTGGTAGCTTATTTAATTGGTATCTTCTGCCATAAACTTCATCTTCATAAGTACACTAGGTTTCAATGGATATTATATATTTTGAAAAAAAGAATAAATTTAAATTTCTTAAATATGTTAATCTTAAATATGTTCTCCACAACTCTTTATGAGTTTGACAAAGAGAGATTCATATGGATTTCTCTGCTTTTTAATTATTACATAAGTGCTTAAGGCTCTTGCTCATTATAGATTTTGGTTTATATTTTTCATGCTCATTTTTTTTTTCACTAAGGGCTTTAGAGTGGTAGTAATATACACAATTTTGAGTTGCAATCAATGTACATAGAAATAAAAATAAAAATATTCATAAAACTTCTTATCAATCTTAATCTTAATGAAATCAATCTTCTATTGGCTCATTGTTGCATGCAACTGCTAGTACATATTTAAGCCAATAGGCTTATATGTGGGAGCTTTGCTCCCGGATTTTACAAATTTGCACCAGAAAATCTTCAGCCCTTCTTGGTGATAATTTTTTCCCAACCAAAGAAAATATAACTATTACTTTGGCAAGTTACTTGTTTTTGTCCAGTTTATATTCTTTGAATAAACTTTTACCTTGTTTACTTTCTAATTATCATGCATGCTCTATATTTCTAATCTTATCTTTAATTTCTCTCTAGAAGCCAAAGACTTCTAAAGAGTTATCTTTTTCCTATATTTTCAGTTTGATACTTGATTTGAGCATAGAAAAAATTATGAAAAACATTTTTAAGTATGAAGTATGCTTACTTTTACACTCATTTTATTATCATTAACCTTTTGTATCACTTCTTTGAACATGTGCAAGCTTCTTATTACCAACCTCTTGATCGTTGTCAAGTTTATTGATGATGTGTAAGTATTTTGGGGTTCTAGAGTTTCAATGGTTTGAGGAATAGGGTTCAAAAGGTTTTAAGGGTTTTAAGATTAGTTTTTAAATATTTGTGCTTAATCTTTGTTCCATTGTAAACATATGAATAAAGTATTTTTCTATGTACAACATAAATTACAATAATGCATATTATGTATAAATTTGAGGCATCAAAACAAGGTAGATTAATAATCTTGAAGTAGAGTTTCTCTTCAATGTGAAGAACATAGTGGGGCTTGTAATAAAGATGAAATAAATTACTCAAAGATGTTTCATTTAACATTTATGAATTCTTTAGATTTGACTCAATTAGATAATTGGAAGCTAAAAACACATATATGAAAAAATCTGATTTTTATTGTATGAACTAGAAAAAAGGGGACTATCTAGTCAAATTGTATAGTCTATCACATGAGGGGAATAAAGCCAGACCTATCTTGGAGAATGATGAATCGACCATGCTTCATTGTTTACCATGCATCATCATTAAATGGTTGATATGGTTTTTAATTAGATCATTCCTTATAACTAAACTTTAGGAGTCATGATATATATAATATGATCTTGAAAATTCTTTAATCATTTGTTCTAAACAATTTTTTTTCATTTTAATTATAAAAGAGAGTTGGACATATTTTTCAAAAATTGATTTAAAATATTTTTTAAAAATTATATAATCTTGTTTTAAAAAATTGTGTCTACATCGATTATGCTAAAATATAAGTTAATTTAATAAAGGTAAATTTTCATCCTTCAAAATAGAATAATTTTTTATCAATTTTTTTAAATAGATGTATGTTTATCTATTGAATGTTATTTAATTAAGAAGAATGATCTTACAAAAAAATAAAATAAAATTTATTGCATATATAATAAATAAAATTGATTTTACATTTTATTGAATATATAATTTATAAATAATAGAAATATTGCATTCTAGCTAATAGTTAACTAACAACTAACTTAATATTAGAAACATTCTATTATTTACAATAAATAACAAATGGACAACCTTTGAATAATAATAAACAATAATAGAAACTATCTATTATTGTAATATGAATAAATACCAAATTCAAATCTCATTACTTTCAATTAGGAAAAGTGGATTTTGTTAATTTAAGGTACACTTAAAAATGATTAGTAATTCCTTAAGGTAAATACAATATTGTATTGGCTATTGTCAATTAGTTAATGAGACTATTATTATTCATTGTAAAATAAACTATAGTTAGGAAAAATTATTGTTTATAAAAATCTTATTTATCTAAAATTTTATTGGTTGAGATACTTTTGTCTTATAGACACACTTTTCACAAAATCAAGTTATGTTTGTATTAGAACATTTTCTTTTAAATTGATTTAATTATATTAGTAAATAATAAGTGTAAAAAATATTTCTAAATCTAAACTATTTTTAATTTTAGCTGATAGGCTATGTGTGGGAGCTTTACTCCCTACATTTTAATTTTCGCTAGAAATTTTGTCAATTTTCGACAACTTTTCTTAGTTTCAATTTTTGGCAACTTTTATCGGTAAATTTGTCAATATTTCATAACTTCTAAATTTCTGACCACTTCTTAAAAGTATTCTTTATTTACATATTAAAAACTACTAAGAAGTTGAACATGCCCTAAAATCTTGGAAAAAATGATTAATACAGCAGGGGAAAATAAAATATCTAAAACTTTATAATTAAAATAACTGAGAGAGCAGAGATCATGCATTCATTTGCATTGCAAAGTTTTAAGAAAATGTATGTGAATCAACTAGCTGAGCCTTCTACAATTTGGTAGTAGAGCTTAGGTTGAATAATTTTTCATACTTAATTAGGATTTTTGATTCGTAATAACTCTTAAGGAGGACCTCTTGGGATTTCTTGTTTTCAATTAAACAAAAAGATTTGGAACACAGTTTGTTGAGGTAAGGAAAACTAGGTTTTTCATCTGTGTCACTCTTTTTGTATTTTATTTGCTTTGTAAATTATATCTAAAATTTTGTGTTTGTAGAGAACAATAATGGAATAGACCTTTCTTTATCTGCGTATGTAAAAGATTTGATGGGTTTGTTTGGAGAATCTTCTGAGGTAAGATCATAGATAGAGCACTTCACAACATTCTAGCCATGTTCCAGAACAGTAGGTAGCGCTATTGGAATTATCAAATGGGTAGTCTAATTTGACAAAGATGTATAGAATTATCAAATTAGCCCAAAAAGAAGGAATTAATATTTTAGTTGACTACCTTGATCATCGTGGTTGATTTTTACAACTTCAAAGATCTTCATTCTTCTTGCCTTTCCTATTTCCTTGGAGGCAGAGTATTGAGGCTTAAGGTCATTGCCATTCTCATAAGCAGCCATAAAATGACGTGCCAGAAAGCCACCTAACTCATCTTGGTTATTAAAAGAATTCTTCTTTGCAAGGTCATTTTTAGGCATGCCCACATAGTCATTTTTAGCACTTAACCTAAACTGAATATCATCATAGACGCCATAACTCCTAATATCATCATAGATGCCATAACTCAAGAACCTATGCCTAAAGGCTTCAATCTCACACTGGAGAGCCTTGACTTTCGCATCTTTTCTGAAACGCACATCCTCATAACAGGTCAGAGTGGTCTCCGCATGACTGATTTCCTCCTGAGCCTCTCTTTTAAATTGAGTCGCTTACATTGCCAATCTTGCCTTCTCATCCTGCATATCATCTGGTTTCTTATTATGATATCCTATTGTTGTCATCTAAGCTATCCTAATTCTTTACTATTTTATCTCCATTGTTGCATTATAGCCTTTTTTCTTCCCTCACCCAACACCATTCTGCACGAGCCTTGGTGACTTAATTATCAAATGGGTATACTCAGATCAATAGTTGTCTATTGTTGTCCATAACCAAATCTACGCAAATAGAACTTGCTCCAAACTTAACCCAAAATAACTGCAAGAATGGCCAGAGTTAATATTGGTTGGGACATTTGTTATTATCTTTGTACAGGAAATCATCATAAATGCTTACATGAATCACCCATTTTTCAATTTAGTCATGGTTGTTGCTCTTGACTACTTAATTATCACATACGCGACAACATTCTGTACTTAGTGACTTATTCATATGCTAATACTTCAACCCAAACTTGTAACATTACTACAAATGGCCATATAGTTAATTTTGAATTGAGTAGTACCTTGTCAATTATTTATGGGAACTTTTGAAATCTCTATTGCATTGAATACCAAGATGGGTTTTACAAAACATCAATGTCAAAACACAGCCATGGCTGTTCTCTATGATACTTCAACTTTGTACATCTTTGGCCTCAGTTTGACTTAGATCAAAATCCTCTATGCCTAAGAGTAGCTTCTTGGTGATAAATGTGCTTCACTTCAGTGCCTTGGTGGTTAGTGAATGCATTTTACTAGTTGGACTCTAGTTTTTATCCACTAAGGAGCATGTCCATGAGAAGAGGCTTAATTATTGTGTTGTAGTTAATTATTGTTTTGCAATTAGAATTTTTTAAGATATAACTTGGAGACTAGCACACTTGCCTTCCTGCCAAATACAAATTTAGAATGATTGCATTTTATTTGTTTTACATGTTCTCTTGGTTCACTCACTTTCAAATTATTGCCTTTTTAGTAGTTCAGATGTTTACTTTGACAAATTTTTTGGTGTTTGAGTATTTAACACTTTTTCTCTTGATATTGAAATCAATTAATAATAAAATTCTATATAATTTGTCGATGTGGAATAGAGTCTTTTGTCCCATCCATCCTTTCACTGTGGAGCTGGTGGATTTTGTTCTTGCGCTATTGATATTTCTATCCTTCTCTTGTTAGGTTTGAATCCAATGAAATTTTTGATAATTAAGTAATAATTTATATGCCCTCAATCAATATTCAACTTTCCCTGTACTTTGCCTATTTCTAGAATTCCACAAGGACATCTCACCCACCTCCCACCTCCCACCCACCTAAAATAAAACCATCTTCCATTTTTTTGGGGATGGGGGACATCTATAGGATGCAGGGACTTGGGGGAAACATCCCCTTGCCGACCTACCTTCGCCACTTAAGTCAATATTGGTGAATGCAATTTTCACAATTTTATAAATTATTTTCACAATTGTTCTTAGTTTGCAAAAGTTTCATTTGTAATTCTTAATACATATTTTTGCTTATTATTGTTAATGTGTTCAATGCAATCATGACTATGTTTTCAATGTTCATTGCTATAAACTTTAGTATTTACCTAGTATTTGAAAGCTACATTTGCAACTCATACATTTATTCTTTACACATATTTTCATAACTATTTTTTAAAGTATTACATATGCTTTCACCACCCCTCCTACCACCACATTGCCACTGCACTGCAACCCACTCTACTATTAAACTTGTTGTTCCCTCACCCACAAACCTAGGCTCTTGGCTATCCTGATCCCTTGCTTTTTGTAAGGAAACTCCATGGAACAATGGTTCTTTTCTGTCTGCCTTTTCATTGACTGTCATTTACAATGGATATGATTGAACTGTTAAAAATACTAACTACTAATTAAGGGAATTTACATATCTCAAATATATAGTTAGTTGTAGAATTTTTCTCTGGCAAGGAAACCAAGCCTTTACTTCCCACAGTACCCATTTCCTTAATAGTGTCATTAATCAAGTCCTAAAAAATCATTGTTTCAATATCTACACTGCCCCTATAATCTCATCTGCATTATTAGCCCATTAATTTACATCCTTTACTAAAACCTTTTGAAACATTCTCAATAAGGTTTCTCAAATTACCTTTGAATGAACAGTGGGTGGGCTTTGAAACTTATCCCATTCTTCTTTTAAAAGTTGTTTTCCTGTGGGTCTTTTTGGCATAAAAAACCCATGGATTGTTTTAGTTTTAGAAAGGTATGGAAAGTCTTCAGCCAATGCTCAGCTTTAAAAATAATTCTCACATTTGGAGACAGAAACCTGGGTAATGTGAACTGCTGAGATGTAAACCTTACCATAAGCTCATTGTTTCAATCATTACATTCAGTTAAAAATTTGTATCAGTCATATTTTTATCATCGCTCCCATTTGACCATTTTTTTTTTCCATCAATTTTATATGGAACTAGTCCATTCCATAACCATTGCATGTTCCAGTCATATGTTTCTTAAACAAGATCCGTATTTGTTTCATACGGTTGAACAGAAAAAAAAATAATCTTTTATTGTTCATAACTACTGTTTTCATAGATTTTATTAATTTGTAATCTTAAAAATTATATACAAAATTAATTGATATATATTTTACCATAATGGGATAATTTTTAATCTCATTTTAAATATTGGCAACTAACTCTATGATGATCACTTGTTATTTGCACGTACACTTTTTCCAAGTGTGTAATTTGATTGAGGTGGTGCAAGGCTCGCTGCGTACTTATTTGGTTGGAGAAAGATTGGTAAAAAAATGAAGCCTCAACTAACTTCTTTACAAATAAAATAAAATAGAAACATCATACTAAAATAACTAACTTTCCTTTTCCTAAAACACACTGGTGGTGGACTCTCTGAGTCATACCTTTATATTTGTTTTTAGAAGGTAAACTAAGAACATATATATCTATGTTCAAAATTTTAGCTTTGCTGAAGTAGAGCTTTATCCTTGGCAAGGAAGCCAAGCCTTTACTTCAATCTATAAGCAATATGCTGACCCACAGACCTAAGCTCTTGGCTCTCCTGATCTCCTACTTTCCATAAGGAAACTCCATGGAACAATGGTTATTTTCTATTTGCCTTTTCATTGACTATCATTTGCAATGGATATGATTGAACTGTTAAAAATACTAACTAATAATTAAGGTAATTTACCTATCTCAAATATATAGTTAGTTGTAGAATTTTTCTCGAGCATCAACAATTTAAGAAAGTCAAAATGATTATTTATTTGATTAGAGGCACTTGTTACAGAAGAAAAATAATCTTTTATTGTTCATAACTGCTAGTTTCATAGATTTTATTAATTTGTAATCTTAAAAATTATATACAATATTAATTGATACATATTTTACCATAATGGGATAATTTTTAATCTCATTTTAAATATTGGCAACTGACTCTATGATGATCACTTGTTATTTGTAGGTACACATTTTTCAAGTGTGTAATTTGATTGAGGTGGTGCAAGGCTCACTGCGTACTTATTTGGCTGGAGAAAGATTGGTAAAAAAATGAAACCTCACTTAACTTCTTTACAAATAAAATAAAATAGAAACATCATACTGAAATAACTAACTTTTCTTTCCCTGAAACACACTGGTGGTGACTCTCTAAGTCATACTGGAGACTTAGCCATTGCATAATTGCAGAGCTAAAATACCCTGCCATTGCTCATTTGGAGAACACAAGACTCAACTGCCATATCCATCAAATGCAACATAAATTTCTAACTGAAAAATGGAAGTATCTACTAACTCATCTATTGTAATCCTATGATAAAAGTCCATTCACCAAATATTCAAGGATTGAAAAAGGGGACACAACACTCAATCACATCTAGCAAACCACCCCACAACAGATGAAGGGCCTCCAACCTCCAACCTCCAATTTCTCCACTTCGATGTGATCCATGGACATTGGAACATGCATCCACCTTCTTAAATAAGTTCTTGATGGCTCCTTAGCAATCATCAATAATGGATTTAAAAGTAAAGTCATAGAGAATTAAAAGGCACAAGCCATCTCATTGCCTCCAAAAATTATGCAAAGAGTAGAAGTAAGGTGAATAGAATGTTGCCATTTCCCTCATAGTTAAAATCTCATTGCTAAGACCCTAGGCGCACATAATGATTAATGCAGAATGATTTAGGGACATTCTTAGTTGAAATGGGAGATGAAGATTCATAATAGGATTCAAAATCCTAAGCCCTTTGTCATAAATTATTTTCAAAATCGTGGGGCACCAAAGTCCTAGTTACATGCATTGGATTCCCTTAGACATGACTCTTTAAGATCACCCTCTAATGCATTTAAGGTTAGAGGGTTCAGAATGGGCAGTCCAGCCTTGCAACCAATCACATAAGACATAACACAAAATTGAATGCTGAAGAAAACAAACCAACATTCTTTTAGGCTTACAACTGGCCCGTAGACCCCACATGTAGGCTAATAGTTGCCATGGGCTTATTACAAAAAAATATTAGAATGTAAAGCTCTTGAATCTCCATCCTCCTACTCTACAACTCCCTAACTATTCCCTAAGTATTACTGATCTTCTATGTTTCTCAACATGCCTATATATCATATTTGATGGTTTGCAGTGGTTTGCATCAGCCTCCAAAGTCCCAAGCTAGTGTAACATATGTTTTGATCATTGATTCATGAAGAGGGTCCAAATATTGGAGTGGAACTATTTGGATGTCATGTGCCTTTTTCTTGATGTTGCTCTGCTTCATATCTGCCATGCTATTTTCTCTGCAAGGTTTGGAAATGCTTAATAGACTAATGCAATCGAGCACAGCTTAAGTTGTTAGAAATGCTCCTACCTTAGATCCCCAGGGTTATTTGAGGTAACGGGAATCAGAGGTCTTTGCTTGACCCTCTTTGATTCTCGCAGTAGCCAATGGAAGCAGTGTCCCTATATGAGGGGTAACCTTAACAAATACAACAAGAAATTTGAAGCCATTTTTAGATCAAGGATACTGGAAGCATGCTCCCAAAGTAGCCAATTTATCCAACTATATATGACCAACCATTTGGACAATATGCCGAGGAGACCATCCCACCATCCATTAAGAAATGACCTATTCTAACCAGCTGACGTATATTGTTATAATTATAATATAGTATAGTTATTCTTATAATTATTTTATTTGATAATAATATGATATAGTAAGGCCAAATATAGTTTGGAGGTCTCCTGAGGAAGCTGGAGAGCAAAAAGACCACAGAAACCTTTAAACTACAAAAAAAGTTGAATCCATAACATGACTTGTAATGCACTTATATTTTTCAATACAGAGAGAAAAATCGTAATGACCCGTGATGATTAATTCTGCCATACTCAATTTGAAAAAAATACAACCAACATGGACCAATCGTAGATCATTTATTTACAAAAAACACAAATGACAATAGGGAATTCAAAACTTCGACAAGGAAAGTTGCAGGCACTTATTATCAACTCATCTGACATGAATGGATTGAGCACTATATATTAAAGCATTATTAAAAAATGCTCCTACCGTACACAAGCATATGGATAGTAGAGGAAAAAATCCAAAGGGCCGAACATTAGTTACATTTTTTATGAACGTACAACATACACCAGTTGGCTAACATGCACGACTCACATTAACAAATTTAAAAGCATGGAATTAATAGTCAAGACCTTAACATCAATCTAGAATGAATGTATTTGGATACCAAGTAAGTAATAGAATCATATCCTCTCTTTTTCTTTTCATGACTAAGGCTTGCACATCATTAGCTCCAACTTCCTTCTCCTTGTCATTGTTGCAAACATTAATTGCCATTGTGTCGGAGCTATCATCTTCCCTTGATGATTTCGCCACCAAAATTTCATCTTCATTCTTCTTGGCAACCTTAACCCCCACAGCACCATAGGTACAATCCAAACTATCTTCATTTTGAGGAATATGTTGTTGTTCCACCGTCCAACAATCATCCCCATCTAATTTACAATTTCTACCATCATCATTATTGACCATTCCCCTCTCAACCAAACAAAGCTCTACATGTTGCTCGAGCAACTCAGAACCAACAACATCACTGTTCGGTTGTGGTGGCCCAATGTACCTAGAGGAGTCTTGTTGCAAATTGTTCCTATGTTTAACAACAACATCTGATGATTCTGCATTGACATTATTATCAACATTCAAAGAATCCTTTAGTTCCTTCTCTTCTAAAATTGACACATAGTCAGTAGAAGCAGACCCATACTTGCAAGGCCTTCCAACATAGCTGATTTTTTTAGATACTACTTGGTTTAAGGAAAATCCCAAACATCCCACTAGTCGCACATCGTTGTCTTCTGAATCCAAAAATGAACTCAATACACCATCAACTCTTCCAGATTTCCTTCCTGTTCACTATTCACTGATGGATATATCATCTGAACTAGGTGCTTGAATAATCTTTTCCATCTCCTTACCAACGGCATTAACAGTAGCAAATACTTCACTCGTAGGTTTTGGATGCCTTTCAACAACCTAGACCTTCAACACAAGGTTTTGGATTTCAACATCACTTCTTGGCCAAAACAAGGCTTTTGTCTCAAACATGGTTAGGAAGGTGCACAAAATAGGTTAACAACCTTCAAATAGTCTTACACAATTTTCCAACTCCTCGACACAAGTCCAATATATGGTTCAACAAAGTTTTCTCTATAGGCCAACCTTACATTAACCCTTGCTCCAAGAGGGTTATGACACATTACTACTGTACATATGACATAGGCTTAATATGAGATGTTTCTTGGCTCAATATGATACTAAAGTTTGACAATTTATATTCAGACCCTATAAATAGCTACAGTCGATCTTCAATTAATTTCTTATCCTCTATTTTCAAGGTATTTAAATATACGTTCAATTGAATGTTCAGTTTGCTAATGAGTGTGTTTTGTTTGAATGTATATTTGTTGTAGGCAATTGAGTTTCCCTATGCATAATGTTTCCTTCATATGTAAAAGAAACTATTACTATTCATTGACTTGTAGTGGTTTGTTACTAATATACATTTACATAGGATACTATGTCGACAGAAACAAGATCCAAAAATTCCAACCATGGACAAACCACAATTTCCAATGATGAAGGGATCAAAACTGTTGTGAGTTATCACTCATTCCTCCTACAAATTATCATCCAATTACTTTGAAAATTTATTTTACTACTATTCAAATGTTGGCTTTAATATTTTTATATAGCATACTCACATACTCACATAGATATATATTTAAATATATTTTTTGATTTGAGAAATTAAACTACCTATGTAAGTTGGTAACTAACACTTTGTCTACCCAATTATGTTTTCCAAAATTTGCAGGATACTGTGACAAAGGAAATTAGGTCAACATGTTCAAACCATGGAGAGAGCACTAATGGAGTAAGTTATCATTTGTTACATTTTTAAATTTTTATTTATAAGCCTTCAACAAATATACTTCATGCACACAAAAGTTTTAGTATATCATAATATATGTATGTATAAGTTTGTATTTCGCAATTACTTTCTCTTATCATTATTCTTCACTATATGCATATGTTTGTACATGCATATAATAATATGAATCTTTATAACAATATGAAATTATATGTAACAATGATTATTTTTATACATTTATAATAGTAATATACTAACAATATCTCACCTTAACAAAAATTATATAACTCAAATTATTGGTTTTAGGAACCTATACTGGAAGCACTATTGACTACCAATGCGATTTTGTCGATCAATGCTGGAGATCTTGTTACAAATCCAATCTTCCAAATCTTATCATTCAAAAGGATTGCCATCCTTGAAGATCAAGATCGATACAAGATTGTCTTATCTGATGGCAAACACATGCAATTTGCAATTTTGCCAGAAAAATCCAATGACCTATTATTCTCAAACACGCTAAAAATACAATCTATAGTATCATTGACAAATAATGTTCGTTGGGCAATAGGAGATTCTAGGTAGACATACCAATTCTCAAACTTAACTTATATACACATTTTCATTTATTTACATATAATATATATAACTAATCCTATATCAAGTCAACCTCTTCTAATAAGACCATAATCATGTTTAGCCTACAAATCATCCAACAAGATAAAAATATCATTGGGAAACCAAGGTATCTATATAAGTCTCAAGAGGAACAGATGCTGGAAGAGAAAACAACTATCACGCCCAACAAAAGAGCAAAATTTGGCATCCATACACCTCACAGGGAACTACCAATACCTGAGTGTATCAGCCCTATAAAGGATTTAAATCCATTTCAAACTAGATGGACTATCAAAGGGAGGGTTACAATGAAAAAGAAGCTTAGACAATTTAGTAACAATCGAGGCAGTGGCTAGGTTTTTAGCTTTGACATATTGAACAGCGAAGGCATAGAAATAAGAATAGTTTGCTTCAATGACATTACAGAACTGCACTATGAAAGAGTGCAAATAGGTGGCAACTATATAATTTCAAAAGGTTCAGTTAAAGAGGCAAACAAGCAATACAACAAACTAAATAGCCACATGGAAATCACTCTTGACCATTCATCGATATATAAACACTGTGATGATGAGTTGGCTGTTGGGATTGTTGGATACAATTTTAGGCCAATTAATGACATTGCAAACATAAAAAACAATACATTGGTTGATATTATTGGGGTTGTAGTTAGTGTTGGAGATATCTCAATAATTCAACGAAAGGATGCAAGTAAGGTTCAACGTAGAAGTGTCACATTAATGGACATGTCACTAGCATTAATAGATGTCAATTTTTGGGGACCCATTTGTCTAAATGAAGGTGAACAAATAAGAAGTTTGAAAGATTCTATTAAGATTATTGTCCTTGCTATAAGGAATGGGCATATTTCTGAATTTAAGGGAAAGGTCATCAATACTATAGCAGCAACCATATTGATAATAGATCCATTCATACCAGAAGCTGAAGCCCTATGGTCCAAGATGGAAGGAGTAGAATTTTCAATACCATCATTGCCAATATTATTGACAAATAATAATACAACAATTTCACTCACAATTCCAAGTGTCTTGGAGAAATGCATTCAAATGAACTAACCCTTGGAAACAATGATAAAAGCAACCATCAAATTCATCAGGCAAGATACATTTTGCTACCCATCTTTTCCAATAATTGTGAATGGAAAAGAATGCAAGAAAAAAGTCATTGAAAATCTAGACAAGACATGGTTCTGTTGTAAATGCAAGAAGACAATTCCAGACTGCAAGTACAGATACCTCTTACAAGTAAAACTCCAAGATCACAACTAATATTTGGGCAGTTGCTTTTGATGAAGTAGCAAAAACCCTACTGCATATGCCTACCACAAAGTTGTATATGCTATAGTATGACATTGAAGTTGATTCAAGTGCTGAAGACATCATCAAAGCTATGTTTTTTAACATGTTTAGATTTACCCTTTCAATAATAAATGAATTCTACATTTCTGAATCAAGATTTAAAACTACAATCACAAAGGCTTCAAAATTGGACTTCAAAAGTGAAATCGAATGTTTGGTTTCTAAAATTTCAAATATTGCTACTTTGAGATAAAGCACATTATAAACTATCCTTGATTTTAGGCTAGAACTATTCATACAAATAACTACTTAAGAAACTCGGTACTCATTTCTTTTATGACCTATATTTAAGATTGATTAATAATTGAATACCTTCCTTTTATAGATTCATGATTGATGGTTTACAAATTGATGATTTGATGTATTGGTGGGACATGATTGAATGAATTATTTGGAATAAAGCTATTTTATAACATGGATTCATATGTATGTATAATTTTATTTAACGCAAGGGAAGCATTAGATTACTGTTATTCATATGAGGTTAGTGATATTTAAGTCCAATTGATTTCCATAGTTGTTCTCCACTATAAATCTTATAAGATAGTCTCTGTTTGATGTTAATTTTAGTCTCTTTGTGTATTTTTTTTTGTGTTATTGGTTGTTGAGGATATCCCTTACAAATTAAACAATTTAAGGGCTCACAATTGATGTAAAATGACATCTCCAAGTAAATGTATCACCCATGGACCTTTCTTTTGTTCAAACTAAAAATTTGGCAAGTTCAAATGGGGTCGTCATCTTGTTTATTCACTTGGTGATCAGGTTTCCCCAATTGAACAAGTTGAGTTTTTTCATTGTGCACATTTTCTCAACATTTCATGCCTTACCAATGCTGAGGATTCCTCTGATTTCTATACTAAGATGCATTTTTTCAGTGAGCTTCTCATAGGGAGTTTAATAAGAGAATTTTTTTACAATGCCCTTGTTGATGATAACCTTTCATTTCCCTTTTTCCTAGCTTTCTGTCGTTAAACAAAGAAGATGGTTCTAGTTGTTCCATATCCTTCCCCTCCATGTTCAAGTGACAAAAGTATTCACAGGTTTTCCAAAAATACTAGTACATATTATGTACAAGAAAAGCAATAGGATGGCATATTTAGAACCAAACTAGACATAGGTACTACTCGAAGATTAGTACAGGAAAGTCAACAAGACCACATCAGCCATACAACTCACATGCAGTGGACAGGAAAAGCGACAAGATTGGAGCTCCAAAATCAAACCAAGCATATTATTAACAAGAAAATCAAACAAATACAAGAGATCTTTTGCACACACAAGTACATTCGTGCGGTCCATGGCCAAAATATATTCCTTCCTCCCACAAGGGCAGCATATGGTCCATGGGCAAAGATATTCCTTCCTCTCACGCAATCAACCCATGCTCATCCAGGCTTAAAAGAAAAATTGTGCAAAAATATTATGTGTACCCCTTGACATTCATTACCTGCCATTTTAGAAGCAGAAGCAGCCCTGTTTGTTGCATATATTCATTTACTATATCCTCTAACCCTAAACCACACACAATGTAAACATGTACACACCCTCTACCCCTTCCCTTCTATCTACTCTCTCCTATTCTCACTTTGAATGCGTGATATCATGGCCAAAGTTTCCTCAGCAACAGTTTGAGCAGCATTTCACACTTGATCAAGTTCTAGAGATAGAGCTCATCCATGAACATGGTCATTGGTGATGGTGCCTACAATAGTTTACTCCTTCATGCCATCAACACTTATGTCCAACTGGAATAGTGTTTCATTCCTTTTTTTTTTTGCAAATAAGGAAAACTCATCAGCTTGCATCAATTTTGAACCTCAGGAACTTAACTATTGTGTAAACACTTTAGTTGATCAATGATAATGCTATCCATACAACTATATATGAAAACTTCATACCATATTTCCTTCTCTAATCATATTCCTTTATTTTAGCTTTCATCCATTGCATTATTTATGATGACACACTTGTGCACAAGTTTGTCTTTGGCCTATATGCAACTTCCCACCTATAATACATTTATTATCATAATAATTAATGTATTATTTATAGCATATACTTGTTCATATTTCTGACAAACTAATCATGTAAGTTTGTAATTGATATGGCTATCTTTAAAGCAGCCAATGAAAACGTTATACCTTTTTGCCATCTTCAACCTTGTTCATAATTTGGTTTTCATCTGTTGCATCCTTTGTCAAGGATCTACCTGTATAGTCCATTGCTTGATTTTGGGCGAAATGCAACTTTCTCAACCATCATAAAAATATTGCTAGAAAAGCTAAGGTAACATCTATGCACATACATGTGGCTACATTTTCTGTTATATATTTAAACATTACACTTTTAGTTTCTACCTTGTTGAATCATGTCCATTTTTTTGCCTTTCATACTTTGCATCCTTTTTCAAGGACCGAGTTCAAAAAACCTCCTACTTGACTTTGGTGCATATGTAACTTAACCACGACCTATTATAATATCTGAAATGCTATATATACATCCTATGTATCCCTTGTAGGGGTTACAACATTTAAGTATTGGAGAACCAACTTTGATTCTATTTCGATAAGTTCACATTTATTGCATCCACTGGAAGTATTTAAGAAGATTGACCCATAGTGGATATGTCCTTGCAAGTAATTATCGAGATTACTCTCAAGAATTTTTTTTAGGAATATTAAATATGCATACAATATATTAATAAAATATCTATCTTATCCATAACTTCAAATCTTATTTTTCTTTCTTTGGCAGAAGTCCTTTTTCGCAATGTACTCAACATTGTAGTGTTAGGCAAAAGATCTATTCAATTTGATCATACCTTATGCAGTATTTTGATTGATTCTTGATCGTTCCTTTTTTGACTATACATATTTTTAATCTATTGTTTATTGATATATTCTTGTTCAGCTGTTTGATTATATGCTTCACTAGGTAATGCTTGTCCTTGATTTTGTCTACCTTGATGCTTATATATTATTGGTGTGTTGTAATCTAATTGTATATTTATATTGATGTTTATTATTTATGGAAATCACTGTGGTTTTTTTGCTGCTCGCTCCTTCCTTTTTATATCTGCTATATACACACTGTAGTGCCTACCCTCGTTCACATCTTTTCTAGACTTATTGTTGCTATTATTATCAGACTATGTAGACTAGTTTTATGTTGATGGTTTAGTGGTGTTGTTTTGACACTATCAAATATTATGATAGGGATTCAGTTGATATATGATGAGATCATTTAGACTTTACATTTCATGTATGTATGATGATCATTACATTGTTTTCAGTTATTAATGATAATTAGTTAGATGGTTTATTATCTCATGTGTTTTATTATGGTTACTTACCCCATACTTGCATGTGTATGGTGTGCGTGTTTTCTTATTGTATGGTGTTTCTGATGTGGTTAAGGAAGGGAGTCGTAGTCACCTGCTTAGTCAGGATCTACGCGATGCACCACTTCCTGCCATTGTCTATTTAGCTTAGCATTATATATATTGTATGTACATGCATGGTTTTTCTGCAGGTTGCAGGTACTGGGTATCGACTTCCCTGAATTGCCAAGATGAGCGTACCCTATTATACTATCTCAATGATAAGAGAAGGGAGATAAATTCTCAAGTCCAAATCTCAAACCTAAAAAAAAACCATTTGTCCTAGTGAGTTAGGACAAGTATCAGAGTTGAATACCCACCGAATGTGTAGGATGACATATTTCGTGATTTTTAACCCTTTAGATTGATTTTGTATGATTGTTCTATGATGGGTTTTCATATTTTATCTTGGAGGTCTATGGTGAATTTTCCATTAATTAAGTCTTAAATAGATTTAATTAATAAATTATTTATTTGAGAAAATTAATAAAATATCATGATCTTTGATATTTTGATTGTGATTAATTAAATGTGAATTATTGAGGAAAGGAATTAAATAAAGAAAACTAGAAATTAAAATTAATAATAATTATAAAATAATAATAATAAAAGTTATAAAAATTAAAATGAAAATTATAAAATTTAAATAGAAATTATTGGAGTTATAAGCTTGCATGGGAATTAACATGTGTCAACAACACGGGGGTTAGTGCATCAATTAAGCACAAGGTGTCTACAACTCTATGACTTACCAAAAAGGTGGGAAAAGATCCATGCTTAGTTGGTGACACCTTTCAGCGGTTTCAAAAAGCATTCCAAAGGTTTCTTGAGAGCTCTTTATATTAAGGCATTCATAGAAGCTTAGAGAGAGCATTTGGAGTGCAATTGGAGCATTGGAGGATTCGAGAGTTCTGAAGAAGGGAGCTTGCTCTGCGGGTTTTCTGAGGAAGAGCGAATTAGCATCAGAGTCCGGGTAGATTCTTGTGATTTTACTTATGCTATTTTCGCATCATGTATTCCCTATCTTCTTCGTGTCTTCCATATGTCTTCTAAGGAATTTCATATTTTTATTGTATGCATTCTCAATATGGGCAATTAAATTTATTTGAGAATTTTATATGCATAGATCTAAAAGGAAAACGGGGCTAGGGTTTAAATGGTAGCCAAACCATTAGATTATTTATTGAATAAATTTGAGATTTAAAAGTTTATAGGAAAACTCCGAAAATTAGAATTCATATATATGTTTATATCTTTAAATCTGCATACATATATATATTAATATATATATATATATATATATGCATTATTTTTGACACAAAATTTGTATATACGTATATGAATATATATACATATGTATATATATTAAGGATTTCGAATATCAAATTGCAGTAGAAAATTCATATTAATGAATTTGTTATCGCATGGGAACGTTTTTATAAAAAACATTATTGAAAATCGCATTAAAAATATATATATATAAAAAAAAAAAATTGCCCTTGGCACGGATTCGTACCTCATCCCTGCGGAAGGCAGAGGCCTGCCGTCACAAGTCTACGACGACAGGGGTACTACGTACCCGCTGTCAGCGCAGTGCCTACAACCGCAGGTACTGCGTACCGCAGTAAGGTGGGGGGGGGAATTTTAATATGCATTTTTTAAAAGAAAAAATGTTTATGTTAAAATGTTATGTTATATGAAAAAAGAAAAAATGTTTATACGAATTCTTTGAAATCGAAATTTCATTGTTATAAATTTTCATACGGTATGAATCGAATTTTATTAATTCGATTTTATGAAATAATAAATATTTATATTATATATATATGTATATATATATATTTAAATATATATATATATATATATATATATATATATATATATATATATATATATATATATATATATATATATATATATATATATGTATATATGTAATACGTAAATATGTTATTAAAAGATTTAAAATTATTTGATAAAAGATTTAAGAATTCATCTTTTATAATGATGAATAATTTTATAATTTTATAATTAAGATTTAATTAATAGTTTTAAATTATAAAATATATAAAGTATATGAAATTTAATTAAAAGTTGGTGGGGAACAATTTCAACAAAATATTATAATTGGAAATTGGATTTTAGACTTATAAAGGAAAACTTTTATCCAACCAAAAACAATACATGGATAAACGTACAAAATGTTCCTTCAAATTTATTTCTCTAAATTTGGGAAACCTAAACCAAGACTTTTACATTCAAATTTGGAAACTTAGCAAAACGAAACATGTGTTTACATTGTGTATTCTTTATGCTACTATTTTGGGTTTTGGGTTGACTAGTGTTGACCAGTACAGGACGTCTACCAGAGGCTTGGGGGTTATGTGATTGTGATGTCATGATGATGTTTTAATCTCGATCTTTATAAACCCAACCATGGTTATGTGATGGAATGCTCTATGTATTGGATGAGATTACTGATTGTTATAGTTGAGATTCTTATGTATGAGACACTTGACTTAACCATTATTTTTGGTCATCGATCAGTTATCCTTGGTTATTTTGTAGTTGCCATGATGGGACTGAAATGTGATTTATGATGTCATGTTGACATGCTTGGACTCAACCATTTTTGGAGTCTTCGATCAGTGTGTTTGAGATATATTTTGGTTATTGAGAACCATTGGATACTTTTGATTATCAGTGATACTTCAGTTGCCAATAGAGAGCTATTGTGGTCATGATTTTCTATGGATGTTTGCTCATGGAGATTTGATGCTTTTATGCATATTTGATGATTTTATTTTGGATTATCTTTTGTGATTTTGAGATTTATGATACCATGAGCATTAGGGTAGGATATCTGCATGTAGTGTCGGGAAGTGGCTTGCAATGGGGGCCGAGGCCCTAAGAGGCTGCCAGGGTAACTCATTGTAAGTTGGATTAATAAGTGATAACATTCACACCTAATACTAACTGAATGAACCTAATAAGATAAGAGTTTTGGTTCTCGCCCATGCCTTGAGTGCTTGTATAGGCTAGGATGGGAGTAGTGAGAATGCATGGTTGCGACCTTGCATTCCATAGTATGCCTTGTCGGTATGAGAGGATACTAGTGGCCGCATGAGATCTATATGGACCCGTGGAGTTTAGCTAACTGCCAAGGTAACTTGTACGAGACAAATGCGATGACACTTTCCCGCTTGCATAGTAGGTTCCTACATGTCATTGTGTGCCTCTGGGAAGTAGATGTTAGTTTCATGATTGGAACCTTTGAGTTAGTATACTTTTAGGATTCTTGGATTTTAGGGATTTATGCTATGTGACTTTGATAACCTGTTGGGACTTGAGATTATCTCCTCAGCATGGTGAGAGTGGACCACTTAGGTACCACGCAGTCGAGTGGTAGTGTATTTTCCACTCTTATCATTTTGAGATTCATTGAGACATCGTGGCTGATGCGTCCTTCATGATGGTGGATATGTATCCTTTCATTGATGATTTGCATATGTTAGATGATGTTATCTTATGCTTATATTTGCATGTTAGATTACTTTCTACATATGATGTTGTATATGTTAGGAGTGACATTCCTACTGTGTTAATGTCGATGATCTCTTCGGTGATTTGGGATGTTACGCACGGAGGGATGGCTAGGGCCCACGATGGTCTAATGATGTTATTAACAGTTGGGAGGAACTGTGCACTTAGTTTATTTTGTTTGATCTTTATGATGGATGTATATGTCTTCTATGATGATGTATCATGTGATTATCTCTACTTTGATGTATCATGGATTGGAATAGGATGATGTACCTTATTCTACATATGTATATTCTTTGAGCTTGTCATACCCTGTGACATGTACAGAGGATGATTGAGTATTTGGAAATGTAATGTATGAACATTGGAGTTATCATTATTATTTCATGTGGATGTTGTACTAGATGGACTCATGTATGTTAGTTAATTTAGATGTAACTCAACATTAAGGGATTCTTAAAGAATGAAATCGGTTATGTATGTTATGTTTACTTTTAGATGGACATTGCTATTGCTTCCGTTATTATGTACAAGTTATATGTGGTATTTACTTCCATGTTATTATTTTTTTTTTTTATAAAAAAAATGTTACCAAACTTAGTGAAATTCTAGGTTAATTCTTTGGATCCCTTGGCGGGGCATTACACACACCAAATCTAGTATAATGTGTTCATGGATTGTGCCTGCAATGATTACAAGAAATTTCATATAAATTTTGACAGTATGTGTAATGGTTGGGCCTATTTTTTTGGATTCAAACATTGATTATAATGGATAAATTATTTTATACAGGATATTATGTCAACAAAAACAAGATCTAAAAATTTCAACCATGGTCAAACCACAATTTCCAATGATGAAGGGTTCAAAACTACTATGAGTTATCACTCATTCCTGCTACAAATTATCATCTAGTTACTTGAAAATTTATTTTACTACTATTCAAATGTTGGCTTTATTGTTTTTATATGGCATACTCACATACACGTGTATATATAATATGTTATGTGAGAAATTTAAATTGCCTATGTAACTTAACATTTTGTATACCCAATTATGTTTACAAAAATTTGCAGGATACTATAAGAAAGGAAATGAGGTCAACATGTTCAAACCCTGGTGAGAGTACTAATGTAGTAAGTTATCATTTGTTACATTTTTAAAATTTCATTTATAAGTCTACAACAAATATACTTCGTGCACACAAAAGTTTTAGTGCATCGCAATATATGTATGTATAAGTCTGTATTTCTCAATTACTTTCTCTTATCAATATTCTTCACTATATGCATATGTATCCACATATTAAAATCTACTTTGCTATCTTCTATAGTTATTGTGTTTAATTCTGCACATTATCATAGTTACCTATATTAATTTAAGGTTTGCATTATTGAAAGCTTTATAGATCTTGTATACTTATGACAAAAAATTGATATTTTATTATTTTCAAAAACTTTCAACAATGCAGCAATAACTTGCAAATTCTAAAATTATCAAACAGAAGATGAGAGAGTATAATAAAAAATATTACTATCAAAACAAACAAAAAATTTCTACAAGATGTAGCCACAAAAGAATACATCAAAAGTCAACTACAAACAAAGAAACACCACATCACATTTCAAAAACTATAATAATAGAAAATAATGATACAGACTTCACACGATGTCAAACCACTACCTTTGGACAAAATAGTGCCTTTGCAATTAACCAACATAGATTAGATGAACCCAAAAGACAAAGAAAAATGAAGGAGTACCATTCTCACCACATTTAGACAACATTGAAAACTTCATCAACTCGCAACAACCAACAATGCCTATTGTTATGCCTAATCAAAAATTCATGGGAGAATTTTACAAATCAATGAGACAATTTCAAGAACGCATTGATGGATTATCAAAAGTTATAACATGTAGCAGCTGTAAGGAAAGGTACACATGTATGTCAATAAAAAAGAATATTTCAGACAACATATGCTCAAGATGCTTCTCAGAAAAAGATATACATCGTTTCTCTCTAGCAAATAACTTGGACCTTGGAAAACAACTAAATGTCCTAAAAAACCTCACCCAAGTAGAAGAAATGCTAATTTCTAGAGTAAACCCTATATTACAAGTCACACATGCAAGAGGAGGACAATATAAATATAGTGGACGCACTATAAGTTTCCCCCAAGATGTTTCAAGCATTGCATGTCTTCTACCAAGAAGGTTGGATGACCTTGAACTAGTAATAATACGCTGAACAAATCTATTAGGAAACAATTATGATTGCTATGTCAATAAAAACAATGTTCTAAAAGCATTACAATACAAAATAAAAAATGACCCATACTACCAAGACGTAGAAATCGATATTGATGCACTAAACTTATTGAGCCTGAAATAACCATTGATATATCTAACAAGTTGCACTCCTATCAGATTGATCTTGAAGCCACTGAAACAACTAATGATATTGAAATAACATTGAATGTTGACATTGAATTACAACTTTCATCATCATTCATTCCACAATTACCTAATGGAGAATGTGAGCTACAAACCATTAAGTCTTTCCTAGGTTTGAACACCAATGCACCCAAAATCATACCATGGCCCACAATATATGCCTTACCAATAAATGAATACAACACTAAGGGGCTATTTAGCATGGCTTTCCCCACACTATTTCCAATTGGATGTGCACTCCCACTTCAACCAAGAATCAAACATATTCACATGCACGAATACGGATTGCACCTAGTGAGGTACTATGACAACAGGTTGGAAGCCATGTTCTATTTCAATATTACCTTTACAATTTAATTATGAGACATTGTAGCCAATAAATAGCCATTTTTTTCCTCAAATCAAACATTCTAGAAAAAGTGCCAAAAACAATTGAAATGCTCCACCACAACCTACAAAACATCCCAGACAATCAATTGGTCAATCAACTAATGCACTTTGGAAATTCATTAAGAGGAACATGAGCTTATTGGAATAAAATTCAACTAAACTTAACAACTATGATACACCAACTAGGAAAACCTACACTTTTCTTCACCTTGAGCTTAGCAAACACAAAGTGGGTAGACTTACATACTTTATTCCAACAAAATACAAACCCAACATTACAGATGTCAAGAAAACACATGATAGAAAATATTATTCAGAACCCACATATTACATCATTATACCTTCACCAAAGATTCACAATCTTCTATGAAGAAGTCATAGAAAAACTATCACACGCAACAGATTACTAGTATAGGTATGAGTGACAACACAGAGGATCGGCTCACATACATGGCTTTATATGGCTTCCAAATGCACCTAACATGAACATAATTAATTGGAATGACACGTTCGACATTGACTAGGCAAAAGCTTTCTTTAACAACTATGTCTCAGCATGGAATCCATGTATGCTACTAGAAAGACAAAACAAAACTTATCACATGGCTAACGACGATCCTTGCCTACTTAACACTCCTCAAATATTATCGATAGATCCTCTCTTCGATTATGAATAGATATTGAATACTGTATAGAGGCATACCAAATGCACAAATCAAACATGCTTATGCAAATGAGGAAACACATCAGAATGCCGCTACAAAGCTCTGTGGAAAGAGCAACCAACATCTACATTAACATGTGACAATGAAAAAAAATTACTTACAATGTAGCAAGAAATGATGATCGCCTAAACATCCACAACCCACAAATGCTTGCAATTTGGCGAGAAAATGTTGATTGCCAACCTGTCATGTCAAGAAGAGTAGTTCTCAACTATATCTCAAAATATGCATCAAAAGCTGAAAAAAATTAGAAACCTACGATACCATATTACAAAACATAGCAAATACAATTGAAAACAAAGATGATGCTTTACTAGCATATCCAAAATTCATTATGGGAATCATTGTGGATCATGATATTGGGGCACAAGAGACATGCCACATGCTACAAAAATTGCCTCTTGTAATTTGCAGTCGCTCCTTCATTTCATTGAATGTCAGCAAAATGGTACTACATCGACTGAACAATTTAGATAACGAAGAAGAATTAGGAAACACATATATCCAATCGTACATAGAACGCCCCCCTAAAATAGAGTCTTTATCACTCATTGAAATAGCTCAAATGTACACTTACTCTAAGAACCGAAAGAAGAATCAATGGAAAAAAAGGAAAACCAATGCAATTGTCTCTGTGTACCCACTTTTCAAGAGCATTCCCGAAGAAAGTGTTAATAACTTTGAAACATTTTGTTGGAGCGAATTGTTGCTTTACAAAAACTTTCGCAACATCCCAAAAAATATTAGCATTACAAAAGAGGATATAATATCAAATTGGAGAACAATACAAACCAATAATTACTCTCCTTGGCATGTTAATAGAATTATAAACATGCCCACAAATGAAGAAAGTGATGACATTGACAATGACAATGTTGAAGTCCAACAAAACACAGACCTATATGAATGGGAGCTGCTCTCCCAAATGGGAGCCTCAAAAAGCTTAACAATCAATGAACTTGACCTTCTTGGAAAACAAGACATTGATATTAATCACCAATGGAATACAAACAACATTTGTCATGCAATACATGAATCAACCACAAATTTCATATCTACAAGCAAAGTACAAACAAATAAAAATACTTTCCATTTTGAAGTAAAGCAAACAAACTACCTTCTTGTCCCCAAACAACAGTTAGCTTTAGACATCATCAAAAAACATTACATGAGCACATTCAAAAAAGAGCCATTGCAAATGATTATCCAAGGAACAACAAGAACTGGCAAGTCCTACCTCATTGACTACATTAGGAAAACCATAAACATAACAGAAAACAATAACAAGAAAACATTGATCGCACTAGCACCTACAGGAGTTGCAACTTACAACATACGAGCATCAACAATCCACACATGCCTTCGAATCCCAATAAAAGAAATGCATCCCTTACAAGGCCAATCATTAACAAACCTCCAAGAAGATTTTAAACATATTGAATAAATTGTTATAGATGAAATGAGCTTCTTAGGACCAAAACTCCTCATAAAAATTGACAATCGCTTACGTGAGGCCTTTCCACAAAGACAATAACAACCTTTTGGTGGGATTTCTATCATTCTCGTTGGTGACTTAGGCCAACTACCACCAGTACTCGATAGGCCAATATATGCTTCAACCTCTATGGCCATAATGCTTTGGCAAATGTTCAATACTGCAATTACATTGGATATAATTTTTCATCAGCAAGGGACAACAAAATCACAACTACAATTTCGAAAAATCCTACATCATATTAGAAATGTTGAACCCTTGCAAGATGATTGGGAGACACTCATGACTCGAACAAAAAAATGCTTAAGTGTCAAACATAGGGATGAATTTGACAAATCCATTTATTTGCTACCAATGAATTAGTGAAACTACATAATAAAAAAATGCTAAAACAATTGAACCTCCCAATAGCACTTTATGTAGCTAGAGTTGCTGCATCGAGGTCAGATCAGCATAACGAAGATGATCAACTTCAAATAGAGGTTCTCCTATGCATTGGCCAACAAATCATGTTAACAAAAAACCTATGGATACAAGTTGGATTGGTAAATGGATCACTTGGAAAAATAATAGCAATTGTCAACGATATAAATTCTAAACCTCCAGAACTACCCAAATATGTTATTGTCAATTTTAAAAATTACATTGGGCCACCCTGGGATACACATAACCCAATGAATATACCAATTACACCAATTACTCAAGGGAATCGTACACAACTACCGCTAACTATGGCTTGGGCAATAACAATACACAAATCCTAGGGACTCACCCTAGAAAAGGCTACAATAGACATTGGAAAAAGAGAACATTAGGGATTTACATTTATATCAATATCAAGAGTGAAATCTATTGACAACCTTCAAATACATCCACCATTCACTTTCGAAAGATATTGCAAAATGAAAAATAATTATTACATAGGTACCAAGAAGAAGGAAGAAGCACAGTTGCAGCTATTATCACCCCTTCAACCATCGACACTAGCCCCCGATGACAACATCAACTTGCAAAGGTAAAAATTACTTGGGTGGGATCTCATAATTATTTTAGTTGAATGGTAAAATTTTGGATGCAAATATAATCTAATGAAATTCTTTTCACTTTTTACCAATCAATATGGAGCACCTCGAAATTATTCATCCATCTCAGGAGGAGTGTAGGGACATGTTAGCTTGTCTAGTCAATCACAAATCAAGTCATGGGCTCAAGCTGGTTATTCATCTTCAATGTCAACTTATTCAAACCAAAATGTGTGTGCTGTTGGACCTACATCATATTCAAACCAGAATGTGGGTGGAGCTAGACCTGCATCATATTTGAACCAACAACAACATGCATTTGCTCAAAACCAAGTGACATAATACTGATTATCAAGGGAGGGAGACACATCCATCTTGCCCTACTTATCAAATGATGGAGACATTTCAATCCATTTCTTACCAAAGGAACAACAATCTACCAATGGAAACATCTCTTCTAGACAATTCAGGGGTCAGTGGACCACCTCTACAAATACAGAGGCACTCACAAATGAGAAGGCCCTTTTTTCAAACTCCACAAGGAGGAAATCCTGATCTTCACATGAATAGATATGGAGTAGTATCAACATTTTAGAATCGACAACCAACTTTTCCAACTTCACAAGAACAGAATCCAAATCATGGTTTGACTGGATATGTAGCAACATCAACATCTGGGCAACATCAATCCACTCTTTGACTTCAAAAGGAGAAAATCCAATTAATGGTCTAAATAGATGTGGAGTACTATCAGCATTTGAGTGTATATTGATGTATATTAAGGAGATAATGATTGTTTCCTATCTTGGCCTAGGTAGCAGCCTATTTGCCATTTGGAACCCCTTATGGGTAAGCCACTAAACAAATTTTGTAGATGTCCTAGGAGCAAAAATATTTCCTTAGAACAAACCAAAGTGCCAATAAAGGATTGGCCAAGGAAAATGAAAATTTGATTACAAAGATGAAGCAATTATAATAGGCACTTGGTGACATGGAGAGGGAGAAGTCAAAAATTACTTCTACCTTGGAAGAATTCAGGACTCAATTTCAATCTAAAACAGAAAGAAAGGCATCTATTTCAAATGAGCTGGAAATTGTTGAGCAGAAGCTTTATCAAGATAGAGGAGAACTTGATGGTCATACAAAGGCAATAGATAATGAGATGGAAAATGCCACAAATTTATGACTACTAGCACTAGATGATCTTCATGCTTCCCAAAGTGCTTTGATGGAGTTCGAAAATCAAACTGAACTTAAACTTGTGACTTTACAGCAAAACTTATAGTCACTGGAATCTGAAAAAATTGTTGTGTTGTTTCAATTAAGAAAAGTACACCAAATGGTAACTCAGGCAAAATCAACAAGTTTTAAAGAGATAGAATAGACAAAAAATTCTCGTTATTATGAATTGTCCCTTATCAGTGAGATAATGGAGTATTCCTAATTTTTCTTTGAAGATTTATGTTCAAAATCATAAAAAGTATCATCAATTGTTTGATTTATATTGGTTATGAAAAAATATGTTAAATCTATTTGGAGTAATCTCTATGAAAATATGCTTATTAAAGCTCTTCAAAGAGAACTTGATCATATTTTCAATCAGTCATCTGTAAACTCTTCTGCCTATGTAGAGGCCATTCATTTATAATCACTATCAGAAGAAAATGGAAATCTTTTATTTGTAAAGATGACCTAATTTTTTAAGTATTGCAAATACCTCAATAGGAATTGGCTATTCAAAGATGCCGTCACTAATGGATTAATGAGCTCATGGCATTTTTATTCATAATTCTTCTATCACAGAGGACATTTTTTTGCATTTAACATTCCTGGTTGAATCTGATGCATGGACATGTTTCATTTTATAAAAGGGACTTAATTTTCTAATACACTTCTTTCTATGTATCAAAAGAGACTAGCTATAATGAATTATTTATTTATTTATTTATTGTGGACATTGTTTTATTTTGATAGTAAGGGGGAAATGAAAAATGAAAAATGTGTTGGACATATAGTACATTTTTCCTCAAGCAGTAGCTACATAATTCCAGCCCCCTTAATCCACATTGAATGTATAATTTCTAAATTGTAATTGCTTCACCATTTTATGTTAAAAAAACTTGCACATTATACATTTTGCTTAAAGAATGTGTTAAAAAAACTTGCACATTATACATTTTGCTTAAAGAACTCCATGTTATCACTTGTTCCCTTATGAAATAAGCAGCAAGCATTTGAATGACGCCATGAGTCTAGCCAATCTTTATTTCTTCATCATTTCAAAATTTCAATTTGTTAAACGATTTTTAGTTTTAGCTACTCACTTAGATGATCCAATCAAATTAATACCAAATGAGACTCACTGTCCACATGAACTTTGACTTCTTATAGATCTTCCAATGGTTCCCTATGATAGATTACCCATTTCCTAAAACAACCTAGGACCATCATTTTCTTCTATTGATCCCATCAACAATGCCCATCCTTTTCCAACATAAATTTACCGTCAACAAGAAACTTGCTTGTTTTTTTCATAGACCGGTACTCAGGCATCTCTAACTTTTGAACCAAATAATATTTCTCTAGTCTGTTTGGTAAGGTCTTTGAAAACATGGTTACAAATGACATATCCAAATTTGAGCATGATCCAATGGTTCATTTGTGAGATACACCCCCTGCACCATGACTGTATTTTTTGGTATAGTCACACATTCACCTATAACCAACCTCTTTCTCCATCTAAAACATGTGCATGCCAACCTGCCACTTTGGAAAATTATAATACATGTCTATCCCCATATACCTTTACATTTTGGGGACCATATCCACATTGGATTTAAATAAATCACATTATTTTCCCTCTTGGGTTACCCTAGAAGAGGGTTTAAGCAATTTCTAAAGAAATCACTATAGCTCTGTTCAAAATGAATGAAATTAAATGCTACAAAAGCGAAAATAAGGCCGATTCATCAATTTAATATAAAGAATTAAAAAGATCTTTGCAAAGACAATATTTAAGACTTAAGTAAACACTAAAAAAAGACTATCATCAATAATCATACCCAAATTTTATGCAGCAAATTCAACTTTTATTAATATTATATTCCATACATCCACTCCTTTCCTCATTCTTGGGCCTTTACAACATATATAAACCTGCATCAACTATGGAAAGTGATGACCACCCACATAACTACCTTTGGATTGGTCTGTTTCATGGAAAAATTATTACATATAATGATATTTTGACAACTTTGGACTCTTTTCCAACTTTGGAACACACGACAACTCCCCAACACATTGTCATAGTCTCCCAACAACCGTATAATCATATATATTAATCCAAACAACTAATTTTACTTTCAAGTCATCCTCAAACCATTACTTAGGCCATTAGACCTAATTTTACCATCATGGCAATATTAGCCCACTTGGTTACAAAACTCAGTATGAGAGTATGGCTTTAATAACCTTATTTACATCATGAAATGACCTTGTAGGTATTATTTAACTTCATTTCTTCATGGATCCTCCATGTGACCCAATATTTTTTTCTTGGCTATAATTTACATCCTCTATTTGTACATTTAGCACTCGCATCATATGGATACAATTGGTAGCATAATTCTCTTAAATTGACCTAGGTTTACATGTTCCTTTGATACTTGACTGCATTAGCATTCAACTTTTTGTTTGTCTTTTCCTTTGCTATTATGAAGGGGATGTTAGTCACAGATTGGGAAATATTACATGGAATAGTCTATTATAGTATACAAAGACTGGAGATTTGATCCGGAAGCACTTCCTGAAGATCTCCTGAAAAGGTAAGAAACAAGATTAAATTTTCGCACAAACAAGACTAACTAAACACCACATTTTGCTTTAGTCTTCATGTTTACTGACCCACATTAACAAAATGAAATGAAATAGGAGAATAACAGGGAATGATGATTCAATGCCTCATGGGCTAAAAAGCTAATGATTGAAGATTGTCCCTTTGCAATGGATAGACTAAAGACTACAAACTTAACTTCTTAAAAATCGTCTACAAATAAAGTTAACCCACTTGTACTTCTATGGCTTGTATACAACTTACATCTCACAATCCATACTCAACATGATTAATGTTTCATGCATCGAATACTTTCTTTTATTAAATAAGTTATAAAGATCAACTTCAATATTCCATTGCCTTTGAAAGGAATCATGCAAGGAAAATTGTATGTTGACCTTTATTCTTCTCAAACAATAGACCTATTGTCTATTGCATTTCTTGAACATGAGAGATTAATTAACAAAAGCAAAAAGTTGTAGCTTTTTTCATATTTATTCAACTATATTATGTTAGAATTATTTCATGAATGCTCCATTTTAGATCTGGAATTGCTCTAATCTTATATTATTATCATGATAATCATGCTTCTAAAATCTCATTAATTAATTTAGTTCATTTACAATTAAAGCTATATGCATATTCTATATGGTGTACAAAATTTGTTAGGAGATTGAAATATCAATGATGTTTACAAATTTATTCAAATATTTCCTTCACTAATTGATGTTTTTCTTGATTTAACTATATGTTACAAAAAAATAAAAATATTGTGAAAAAAGTACTTCAATCATTTCAACAAATACTAACTATTAGCTAATCATTGCACGTACATAAATGCACAACTGCTAGTAATATAATTTTTTTAAAAAAATTGATTGTATTATATTAGTATATAGTAAGTGTCAAAAATATTTGTTAATCTAAAATAGTTTTAATTTGAACTAAAAGCTTTACCATTCATTTAAGGGGAAAAAAATCATACAAATTAAAAAGTTTTCTTAGTTTTAAATTTGCATGTATATGTTTTCAATCCTCACATTCATTCTTATTAATTCTCTTTATTGGAATTTGTGAAGAAAAGCATCCAAATTATAATTACACATTGGATTGAGATATATTAAAATCATATATTTATGTCCATCTATTTTTAGGCTTTGAGTATGCATACTTTGATTTATGTTTGTGTTTACTTTGTGATTTTATTTTATTTTTTTTTTAAAAAAATTAATGAATAAAGTA
The DNA here is from genome assembly GCA_028749045.1 of Cupressus sempervirens. Lineage (NCBI taxonomy): Eukaryota > Viridiplantae > Streptophyta > Pinopsida > Cupressales > Cupressaceae > Cupressus > Cupressus sempervirens. The sequence continues at coordinate 258,629,227 of CM053792.1, forward strand.
CTAAATTATATTTGTGATCATAATTTTGAAATTAATAATAATGTTGAGTAATTTTTCAATCTCGTGAACCTTAAGTGTAAAATAATAAATATAATAACACAAAAATAATAATTATTAATATTTTATAAAAGCAATAAATATAATATTATAATCTTAACAATAGAACAGTAGTTTGATTAACAATATAATAATAAATGAGTAATTTCAACAAATTAGTTATTAGTGTATAAGTTTAGAAAATATTTATTATAAATAAAAAAGTATTAAGAATATTAAATAAAGAATATTTATATTGAATTATATTTATTAATTTAATTTATAATTGTTGATTTTCACAGTATTTTAAATTATTCGCTTACTTTACTTTTTAATTTTTTCAATTAATTTATTTTAAAAATATTCTTTTACATTATATGTCAAATTAAAATCCAAAAGCTTACTGTGAAATATTATTATTCTACTGAGTTCAAAGACATGTCCTTTTTTAATGTACTTAAATTGATGTACAAACAAATAAATTTATTATTTTTATTGTGTTATTCTAACGAGACACATAGTGATTGTCCATAATGCATACCTAATGTTCTCTATTTATGCAATTTACTATTCTAAATAAAATTGCAGCTCTTATCATTTAAAACAAATGTCATTTTGCTCTACTATTAATTAATGACAAGTACTAGCCACTACGTGGCACTTGTTTATTTAGTGTGCTAAGAATCTTTATTTTTAGAGAAAAAATTAGCAATCAGATTAATTTTTCAATTGATGGATACTATACTATCTTATAATTTTTTGTGTTAAAAAATTAAAAATTTTAAGCAATTCAAAATACATGAGTACTTTCAATCAAAATTAAAAAAATTATATATTAAGAACTATTTTATAGAGACACCCATAAGAAACCATCAAAATCTATTCAAAAAATTGAGATACATAAAATTTCATACAATAACACATATCACTCTAATTGACCAAACAACGTTGACAATAGACAACTGAAGACAAATAAGTCTACCATTACAAATCTTGAAATATATCTATTGACTGCTATTAGTCTATTAATTTGACCAGTCAAAATAAAGAATTAAACTTTTGTCCAAAACTACTATGAGCCATATTTATTTTATATTTTACAAAATTATACATAAGGACCGAAATATTTTTTTCCAATTTTAATTCTAGAATAACTTAATAGTATTTAAGTTGTCTGATTATATCTATATATATTAAAATATTTTAAATATATTACTAATTGTTATATTAAATATTTTTTAATTAAAATTATAAATTATTAATAATTTAATTTATTTAGAAGATTATATTTTCAAAAAAAATATTAAATATAGTTTCTATCAGCTTATTGTTGCAAATACAAAAGCATGCAACTACTAGTATATATTATGATAATATAACACACATGCTTCATATATGCATGTGTGTAAACATACAATACATGTTATATATTATATGCTTACATACAATATTTTTAATAATATAATTGTCTCACCATGCATAGATTTTTTTTTTTTTTTTGGGAGTTTTGTTAATTGCGACTTCCTTTTTTCTTTTTCTTTCTTTCTTTTGATTTGTTATTTACTTATCCACAATTTCTCACATTTGATTGATTTTTTCCTTTCTTTTGTTTTCATTTTTACTTCTCATGTTCTTTCTTTCTATGGTGATTGTGGAGTTGTCCCTTGTGGTTTCTTGTCCAACCATCTTACATACTCTACTTTGGTGTGTGTGCAATCTCTCTTCCCTGTGTCCCTATATCTTTTGGTTAGTCAACATCTTATCTTTTGGTTAGTCAACACATCTTATCTTTTGGTCAGTAAACATGTGCAGCTCACTATGACTTTGGTGTACATGCAATCTCTCTTCTCTTGGTCCCTATATCTTTTGGTCAATCAACATCTTCTCTTTTGGTTAGTCAACATTTGCAACTCACTTTGTTTTGCATCTCTTGCTCTCTTTCATCCTCATGATGGATCACGTAGGGGAGAAGACCAAGTACTTGAACAATATTATATCTAAAAATGTTGATAGTAAAAATCTTTACACAATCAAACCCAAAAACAAATCAAGATTATATTTTATTATACAATATCAAACCAAGTATAGAAAAAGTTTTATTTTAAAGTTTGAAATAAAGTACTCTTTTAAAAATTAAAGACAGTGACAACGTTTGTACAAAATATGATAGACGGAAGGGATGAGGCATACCAATTTCGTGCCTCCATATGAAGAATGAGGAATAAGAGACGAGAAAAGAAGAGAAAAGGTAATCGATGAATGGACATCACTGCATGGTTAAGGACGGATAACAGTTGCACAGTGGAACACTAAGGGCCCGTTTGGTGAGCAGAATAGAAATATGTATTCCAAAAAATTTGAATTCCTTATTTGGATGCACCAAAACGGGATTGGAATACGAGGTAAAATAGGAATACGTATTCCAATTTTGGTCCAAAAATGAGATTTTGCAATTCCATCCAAATAGGTGTTATTGGAATACGTATTCCTATTCCATTTTTTTAAATTTTAGAAAACATAAATTTTTAGATCCACGAATTCCTATCAAATATTCCCTAAACCAAATGAAAAACAGGAATACGTTCTATTCTGGAATATGTTTTCCTATTCCGCTCACCAAACGGGCCCTAAATAAAGTGGCATAGTGAGGTGGTAATCATTCATTTATTACGTTCGTCGGTCGCCGGACAATAGATGTAGCATGTTTAGTGGAAAAGTATTCCACACGCTTGGTAAAAGGATGCAATTTGATCTTGGTACAAGGAAAATTATGCGAATGATGGATGGCAGCTATCAGTTCAATCCGCGTCTTCTAGAATTTTCCTGGTTTATCAACCGTTGACCGTAAATTGATGATCGTCCATCACAAATTCAGCGTAACTTCGGCGAAATAACGGTCGGACAATAGATGTAGCATGTTTAGTGGAAAAGTATTCCACACGCTTGGTAAAAAGATGCAATTTGATCTTGGTACAAGGAAAATTATGCGAATGATGGATGGCAGCTATCAGTTCAATCCGCGTCTTCTAGAATTTTCCTGGTTTATCAACCGTTGACCGTAAATTGATGATCGTCCATCACAAATTCAGCGTAACTTCGGCGAAATAACGGTCAGCCAAGGTTTTGATGTATCATTTTATAGTCGAGAGAGGAGGAAGGAAATTCGTAGGGGTTTTATTTTTTTGAGAGTGGTTGTGGGCTGAAAGATTGGAAGGTGTCTCGGTTGCTTCTCTGGAGCTGCAGGTAAGTTTGCAACTCAGTTGTTTCATGAAATGGAAACTTGAAAACATGAATATGGAGTTTAGGAAAATAAGAAAGAGGATTTGTTGCTAAATATTTTCGCAGAGTAATCCTAGCTGCAATGGATAGAGTTGATTTGTTTGTTCTCTCTGTTTACGAGTGCGTGCTTGAACTTATTTTTACTGTCATTCAAACCGTCCGGTATGTTGGGACAGCTGCGGATTGGTCATTAGATTTGATTTGATATGGTTTCATAACATTGTTGTCATGGCGATTTAGGAGGGTAGTCGACTGTGTGGTTATGCCTTCACAGAGACTGAGGCTATGCATTCGATGTTGTTGCGAAAGATTGACCTTTTAGGGTTTGTGTCAACTATTATCCCCAATTAAAGTTTGATATGTGCAATACATAATCCTCTGTCATTCTTGAACTCTCTGAGCTCTCATGCTTGTTCCATGTTCTTTTCTTTTTTTGCCAAACTTGATTCGCTTTGTAAACTTCTTCATTACCATTCTTGTCAATTTGAGTATGAGGACAGGGCTATGTTTGAACATTGCTAGGGTTACAGTGAGAAAATTGGTGAAGTCTTTATCGATTCACGTTCTTTCTGCTATAAACTCTCTATACAGGTGGATTGATGAACTTATGGTGGACACTTTTATGTTCTTGGATTAGCCATAGAACTGGGTAATGAATAAAAGCATCTTGTTCTCTCTTGGTTATGATAGGCGTGTCTCTAAGAAACTAAGATTTCTTGCTTGCAACTTTAACTGTACTAGGGTTTCTGCAGCAGCAAGGGCTTCTGAGAAGTGTAAGTAAATGGGAAGTTGGTTCTTTACTAGTGGCATCCGTTGGTGTTGATTATTGTCCGGTTGTTGATCTAGGTCTTGTTCTCTGTTGAACTGTTGGGATGCTTGGGGTGCATGTGTTAATCGTTTGATAAGGATGTAATTGACTTTTCTTGTGGAGGCTGCAGTGTGAAAGTTTAGCTTCGACCATCATTTATTTTTGGCTGAGCTGCTCGCTTGCTGAGCTTGGTCCTATCTGCTTCTCAGTGGCAAGTATTGCCTATGACTCCTGTAGTTCAGTCCTTCATTGTGTTAAATGTTGAGACTTAGAGTCTAGTGCCAGCTCATGATAAATATGACGCGGTTCATTGGCCCTAGGTTTGGGATTAAGCTGTTCATCCTAGGTTGTACTCAGTTGTCCACTATCTCCCCGTCTATTGCAAGGACCCTTGACCGTTGACAGGGAAGTATGGAACATTCTTGTGACTCAGTGATAGATGAAATTTGAAATTATTATTGGCTTTTACCTGACAGGGTGGTGGTGTTTCTAAGTATTGAACTTCTGTCTAAGTTGCTGATTTTGATTCAGGCATGAGAATCGAATCTGTGGATTTGCGATTTTTTTCCATTATAATTCATAAGGATATATATACATATTATATATATGCATTATTTATACAAAAAATAAAAGAGAAATATACATAATTCTAAACCTAAATCACTTTGTTTTTGTAGTATAAATCTAGTATACTTGATCATTGATCTATTTTCATGATTATAAAGAAAATCAACACATTCACATTGAATTACTGAATTATAAAATGAAATTATGAAAATTCAAAATATAGATCATTAGACTTTAAAGTTTGTAACATGATTCACTCATAAAAGAGTCAAGACTAAAGTTTTCAGTTTCAATCTTCAAATGGATTTTCAAGAAAATACGCATTAGAAGGTTCTTGATGTGCTATGATGAATGTGACATTGTTAAGTAATTCTGAAATTCATGAATATATATATAGCCGTCCCTTGCGGTCCCTTATTATAGCAAAAAAAAAAAAGTCTTGGAAACCCATTTCCTCATACCCCCATCCCCTCGTCTTGAAAACTTGGGGTAACATAGATATGAATCTCTTGACCCTCGTCATATATCTATTTCACCTAGTCTATTTTGGTACAAATTGCTTCCATCACCAAATTGAGAGAGTGGACGTTTTGCAATGTCCAAAAGATATGATCATATCTAGATCAATTAATAACCCTACAATGCTGCTTACTTTTGCATTGTCCATGATCACTTGGACAACATTATAAGCACCCACTGACTCTATGACATCAATGAGAATGTGGGAAATAAATTTTGCATCTTTGACTTGCCCTTCACTATCAACTGCCTTCAAAAACATTGCCCCCTTGGGGCATACAACAGTAACTTTGATTAAGGGATGACTTTCACAATCTTTCCATCCATTCAAAACAATAGACACACCTGTTTGAGCCCAAGAATCTCTTATCGGTTTAAGTTGAGTCTATATTTTTTCTCTTATCATGTTATAAGGTGGTGCACACCTTTTCATAACCAAGGCCTTGGTAACTAGAAGGTTTTGCATTTAGTGCTTGCAGCCTTGCACCATCTCCCTCCAATATGGTGATCGAACTAAATTGAATGGGACTTAATTTGCAAATAGACAACGTCCAACTTTATGATTAACATGTTATGGTAAACCAATGTTGTTGTAGTTGTTGTATCAAACAAAGGAGATGAAAGCTCCTTATATAGATTTACAAAGGCAATGTGTTTTAAAAATAAATAAAAATCATGAACTAAAGACGAAAATAGAAACTACCTAATAAGCTAAAGACTAAGATGACCATTAAAGAAACATTATAATTTTCTTATACCCTCTCTTAATGGTCATTGTTCAACTGATGTCTTGTGGTCACAAATTTTTGAAAATATTTTATTGTTGCTAAGAACCTCCTTGGATCTGTAAAATGTTAATGACCAAGAAGCCAAAATTTGTTCCAAAAAAAAAGAATAGAGAAGGGTGTCCCCTCCTTTAGGATGCTTTGCAACAAGAGACAAGAGCATGCCATTGATTTTGCCACTAAGATAAGTTTGCCACTAAGCCTCTCAGAATTAGCAAAACATCTAACTAGAAATCATCTCAAAATATCCAACTTGAAGTTGGATAACGAAGCTTCTCTTCTATGGAGAGAGACAAACACTGAGAATAACTAGCACATTTTTGAGGAAAATCAACAAATCCTCCAAACTTTGTAGATGAGCATGATGCCCCAAAACAAATTGATATGATATTTTAGGGGAAAAAATTAAAAAAGCAAACATTACTTTTCAGGTGAAAAATCGATCAAACTCAACATGATTTTTGAGGTGAAAAATAATCAAAACCAAATAAAATCTGAGACATGGATAACAGATTACAATTTATTTTTTTGAGGAAAAACGACAAAACTTCAAAGATAATTTTTGAGGAAAAAAATTATAAACCTATAAGAGAATCCCACACAACTTTATGGATTACAGAATCAAGAAAAAAAAAACATTGATGAAAAAATTTATAGAAACCCTAAGATATTTTTTAAGTGGAACAATTATGAAAACCCATCAAAAATTTTTAAGGGTGATAAAACATGAGACTTTGCATGGTAATCTGGTAAATGCAAGTACATGCAACAAACATACAAGTACATGCAAGTAATACAAGTACATGCAAGTACATACAACGCTATAAAATTAGGGTCTTTTGTTGCAAACAAGAAATCACAAGATCAAAAATCCTAACCAGGCTTGCAATTTCCAGCAAAAATCTTTGAAGAGGAACCACAAAAGTTTTATAAAATACCTCTAATGATTTTTATCTCTAGAGAAAATTTTGGAGAAAATTCTAGATCAAAAGAGGCTCAAATTTCTATTAAAAATATCGCCAAATTTTGTGAAATCCCATCAACTTACTTTGGTACCATGTTATGGTAAATCAATGTTGTTGTAATTGTTGTATCAAACAAAAGAGATGAAAGGTCCTTATATAAATTTACAAAGATGATGTTTCTAAAAGGAACATTCATGAACTAAAGACGAGAATAGAAACTACCTAATAGACTAAAGACCAACTAAGATGACCATTAAAGAAACATTATAATATTCTAATAAGGCAATATCTCTTAACTCATTTTGAAATGCCCTCTATAATGGGTCTCTCTTGCAGGCGGTGAGTGGAGTTTGTTTGGTGCTTGGTTGATTGGGTGGTGGTGTTGGTTTACTTTTTTGTTTGTTGTAAGCACATTGTTTTCCATTTGCAAGTGCTTTGTCTACATCTTACTCTTTTGCCAAAGCTGCTATATGTGCAGCTGGCATTCCCTTCTTATCTGCCTCACTGCCCTCACAAAGGTTAATTCCTTGATCCCCAAAACCCCAAAAATGTAGTTTCATTTGGGAATAGGAGCTTTTGCATTGTGCATAGCAAAAATTACACTACTATATGTATGACCTACTCCAGGACATTGTGTAATTTTTGTTGCGTGTCTCCATAAAAGAGACCCTTTATCAATAGTGAATTTTTGTGATCCCTTCCCATCCACTAAGCCTTGACTACTTATTGTATGATTGTTGCAATCTTGAAAAAAAATGAAAGAAAACCATGCTTCAACACTTAAACAAAAACTTGAAATTTTTTTTAAAAAGTTTTGAAGAACTTGAAATAAATTATTAATGTGTGAGAGAACTAAAGAAAATGGTTGAAATACATACCTTAATCACTTCTTGCAAGGCATTTGGAGCTCCACATTGATCTCCTTCAACTCCAAGAACTTCACTTTAAATTTGCAACAATGAGAGAGCAAAATAGAGAGAAAATGTGAGGTGAAATATATTTGCAGGTTGAATAAAAGGGTCATTTTAGGCTTAGGAGGGAAATTTTTTTTTTAAAATGAAAATCATTTTTAACGAAGATTAGACCCATTTTATGAGCTTTTGGCCTGTGGATTCGCATGGATCTGCGCTGGATCCTTGAGGATCTACACAAATCCTCGTGGAATGTGGGCAGGGTCTGTAGTTTACCTTGTGGATCCAGGTGGATCCACGAGCCTGCAGATTTGTCCTAACCCATAGGATAAAATGTGGACCCCGCTCAGATCAGGACGAATCCAATCACGAATCTGGACCTAGATGCGGTGTCTAGGGTCCAAATCCAATAACCTAGACTTCTCTATGTTATGAACCAAAGTCTAGCTTAAAACAAGGTTATATGTGCAGTTTTATTTGGATTGAATAAAATGTTCTGTAATTTAAAATATATGATTAGTTGTGACAATTGATTTTGAAAGGAACCGAAGGATGCGTAGTCTACTTTATTGATGATAGCTGCAAAGTTGAATATTTTTGTGTTATTCCCTAGACAGAATGCAAAGGTACAGATAACCTTGAGTAGATCTATACACTAATAATCTGGATCAAAGTGGAAATGTTTCTTGCTAGCAATCCTTAGTCTTGTAAGAATCTAAAAAGTTGTGGTAATATGAGATAAGTTTTTTTGTTGAAAGTCAGAAATTGAAGTAAAATGTATTTAGGACATGAACAAAGTTTGTGATTTTTTATTGGGAGCAATTGAATGAAATGGGCAAACTAAAATGGACGAAGGACATCAACCTAACTGGTTAAAACGATGAATCAAAGCAAAATAACCTTAGTATGAGAGGAACTGATCCTAATTTGTTGTTTGTTATGAGGACAAATTAAAATTTTGTGCACTGTAGTTCTGTCACTTACAAGAGAGCATTTTCTTCCATTAGTAGCAGCAGGCTATGCTATGGAATGATTTACATGGTCATTTTTCCGTTGGGCTCATGAATTCATGACTAAATGTCTTGCAAACTGAACATGCTCATTCCACTCTCTCTATAAATGGAAATAACTGTGAGGACCGATTGCATGGCTTATTGGTACTTAGAGCACAGGTTGAATATTGGAGGAAAGATCACTGACATTCACTTGAGGCCTTCAGTGCTAAACAAGTCGTGCATGGAATAAAGGTTCCTTGGAAATAAGTATGCTACATGCTATTTCAATTATTTTATTCACCAACATATGTTTTTCATATGCTGATTTCTGCTGAATTCTGGTTCCAAATGAAAATCTTGGCTTGTTGAGGTATCTCTTCTGTTGAAGACTAAATATTATCCAGCTTGTTAATTCATCTGTTGGGATATGTGGCAACCAATTCTTTGGACATGTTATTTTACCATGGTGATCAGAACTGTCTTGCACCTCTTGAGGCATGTATCAGAGACGGAGGTGTGCCTCTAGTACAGTAGGTGTTTCTAGAAATTTCCTGATGCACAAGGCTCTTTTAGCTATTTGGTTTCCTACCATTTTTGATCTTCAAGACTCCAACCAGAAATTGATGTCTACTACCATAAAACTTAAGGCGAAACATAAAAATTGATACCCCCTGACATAAAACTTAAGATAAAACTCATTAAAAGGCAAAAAAAAATGACATACAAATAAAATAAACAACCTTCATAATTTTTCATGCTGATATTTTGGATGATAGAAAAATCTATGTGAAGTTATAGTGATCACATCCGCTGACAATGTAGACTATTGTAGTGGGCATAAACAGTTGTATGACTATTTTTCTGTCATAATAATGGCCTAAAGAGAATAGCCTTTACCATTTATTGTTCTTGTATAACTGATTTACCATTTTTGTTTTCAAATCTTATGTCATGATATTTTCTGAAAAAATTTAAATTATATTTTAAAAAAGTGTTCTAAGTGCCAACGGCTTCTATTTTCCAAAATTAGTGATACCGATCCAACATCTCCGAGTACCCATCCCACGGTAAAAAAATGCTCCTTTGAAACAGTGTATTGGTTGCTCTGTAAGCAACTATACAGTTATTAATATGGAGTTTCCTAGAATCTTCAAATTCTTGTTTATTTCCCCTGTCAAGACACATTCTGAATTTCTACCTGTGGGCAAAAATGTCTTCATTTAAATGAGAAAGGGTTTTTCTCTAGAAGCCTTCTTAAAGTTTAGTTCTCAAAAGCGCATGTTTGAATTAATTACTTTAGTATTTAATTTGGAACCTCGTAGCTTAAATCCAGATTGAATTGTTCATTGGCCAACATTATGGCCTTATTAGCATGGAGGTTTGCCACAATCCCATCCAACACGGAGGCTTGTCCGACTCTGTTTCTTCTCACTTGCTTTAGCAGACCATCGTTTTCTTGACATTTGCTTTCTGCCCATCATTGTTTTACTTCCCAATGCGACAAACATTTTTGCTTCACAATAGAACCGCATGGTAAAACATGAGCAGTGCCTCAAGTTTTCATAGTTCATGCAACTAGTTGTGCTATAGAAATTTTCAATGAATGAAAAAAGAAATACAAGAGGGTTTAAGACAAAGAAGTATCAATAAGAGCTAATAAATCAAACTTGTGAGGAAGAAATCTTGAAATGCTAAGAACAACAAATAATCATGATTGTTGTCTTCACCAATGTACGCATAATAAAGAAATTTATTTTTCTTTATATGAAATTATTTTGTCTTTTCAATAATTCACTAATAAAATAGACAATTTAAATTCTGTGACGCAGTATTATTGTTTTAGAAGCTAATTATGACAGGTAATAGGGAAAGCAATCTAGTAGTTGAGCATTTTGTAATAATTGTGATAGCATTTGTTGATTTTATGTTCAATTTTTTTAATATTGTATTGATCATTGTGCATTTAAAGCTTTTGGTGTTTGATCATGACTACTTATAATTGAATAAAATGTATTTCTTGGATCTAAAAAATAACATATAATGTGATGCTACATCACTGTGTCAATAAAACACAATCAGTGCACAAGTAGCAATCGGACATTTTCTTGGTAACTTTTTAGACACTGCAATAAAAAAAATGTTGGTACGATATCATATTTGATGGTGTGATCCTGAAACCTTGATTATTAGCAAGAGACTTGCCAATTTAAACTACCATAATGGATTGGGAGAGATTTGAAATTGCCATGTGAGCTTTTGAGAAACACAAAGATGGGGTGATAAACTACTGAATTCTCTCCCCTAGCTTTAGTCAGTTGTATGATATAATTTGTAACCTCCATTGAGTGTGACTCATGCGTACTATACTACCTTGTTGCAGCAGGAGTATTGGTTTTGCAAAACACAGTTATGGCAAGAGATCAAGCTATTGGCATTGATCTGGGCACCACCTACAGCTGTGTAGGTGTTTGGCATCATGATAGAGTTGAAATCATAACAAATGACCAAGGCAATAGAACCACTCCCTCCATTGTTGCCTTCAATGATAAGGAGAGCTTCGTAGGAGAGGCTGCCAAAATTCAAATTCTATACAATCCAGGCAACACAGTCTATGATGTGAAAAGAATGATGGGAAGAAGGTTTTCTGATCCTGTACTACAAAGTGACATGTTCAATTGGTCTTTCGCTGTTATTGAAGGAAGTAATGGGAGGCCTGAGATACAGGTAACTTACAGAGGCGAGTCTAAAACTTTTGCCCCTGAAGAAATTTCAGCAATGTTGTTGTCCAAGATGAAAGAGATTGCAGTAAAGTTCCTTAAATTTGAAGTTAAGAATGTTGTTGTCACCGTGCCGGCCTATTTCAACAATGCACAGAGACAGGCTACAATGAATTCAGCCCAGCTGGCGGGGCTGAATGTGCTGCAACTTCTAAGTGAACCAAATGCTGCAGCCATAGCTTATGGGTTGGATACCAAGACATATTCTTCTCCCAATGGTAAGAATATCCTTGTTTTCGATGTTGGAGGCGGCACTTTTGACGTCTCTATAATTCATATCATAAGGGGCAAATTTCAAGTGAAAGCAGTTGGAGGAGACACTCATCGGGGTGGGTTAGATTTTGATGACAGATTGCTTAATCATTTTGTCGAGAAATTCCAACGAAAGCATAATAAGGAAATTGGTAGGAATTTTAGAGCACTTCGCAGATTGCGTACAGCATGCGAAAAGGCTAAAAGATTCCTTTCTGTTGCTACAGAAACAGTTGTAGAGATTGATTGCCTCCATGAAAACATTGATTTTCGCACCCAAATTAGTAGAGCCACCTTTGAAGATCTTAACAATGATCTCTTCTATAAATGCATTGAGGATGTGAGACTCTGTTTAGCCGAAGCAAGAATCACAGCAAATGAAATTGATGAAGTAGTTCTGGTGGGGGGTTCCACCCGGATTCCCAAGTTGCAGGAATTAGTTGCAGAGTTGTTCGGCCAGGAAAAATTGTGCAGAAGCATCAATCAAGAGGAAGCGGTGGCTTATGGAGCTGCTGTACAGGCTGCTGTATTGACTGGCCAATGTTCAGATGTACTTTTTCAAGATGTCACACCTTTGAGCTTAGGCGTTGCAGTGGAAGGAGGTATCATGAGCGTGATAATTCCCAAAAACACCCAAATTCCGGTAAAGGAAGAGCAGCCATTCATAGTTAGTCGAGATTATCAAACATCTGTGCAAATTTCTGTCTACGAAGGTGAGAGAACTGCTGTGAAGGACAATAATTTGCTGGGAAGATTTGAAGTGTCTGGGATACCACCAGATCTTCGAGGAAATGAAGAGATATATGAGAGTTTCGAAATAGATGCCAATGGGATATTGAAGGTCTCTGCCCGAAACAAAATGGCAGGTGAAATGAGCATAGTAATTACCAGGGACAATTGTGGATTGAGTAAAGATGAAATCCTTAGAATGAAACTTGATGCAGAGAGATACAGATATGAAGACCAACAGGTCGCTCTTAAGCACGAAGCCAGACAGGCACTGGAAAACTTCGTTTATGAAAGAAGGAACAAAGCAAGAGAACAGAAGCTTAGAGGATCGATGACGGCTACACGGGCAGAAACTATTGAGAATCTTTCAAAATCTACACTTGATTGGATAGAGGAGAATCATGATGCGGACACTGAAGAATTCGAAGAGAAGCTGAGAGAGGTGGAATTTAGTGAAGTGTTCCAAACTTTAAATCTATAATTTGTAGGCCTACTCTTTTTGCTTGAAAAACTCGGTAACTTTTACTATAGTTTCATAATGCTGATCTAATTATGCTTCAAATCTTGCTTTGTTTTCCTGTTTAAATCAATTACGGGTGATCCAATCTACCTAAAGAGGGCTGGGAATGCAGAAAGATGTGCTTATCATAAATTTTGCAGGGCAGCAATTTTGGCATGGAATGCATGCTTACAACACAAGGATATCATTCCGTTGGAATGATTACAATGAGTAATATATTTGAAATGTATTAAAACATAGATAAACATACAATTAATACTGTGTTTTTTGAATTAGATATCTACTCGAGTTTAGGCAGATGATGCCATGGCAATTGTATTTGACTCTTAAAATGTCTATGAAGTTTAGTTTTGGTAGTTTAATAGAAAAAAATCTTAAAAGAATATTCCTAGCAGTTGCACGTTTTTGTGTGTTCAACAATGAGTTTGATAGGAGTTTTGATTTTCATCAATGTTAAAAGACAAAGAAAAAGTACTTTCCAATACTTATTGTGACATTTGAAACCACTTGTCACTTAATATCTCATTAGGCTAACCAATTCAAGTGACCCTAGTAAAACTAAAGGAAAATAAGAGGTTGTTAAAGAATATGAGTAGTCAGAAATATGGTTGAAGTTGTCCAATTGGGTTAAAAAATTGAAACATAGTCAATAAATAAAATGTAAAATTCATAGAAATGTCATAGTAGAAAAGATGTAAGAAATATTTCATTTATTATAATGTGCATCTTGATTTATTGACCACTGTTCACATCATTACAATAAGGATGTAAACGTTATTGTTTTTTACAAATTCATTTGACTAAAAAAATAAAATAGAAACCAAAAATTTATTTGAAATATTCCTAGCTCACAATTTTGTATTTGAACATAGATGTGTGTTATTTTGAGTTGATTTATTTACAAGCAATAATAAACACAACTCTTATAATGAATATTGAAGACCAAAATATTGAAAACATGATAAATCTAAGAAGAACATATGTTATTTGTTAGGGATCAATGCATTTATAATATGAACTAATCTTCTTGTTTGAGTTTTATAACATAAGACAAGAAATTTTTGTAGGAAATAACAAGTGAACATATTTTAATTCTTAAGTTTTGGGGTTCTACATCCAAACAAGGATTACACGTAGGAATTAAATAACAAATTCAAGAGTGAATTTTTCTTTCTACATTTAAACTTTAGTTTGTTTTCATAAACAACATAAATAAATATGAAACCCTAAACATGGATAAAATTTTGCCATTAGGAATGAAGTCAAAAATCTTACATTACTTAACTCAAAATTCGTCATCAATTAAAAAAATTAATATTCATGTCAAGTTCATAATAGTAATATAGAAACAAAGTATGAAACCTAGTCAAAGAATTTGATACCTTCAATATTTAATTTATTTCAAAGAATTTGATGCCTTCAATATGGACTTATTTCAAAATGAAATAACAATATTATTGATACAATTTATTTTGCATAGTGCAAAAGATAATTTAAATAATCCTAATGAATTATGGAACATAATCAAAGAATTTGATGCCTTGAATATTTCATTTATTGACGCTTTCAACATTTCAAACTCTAGGTTTAAGAGTTAATGTAAAAGTAGACATTTCTTGTAGACTTTAACAACACAAAACTAAATCCCAACATTTACATTTCGATAATAAGATTTTAAAAGTATTAGTAAAATATTACATTAATGTTTTAAATTAAGGTAAATGCAGGTTTTGAAGGGGTCCCGAAACCCATTACATCAAAGAGAAAGATAAACCATTAAGCACAACTAGGTTTTAAAACTTCACAAATGAACTTAAATAAATATAATTTTATATATTAATTTTTTTTGGCGTACAAAAAATCAGTTGAATAATATTTTGCAACCATGATAAATAGTTCAAAAAATGTATTTAAATCATTCTTTATAATTTTAAAATAAATCTTATTATAGTAACTACTCTATAAATTATTTACAATATGAAAAATTTTATCACTTAGTTTATTAGTAAAGTGGTGGCATTATTGTATTGAACAAGAGTCAAATTCTATTTAGTTCTTTGATTTTAGTGTATTCATAAGATCTTTTTATTCAATATAAAATTAATTATAAATAAACAAACAATATTTTTAAATGTAGAAATTAGAAAGAATGCACTAAATGACAATGAATTTTTTTACAAAAATTAAAAATAAAATAATGAATACAATGTGCAACATTAAATCACAACATTGTCTAGCTTCTTTTGAAGAATTATATACATCAATAATTAAAATGTAAAAAAATGTTGTGAATTCCAAATTATAGTTATGTAATACCACATCCACGCTCAGATTTATGACAACCATGACCACCATAGTTGTGAACATGTAGCCTCCTCCATTGTGGTATTCACTGATGTTCATCATTATTTGCTCCTTGCTAAAAGCCACAAAGCAAAATCCATGGAACCTTTTGGTATCACAATCACTTAGAATCTGTTAAAAAGAAACCTTAAATTATATAACTCGCATACTAAAATCTTTAAATACAACCTTCAAATTTAAAACATGTAATAAAAAAAATTCTAAGTCATATAATCTTATATTCAATTTTCAAAATCAGCCAACAAGCACAATCATATAATCTGTACAAATAAAAATTCCAAAATTGAAAGTCTACAATATTAGTGAACAAGCATATAACCTGTATGTGTCTCCAAATTGAAAATCTATAATCTCAAAACCTTGAGTCAAAGGGCACCATAATAACTCTCTTCAAAAATAGTCTCTAAATCCAAAGTCTCTGAAAATGAAACTCTAATTCATAAGTATTTGTAATTAAAGCCTCTAATAATGATCTTAAAAAATAAGACATGCATAAGTTTCAAAATTCATAATCTTTTCAAATAAAACACTGATTCATTAGACCCCTCCATTATTCTATTTTTTTTGTTATCGGTAAACAATCGTAGCCTTTGTATTATATTAAGAGAATTAAAAAGTAATTATAGATTTATCCATTCAAGAAGGCACTTACAACCCTCCATTACTCTATTGAAGAATGATCTTTGAAATTTAAAAAATGTCTAAATAAAACCCTATCCAAAAATTATTCTCTTCAAAGTTGTTTGCCAAAGCAAAATCCCTCTCCAATAACAGTCTCTAAATAAAAAAAACTTTAAAAATTAAACTCTAATTCATAGATAAGATAAGATAAATTTAGTAATTTCCAATGGGATACCAACAAGGATCTATGGGACTAAAAAATTACAAAACAAGAAGCAAAGAACCAACAGACCACCAAATATGGTTAGGAAAGAACCTAATGAAAAAAAAGGTCGCAAAATCAAGTATTTCTAAAAATGAAACACTAAATCACAAGCAATAAAATTAGAAATTTTGGTTTAGAAACTATGCAACAATAGTGGGAGAATTATGATGTAAAATATAAAATCTCCACAGGCATAGTCTCTCACAGAGAAAGAAGTTATGCATACTAAAAAGATTCTATAAAAAATATAAACAAAAAGACCAAAGAACAAAGTAATTGACAAATTTTAGAAACTTTTAACTTTAAAATGAATTTTACTTTTAGATTGAAAAAATATTTTTCTTCTTGTTATATTTCAGTTCAATCAATAAGATTTTTTTTAAAAGTCATTTTTCACTTTAATAAATACATTAAAAAGATAAAACTTCATAAGAATTAAAAACATTTTAAAATGTTAAATTTTATTGACTAATCAAAAGTTTTAATTTTTATTTATTGAAGTGAATGGTTGTGTAAGTTTACCTCCTATGACATGAGCTAATAATAAATTAAAATCTAATTACAAGTGATTATTAAAAAAAAAACACATTCAATATAATATTATAAATGGGCAATCAATATCTAAATTCCTCTATTTGTAAAATTATTTACAGAGAAATCTTAAATAAGATATTTTTGTTCTAGATTTAACCAAATAATTGATTTCAATAATCAAAACAAAAAACTTAATAAGATTAAGAGTTAAATAAAAAAGATAGTAGTCAAACTTAGAAATTCTAACAAGTTTCCTGAATTAACTCCATAATTAATGAAATAATTTGTTTCTATGATGAAAGCAAAAAAAAATCATTTAAATAGTTTCCCAATTTTAAAAACATATATGCACAACTAATTCTTATCAGAAAAAATAAGAACAGGAGAAGGGCTAACAATTTTTTGGTGAAAAAAATAAAAAACCGAGAGCAAAGCTCCCACATATAGGCCTATTGGCTTAATTAAATAAAAAAGATAGTAGTTAAACTTAGAAACTCTAATAGTTTCCAAAATTAATTCCATAATTAATGAAATAATTTGTTTCTATAATGAAAGTAAAAAATAATTCATTTAAATAGCTTTCAAATTTTGAAAATATATATGCACAACTAATTCTTATTAGAAAAAATAAAAACGGGAGAAGGGCTGACAATTTTCTAGTGAAAAAAAAAAAAAAACTGGGAGCAAAGCTCCCACATATAAGCCTATCGGCTTAAAAATACAAATTAATATTTTCAAGTGTTTTTTTCTTTTAATATTGTTGCCTTGGTATCCTATTCGCTATATTATGCCAAAATTGCATCTTATTTAGCCCAAGCAAATTCAAATGCATTAAAACTCAAGGTTTAAAAGAGCCTACAATTTAACGTCTTTCAAATAGTTTTGTGATCTTAATGCCTCGAGCTTGTCTCTAGCTCTGCGTAGCACTTTGAATTCCTGAAATCCAACAGTTCCAAATTTTGACAAGTTAATGAAAGGTTTCAAAATGCATGTTTTTTATTGCAACATTAACATTTAAACCTCTAAAAGGTTAAGGAATGGGGTTCAAAACATGTGTTTCCATTTGAATTCTTAACCTCATCATCAAAGAAAAAGAGTTACAAAAAGCATTTGAAACGTGTGTTTCAAATGCCAAACCTTAACCTCAAAAAACCAAAAATGTTAAGCGTAAGGCCCAAAACACATATTTTGGAGACAATTCTTAACCTCTTTGCCCAAGTAGTAGAGGTTAAAAATTGAGAGGTTAACAAACCTCATTTAAAGTTAGATATCTCAAAGGGTTTCTTAAGAGATGTTATTTCATGCAAGAATATAAAACTTCAAAGCCATGGGTGTGTATATGAAGATGCAGATTGAAGGAGGGCAAAGTGTTTGAAATTAATGTTACCAGAAACTAGGGAAGGGGAAAGAACTTTTTTGCAAGAGAAGTAAAGACATTTATTCATGTAGATAGAAACTATTATACTTTTTGCTGTGAATTTCTAAGATTCTTCTAAAGATAGTTTTTAGCACAAGTTACTTGCATAAGTTGAGAGTGAGTGTTTGGAAAGAGAGAAGATTGCAAGGTTGAAAGAATTGTTGTGACAATCTTGTAATTTGTTGAATGGGTTGTTGCTCTTGAAGCTAAATAAAAGGTGCAGTCACAAGTTTTCCTCATTAGAGATTGCGTGGAGAAGGGGAAAGTGAAATCATGGTACATTTCTAAGAACAAATAGATAGAAAACATCCTTACAAAGGCTTTGATGAAGGATAAGTTTATATTCTTTAAGGATACATTGGTTGTTATGCAGAAGACCTTCCTCTTTAAGAGGGAGTGTTGGTTTTTTTTTTTAGCTTGAAAAAGGTAGAGCGGGGTTGCTTTAAAGCAACTCGAGTTAGATATTTAACAACTTTAGTCTTTTTTATTTTTTAAAAAGAACATTTCTAACTTTGTGAGGTTACATAAAATTGAGAGTTCTTTTATATATGATTTAAAGCTAAAGAAAGCAAAAAAAGAAGTAGTATATTGCAAGCTAAGTAATGCAACTGAGCTGTATATATTTAAGATTGTTGCAAAAAACTTACATTGGATTTTGAAGAGAAAATTGAGTGTTAGGCTGAATAGAAGATCCAACATTGTAGGATTTTCTCCACAATTGAATTTCCTAGATATATCTATGTTATTGTCTTCTTGTGGTTGGGTTTTTTGATTATTTTTTCTCCCATTATTACTTGAATTAATCTAGATTATTTTGATTTTTATAAATTAGATAGAGTTTCTATTCTATGAATTTATTGTACAATTAATATGTAGTTGGGTTACGAGAAATTAACACAACATAGAATCCTTGAGGACCTTTTTTTTTATAGTAGACATTGTAACATTTCATTGTTACGATATTGCTTATATTTAGATGATACTTTAATTTAGAAGAGTTCACCATGAGTAGGATCAACCCCATGATTGTGTATTTGTATTGAAAACATAATATAAAAAAGATCCAAGTATTTTATATTGTATGTAGGGCTAAGAATATAGTTTGTGTATGAAGTCTAGATAGGCCATGACCTATGGTAGAATGAGGTATTTACTTCATATGTTGTTGGAACACTTAGGTATCTGACATTTGATGATTGGAAGAAAAGACTTTGAAAACTTCTCCTTTGGGTTAAACACTGGAGAGTTATCTGGCTCAAAGAAATGAGTCCTTGTAGGAACTAATTAGCATCACTATAGTCTACTCTCTCATATATGTTTCCTTCAACCTTTTTGATCACATTGATCACATTGGCACGTTCTTCATTCAGGAAATCTACTACAATCATTTGAGAGTATTTGTCCTCAATATTTTAATAAATTCTATCATTACTCTAATTTTAAAAAATATTTATTTCCTAATGTTACATAATATAGATGTTACTCTAAGCATTGAGAACCCCATTATCTCATGTTTGGTTTGAATTTTGTCTATAGCCAAGGGATTTTTTATTTCCAAATTTGATAATGTGGAAGATAAAAAGCTATTTTGTGGCAACATTTTTTCAGTTGGGAGGATCATTTCCCATTAATGGTAAAACCTTGGCATCCGGGTTTCAAGACTTCTTCTAAAACTTTTTGCAAGATGCTAATTTAGGTTAGACTTCTCCTACCTCCCACTTCATCTTTAGGGTGGATTCATTTTAAGAGGTAGAAGGAAAGGTGCTTGGAGAGTTTTTGATGGTAAATGCAAAGTCTTCTAATATTTTCACTCCACCTATGCTCATATATTGGTAGATATCGATGCTTCTAAGAGGTTTCTTGTTGAGATTGAACTTATGTCTTCTATAGGTAGCTAGATTCAACCTTTGGAATAAGGGATTCCCTTTATGTAGAAGGTACTTCAAAACAAGGCATGTTGCAGATAAATGTGATCTAGAGTACAAGTGAAATTGGAGAAACCCTCTTCATGGTGGAAAAGTGCCTCTTGTCCAAACTGGATGGTATTCAAGAGTTCTTCCTAGGTGGTTGGCCATGATCTTCCTAGAAATGGGACACATGCTTCTAATGCGAGATTTTTTGGCCTTATTCCCTAGTTTTTGTAATGGTTTCTGATATTCTTCTTCTTAGTGTATCTTCTGGTGTTGTCCCTTATGTTTTTTTATATGTAAAAGGCCTTAGGGCCCTAGATAAAGCAAATTGAATTCATTTTTTTTAATGACCAGGATCCTTAGTAGACAATTTCTTAATTCTTTTTTTCTTGAAAAGGGTAAAAGCACATACATGTCTCACCCTTTTACAAAGGAAAAGGCTAACAACAATTTAAAAGTGTTAAACTTCAATGATCTAAAAGTGATATTTCTATTTTGAATTTTAAGTTGGTATAAACTGATGAAATGTATATAAATGGATGAAATTTGTGTCTATTATTTTTATTTTAAATTTAAAAATAAAAGTAATATTTCTAAAAAATAAAATTTAAATGACCTTCTCTAACTATCTAAAAAAATCAACAAGTCAGGAGTCATAGTTACCACCACAAAACTAAATGCAAATAAATGTTTTTGCATCTAATTATAAAGTATATTTTTTATGATGTGTACCTAGAACTATCAGAAAGAAAGATTCAAAAATATTGTATATTTTGCTTGTTATAGCTATGCAAAGTTCAATCATTCAAAATTTAACTATTTTTTGTTCACACCATCTTTTCCCTAGCAAATCCCTTTTAATCCTTTAAAATGTTGCATATTGTCGAAGAGGACTCTGTTCTCTAGAACAGTTGACCATTTTTACAAAAAATTGGTATCATCTACTAATTTTTATGTTTTTCCAAATGCAAATCAACTTCAATGTTGAAATATGTACTTGCAATATTTTGTAATTATTGTAAATGATATAGAGTGACCTTTCTAAAAAAAAAGTGCATAATCTTGACTCTAAGCTCTATCCAGTGGTATTTTTTATTTTTTCGAAACCTTAATTGTGATGTTGAAATTGACCTATGAAGTGTAAAGTTTTTTAGAATTGCCAAAACCATGGGAGAAACTGTCACATAAGATGACACATAGATAGATTCGGCTAGACTTGGTTCAACCAGATCGGGTTCGGCTGAAATGGTACCGAATAGAGAAGGTCGCATGTGTGGCCCACCGCCTAAAATTTTAAGTTTAAAATATCTTTAAATGAATAAAATGAAGTCTAATAATTTATTTTCTAAAGGCTTTTTATTTTTAAATTTGTATTTTTTTATAATGCAGATCCTTTGTAATATTTTAAAAATTAAGTTTTTTTAAAATTTTATTTATTTAAATCAATTATATTGTAGATTTTTTTTGTAAACTAGGTTTTTTTAATTTATTTTGTATTGAAGTCAATTAATTAAATTTATTATTTTATTTTATTTAATTCACTTATTGGATTTGATTTAATTCCCTTATTGGATTTAAATTAAATTTTTTAAAGAATTATTAAAATTATTAGAAATATTAAATAGTTAAATTAATTAATATATTTAATCAATTCATTTAATCTAAATTTAGCAACTATTTCATCTTAAGATTTTCTATTTTTATAGATAGTCAAATATAACAAGCTTCTAAACTTGACAACTTTTTCTAAATTGTCTATGATCTGTACTATTATTTATGTAGGTGAATTTGGAAGTCTTATATATATAGTTGATTCAAAGCTCTCAATTACAGGTTTTTGTACAATGGGGAATAAAATAAAAATTACAAAATATATGATTGAATAAGAGATGACCAGAAGAAAGGATGGACAAAATGAAATATAGAGCCACCAATTGAAGAACCATTGATTAAAGTTGAAGAAGATCATGTTGGACTTCCAGAAAGTAGTAGAAAATTTGAAATTTTTGTTTTAGGGTTGGAAATTTTGATGGAGATGTATGAAGAATCTCTTTTTAGAGAAATTTAATCATCTGAACACATGATGCTTGAAATTACAATCAAGCTACACCTGAAAATATGTGGGAACAATTTTTTGAAAACAAATCCCTTATTGGTAAAACACAATTATTTGTCAAATTATTTAGGAAAAGAGAAATGAGTCTTGTTCTAGAGTTGTTAGGTGTGAACAATAAGAAAAGCTTTGAAAATCATGTAAATGAAACAATAGTTTAGAATTTGACCGGTGCATTAAATGCTATTGATAATAGAAGTCGAGTAGCTAATTTAAGTGTTACGTGGAGAGCATTGATGACTATGATTACCAAAAAGGATTTGTCATAGAAAAAAGGAAGTTTAGGCAATTTCTGAATTGCTAAATCTATCTAGAAGAACTATTCAAAGATATATAAAAAGAAGAAATTTGCTAGATGAGAACATTGAAAAGAATTGGGTTAATATTTGTAGGCTTCCTCAATATGATAGAATTTCTGAAGATGTTAGAAGATAGGTTGTTGAATAGTGGACCAGCCACTCACATGTTTCTTCTAATAGAAGAGACACTATACATATGAAAGATGAAGAGACGAGTATGAAAATTGCATATCCAAAACACTTTGTAGACAACACAAAGCAAATTGTTTGAAGCATTCAAAAAATATACTTTAAATGTGAAAATATGCTAGAGAATGCTTGAGAGGTCGTGCCCTTGTTTTGCATGCATAAATAAGGTACATGTAGAAATCATGTTGAGTTTCATCTTTGTTTACAATCTTATAGAAAAGCTATGAAAACACTTAAGCCAAATGTGATAATTCCTAGAAGCACAACATAGTTTGTCAAGCCTATGTTATGTGATATTTCTAATGAGTTAGATGAATTCAATGTACAATGCATGTAAAAAATGTGGAGAGTTGCAAAAATTTCCTTTTGAAATGGACAATATTGATGTTTCAACACCAGTTGTGTGGAATAGATTTGATTATGAGATATATTGAACAAAGAATGGAGATGAATCTAAAAAAATAGCATTAAAGGAGAGAAATTTTCCATATGGTGAGTTTATGGACAAATTCAAGACTATGATTTATCCACACATCTAGCATTGTCATGGTGCAAGATGGCAAGCTAAACAGTTTCGAGATTTAAAAAATTGTTTCCCAAAAGGATATCTTTTGTCAGTTGTAGACTTTTCTGAAAATTATACTTTTTCCCCCCAATTTGAAACTCGAGCTAGATATTATCACTATGATCAAGTTGTAATTTTGTACAAGTTATCTATAGAAAAGCACAATTTGGTGTGGATGAGATAGAAAGTATTGATCCAAATGAACACATTATCATTAATGAGGTATATTTTTGTATCAGTGATGATAGGGTTCACGATAGGTATTGTGTAGCTCATTGTTTTGGAATGTTCTTTGATGATCTTGCAAATCATGGGACAAATACTTCATAATAATGGATTTGGTCTAATGGTTGTGCAGGTACATGTATATGAAAGTTAAACTTTTAAATTATGTAAATAAATTTGATCAGTCATAAATTGTTTAATTTATTTTTTCACAAGGCAATTTAAGGCTACAAAAGCATTGAATTGGCTTACAAAACAACATGTCAGCCACAATGTTAAGTTTATTTGGAACTTCTTCAAAAGTGGTCATGGAAAAGGAGAGCATGATGGATCAGGAGCATGTGTAAAGCGTGCAGTTCATCAACATGAACTTTCAAGTATTACATTGATATGTACTAATCCAATTTGATGTATATGAGAATCTTCTATAATTATTTTATATTTTGTTAAAATTCATACAATTTTCTTTTATATACATGTGTAAAGATAGAGAAAGCAAATCAAGTCGTTGAATGGTGCAAATCTCATTTTTCTCCCCGAGACACAACATATAATAAATGATTTTTTTGGGAAGTGAAAGGTAAGCTTGATACTTTGTTTTGATCTAATTTCTTATATATATTGAATTAAAAGTAAGATTGTTGACATAGAAATATCTAATCTAACACATACATAACAAATGAATATCAAATACGTCAACTATAAATGTAAATTATGGTTAGATGACTCATGCAAATATCAAACATGTCAAATATGAGCACTATAAATGTAAAATGTCCCATAATAGGTGTCTTTATATGAGATATCAAAAACAAGTAGTATAAGTCTAAACGATCTCATGGTAAATGAATATCAAACATCTAAAACATATGTTCCAAAGTCATGTATGTGATATGTATAATTATCAAACACAATCCTATCACGATCCATGATGTGATCTATCACCACAAGATCTCAAAGCCTATGTGTAGTAATATAAGAATAAATGCATCATGTACATGCATATATAGACAATAAATGAAATATATTTCATTCTTTCTAAATACAAACTTATGCACAAAAAAATTTACCTGTGTCTTAGGATGATTGGGGTGGACATGCCTCTATACATCTCCACCGTCTTAAGCTATAGATGTAGCCTATATGCAATAGAAGAAAAAAAAATGTCAAATACATTCAAATTTAAAATTTAATAAATTAAATATTATATATAAGTTCATTATACATTTAAATATATATATTTGTAAAGTTCTACCTATGTCTCAAGTTGCATAGGATGGGTAGGTGTCTATAGGTCCCCATATGACATCGTCATCACAAATATATGTCTACCTATGTCACTTAGGCTAGGATCACCTAAGGTAATATCTGGGATGTCGAGCATAGGATCTATGAGTATGTCTGTAAACAATGATCGTCATGGTGGGTAAGACATTGCATCCTTAACTATGGTCTGTGGTGGAGTTGTAGCTACTACAAGTATGTCCTCTTGCCCCTGACCACCATGTGCCTCTTATCTACCATTAAGGATAGTAGTCACGTATGATGGCACTACACTAAGAGGTTGTCCATCCAACAAGTGAATAGCTCAATAGGCTACAAGAAGATAAGTAGAAAAAAGTGTGCTCATAGCCCTCAAATAGTCTACTAAAGACTCTAAAGAGACCTCTAGTGGAGATGGGATGTCAACCTCATGATACATATATCTAGTTGAAGATGATTCACCATCCTAAGCCCCATTAGATGTTGACCATGACTGTGTCATGTATCTATGCACTCCATCAATAGATATCTCATGCACTTGGATCGCAATAGTGGCGATCCTCTCATACACATCTCTACATGTATCATCTAGCACTCTATCTCTAACTATAGCTAAATTCAAACATTTTGGCATCACTAAAAGGTTTGGACCAATCAATGCCAATTTATTAACGGGCCCTAGAGAATCAGGGTGTCTAAATTTATCTGAAAACCTACCCTTATTGTGCCCAACATGGCTAGGGATATCTGTATAATCAACATCATGATGTAGATACAATTTTGCAAACAAATGTTTGTAGAAATAAAAGGGGAACTCATCCTTTTGAGGCCACATACGATGCGCAACCAACCAATGAGGATATATGAAGGGAGCCACCAATAGATTAGTACACCTCATAGTACAATACCCTTTGGCCATTTTAAATGATTGATAATGTGGGAACATGCTCTTCACATTCTCCATTGACACTAGATCATCTATCTCTCTCCACCTCATAGCACCACTGACACTATGAAAGAGAGCACTATAAAAAGTGTCCAAACCCATACTATCATAATGGTTAAAGCCCTGAACAATGTTGATCATGTTGATCAACTCATCCCTATGTTATAAGGTAGGTGAAACCTGCAAGCTATGATCAATGGCATCAAGTATGTGTTGTAAGCATTGAAGAGTCTTCACAAAAAGTGTCTATCTATCTTGGGTAGTATTAGTGGATTTGCATGTTGATCCACTATGTAAATGACCATGTATATTGGCCTCTTTGAGAATCACTACCACTAGATACCATAATGATGAAATATATATACAAACAAAATAAGAGAGCTAATAATAGAAATCTGCATGCGCGTGCGCACACACACGTACACACACACACACACACACACATGTACATTATTTTAAAAACTAATCTAATCAAAACATGCTAAATGAATATTTTTAACGAATTTACATGAAATTTAAATACAAATTTGAGTCATATTGTAGAACATATAAAGAAAAGTTAATTACATTATATTTTGATTTCATTAATAGGGTTTAGGGATAATAGGGTTAGAGAGAGAGAGGGGGTTAGGGTTTACAGAGATGTGGTTAAGAGTTAGAGAGAGGGTTAGAGGTTAGAGAGATGAGGTTATGGATTAGAGAGATGGGGTTAGAGTTAGAGAGAGAGGAACTAGGGGTTAGAGAGAGACAGGGTTAGGAGTTAGAGAGAGGAGCTAGGGTTTAGCGAGAGAGAGAGAGAGAGAGAGAGAGATGAGGTTATTAGTTTGAGAGTGTTGAGGTTATAAATTAGAGAGAGAGGGGGTTAGGGTTTAATGAGATGGGGTTAAAAGTTAGAGAGAGAGACGGTTAGGGATTAGAGAGAGAGAGAGAGAGGGATTAGAGGGAGAGGAGATTACACGTTATAGAGAGAGATATGGTTAAGGTTTAGAGAAATAGGGGTGAGAGCGAGAGAGATGGGGTTAGGGATTAGAGAAACTAGGATAGAGTTAGAGAGAGAAGGGGATTAGGGATTATTCATAAGAGGTTAGGAGTTAGAGGGAGATAGAGAGAAAAAGTTAGGAGTTAGAGAGAGGTTAAGGGTTTGAGGGTTTCAATTAGAGTTTCAATAGGCGAACAATGTTAGATTTTAAGGTTCAATATAGGAGTTAGACTCTAATTTGGTTCAATGTGAGAGTTAGAGTTGTTGTGATGTGGGGGCAGTGTCCCCAAGACGGGGTCAAAGGGCAGCTCCCCAAGTGCGCTCCCTATTGCAGTATAGGGTGGGGTTGAGGGCTGCGAGGGTTTTTTGGGGCAGCACCCTTGAAGCCAAAAATGACCTTATATTGTAAAGGGCGCCAACTGCTATTTTTTCTCTTTGATGACTTATTCTAGCCCTAATTTTGTAAGTGGTAAAAACCTTGTATAAAAAGGCTTAGCATTAGGGATTTCATAATGTATTGTGATATTGTAGCTTCTTGTAGTGGTAACTGAGTTATAAGGGATTTCATCCTGTAATCACTGGAATAATAATATTAGACTTGTTGGTGGACGTAGCCCAAGGATTCAGTGAAGTACGTTAAATCTTTGTGTCTTGTGTTCTCTTATGTGCGATCTATTATTTTCTAATATTGGTTATATTTGCATGTAACTATTATTTATGTCTATGTTTAATCCTAACAAGAGTTTGATTAGTTTCAAAATTATGGTTACAGTTTGAGTTAGCTATAATATATTAGGTTCAATCTTACCATTTTAGTAAGAGTTTAATTAGGCCCAATGTAAGAGGTAAAGTCTTATTTGGTTCATTGTGAGGGTGTTAGTTATCAGTTTCATTTGGTTCAATGTTAGAGTTTTACTTATGTTCTAGATAAAGTTTTCAAGTATTTTCTACATTTCTTAGTTTTTATATTATTTCAAGTAGTATTTTCCAAACTTTTGTCTACATTTTCTAATAGTTTCTAACAAAAACAAAGTAAAAATGTCAAAAATTTCTAATATTTTCTCTAAATAATTTTCTAAACTTCTAATTATGAAAAATATTTAATAATTTATCTAATTTATCTAATATTCTCTAAAGTTTACTAAAATTAAATATTTTTTCTAACTTATCTAATATTACACAAATTTAAAGTAAAATATTACATGTACTAATTTAAAATAGTAAAACATTAAATAAAAATCATTATAAAACCAAATTATAACTAAGAAAACATCAGATAAAACATAAAACACACTAAAATATTGAAAATAATTGCTCACGTACTCAATTTGACCAAAATGCTCTTGTAGCTCCTACTCGCTCCACAATCTTTGGATGTCATTTGGTGCAAATGAGAGGCAGATTGCTCGTTTTGTTGTTTTTATAATTTTTGAGGGTTTCGGTTGAACCTAACTTGGCCAGACCGATTCCATCTGGAAGGGGTTCGATTAGAAGTGTCATTCACACATATGTGCCCCTTGGCACCTAATCGGCACCACATCAATCTGGTCGAACACCTTCTGACCAAAAATGATCTAACCAGATTCCTTTTGAACAAATCGGTCGAGTTAGACAAAAGGGTGACACAGATTAGTGTTTTCACCCTTCAAAGGCTTTAGTTTGTTGATATCCATGCGCTTATCCTACATTTTAAAAATAACTAAGATCACTTGTTAGAAAGATAGAACTACAACCATAAATAATTGATAAAATTAACTATACACAAAATTGAATACTTCCAAGGCTTTTTATAGGAAACCTTAGAATATAAAACTTTGGATATTCAAAATAAAATTGTTTTTTGAGCAAAGAAGAATTAATAAGGATTTTATTCAATCTACTTTTCATTAACCAACAAGAAATTATAAATAGACTTATTGAGTATGGGACTCTGAATCAGATAATTTATCATATGGATTATTAGGCTTAATATATTCAAGATTGATGTTTTCAATGTCTTCACAAAGGCCAATGTAGTCCTCTTTCATAAATTGATCTATCCAGTCATATCCAAGTGCATATTTGACATGCAGAAAAAACATTAAGAAATCCACATTTCTTCTAACAACAAATTTCCATCTATTGAACCTCCTATGATCTGCAGTAAATACTATGGGAAAGAGAGGAACATTATTTTTTCCCATAATATTAATATCATAATAATAGGGTTTTGGTATCATACTGTCTTCATTAATATTTATTAGTACCTTTTCCAGGTCCCCTAAATACACACTTTTAAAGAGTCTTCTACATAGAAGATCTATACCAAACATTTCAGCTTCTACCAAGTGAATTGTGACTACAAACATTGAAGTGATATTAGTGGGAACTCTGTATCTATCTAAGTTGAAGATAAATTCTTTACCCAAAATGTAGTAAACTACCCTAGTAACAAGAAAGTGGGTTGATAGAAACATATCTTTAATAATTCTACCAGTTACAAGTTCATCAAAATCATATTGAAATGGAGGCCTTCAGAGCTTTATAGTAGTATCCATTATTGTTATAATAGATTGCGACCTTGAATACAACTAGATCAAAAGCCTAATATATACAATCTTTAAAAAAAAGACTATGGAATGTGAATAGACACAGGTTCAAATAGTCTGTATCGAGATTACCTTCGAAAATTGAAGAGACAATGGGTAATATATTGAAAAAAAGAACGATAACAAATAAAAACTATTAACTGAGCTTTGAACGAGATTTGTATAAAAAATGAATAGAAATCTTATTACCATACTTGGAGTAATTTTCAAAATTAGGAATAAGAATTAACCTTACCAAACATCCAAACCAAGACATCTATTTCAACTGTGAAAATTTTAACATTGGCATTTGATTTAGGAAACCAAATCCTATCTAGAAAGAGCAAAATCAATCTAGGATCAATCTCATAAAAGATCAAAAAATAAAAATAAAAGGACGATTGAAAAGGCATCCATTAGAGGGATTACGCAAGCCCATCAATAGAAAAGGAAAATCACAGGAACGAGAAAGGGAAACAACTAAGAATAGATAGTTTAAGAAACATTGTTATGTTTGGGAGACCTTCTCAAACATACAATTTCCCATAAGTATTAATCTCAGAGACCAAGCCTAAAAATCCAAATAAGAGTGAAAAAGAGAAGAGGAAACAAAAGTTCATAAACCAAAACCAAAAGGAAAAAAGAAAGAAGGCTCAACCCTAGGATAAAAATAGAAAGAAAAAAAACCAAAATGATAATCTTCTAAAAATCTGATATTGTCAGAGGAATATCCAAAGAAAACTAACAAAACCAAGAAAATAACAGAAAAAGAAGGGAAGCCAAGTGGGAAAGAATGACAAAAGGAGAAATGAAAAATGAGAGGGAAGAGAAAAACCAAACAATATAGATAGAAAGAAAAGCTCAAGAACTAAATAAAAATTAAAAGAAATGAGCATTGCTAACAAAGGGAAAACCAATAAAAGAGCTAGAAAATAGAAAAGATGAAATAAAAATATGGTACAATTACCATCGAATCTTTATTTAAATCCATATCTTACTAAAATGTGGTAGTTGGTTCGATTTAATAGGTACTAAAACTCTACTAGAAATCCATAGTTTAACATAGACAAACATTCTAATCTTATTTGATAGATAAAGCCCTAAATATTGAAATTAATGATACACTATTTTTCAAAATTGTTTCCTTTGTTATTTCTTTACATTATTTCCAACCTTATGATAAAAATTAGAAAGATTGATAGCCATAACAATAATTCTCTTACCTGCACACGCTTGGGAAGACTAGCATGAATAAGAAACAGAGGAAGGATAAAAAGCCCAAGAAACACCAGAAGAAGAAAGGAAGGGGGTCATCTTTTGAGAATGATGAGAAGGAAGGTGAGGAGATAGAAATAGAAGGGGAGGAAGAGGCTATGAGAAAGATCCCCAAGGAAAAGAAGAAGCGGCCACATCAAGAGGAGACCACATGATATGAGGAGGATAGGGAGAAGAGCCCTATCAATAATATGGACCTAGGAGAGCAACAAGGGTTCGAGACTCCCACCAACTCCATGGAAGAACAAATGAAAGATAAAAATGTTATGGTTACTGCCTCTGCTAATGGGAGGGTGACAACTTGGAAACACATGAACATGGACAACATTTGCCTAGGGATAGCCAGAGAAACTATCAAGCTATGACTTCACGAGGACCTAAAAGGGAAGGTGGAACTCCAGAAGCTCATCGACCCTGCGATCTTGATCATGAGTGACTTTAGCAAGGAATATAATTTAAATTTTCTCAACAATGCAAAGAACAACATGATGGAGAACTTTAGGTCCATTAAATGGTTGTTCCACCACATTGTTGATATTAAGGAAGGAATGAGTGTATTGGAAGGAAAGAAGATCACTGTGGAAGGGGACAAAGCTAAGTCTAACTGCTATGTTGACCTTGTTGCCTTCTATAGCCTAGAAGCTAAAGCGTTCGATCTTACCAAAAAAGTGGATGCCACACAAGCTACTTTGTGGGGCATAGCTAACCAGAGCTATCATATCTTGAAAGCCTCTAATGAAAACCTCAAGGCTCTATTCAGTAGATTGAAGAGCAAGAAAATGCAAAAGGTGATGATCATTGCAGATGATGGGACTTCTATAGCTGAGACAGAAGGCCCAAGGAGTAGGACTAGGTCCAACAAGAAGAAGTAAATCTCTAAGTACAAAAATGAGCTCACTAAAATCAAAATGGCATCTGGAAAGATGGACTCTCTGGAGAAGGAGGTTGCAAACCTCCTTATGAATATGGACTCCTAGTTTTGGTTGTCTCTTTTGTGTTGTTTTAGGCTTTCCTTGTGTTGATGACCTTTCTCGTTGGACTTTTTGCTCAATGTCCTTTTTAACTCTAGTTTTTGTTAGCTTGGTCTTTCAAATGTTTTATTCTCTAGTGTTGTAAAGGGTTTCAAGGGCCCTTCAAAACATATTTTCTTTATAAAAAATAATTGTTCTCTTACCTTGTAAGAAACTCGAATATCATAAATGTATATAAGATAACATAACTCTATATTTTTAGAATTTGAGGATCAAACCAATTTCCTTCATACCACTCATTTTAATTTAATCTAAAAAAAATTATTAATTCTATATTTTTTAAGATAATCTAAAAAAACTGATACCATAAAAGATCTTACATAACATTGTCATTTTAAGCATAGATCATTTCATAGATTAAATGAAAATTACATTTATAGATAAGTAGTAACTATATTTATATCATTTATATATTAAACAAAGGTTACAAACAAGTGTTCTTATATGAAAAATATGAATATACAACTTGCTTATGTTCAACAATTTTAGGGTATTATTCTTTTTTTAAACCTAGATTAATTACTAATTTCTACTACCAAAACTCTAAGATCTATACATAAAATCTTATCACGATATTAATGATTGCAAACTAAAATCTAACTAAAACTTAAATGAGGTAGATAAGATAATAGATCTCAATATACATAGAAATATCAAAATATCAAGTCCTTTTGAATTTAAGGAAAACCAAAAAGGCCTAAATAAATATTCCTTCAAATGTCCTAACATTTCACAATAAGTAGTTCCTCATTCATTTCTTCACCGTCTAAAGATTTCTTTGTGCCAAATGCAACTACTTCCTTGGATTTCTTCGAATAACTTATTTTTTTCAATTTTGCAAGGGAGAAACTAAAATCATTATGATCATCATCCATGGCTATTAGAGGAGATTCAAATATGGAATTTTTGAAGAGTGGCATAAACCAAAAATAGCTTCTTTCAATAACTATATTACACCATAAGAGAACTACATTTATTTCTATGGCTCAGAGTCGTAGGCAAGATAACAATATTTCACTAGATTTCCCATATACATTAATATCAAAAAATTAGGAAGACCTTTGAGATTGTTTATTTAACTTAGTAGATGATGATTAAAAGACAAGGATGACCAATAAATGATGATTCTTAATTATACTGAAAGATTGCTAAAAATAATCATAAGATCAGGCAAAAACATGAGATAATGATAGTTGTACTTTTGTTGAAGTTGATGAAA
The DNA here is from genome assembly GCA_028749045.1 of Cupressus sempervirens. Taxonomy (NCBI): domain Eukaryota; kingdom Viridiplantae; phylum Streptophyta; class Pinopsida; order Cupressales; family Cupressaceae; genus Cupressus; species Cupressus sempervirens. The sequence continues at coordinate 258,662,152 of CM053792.1, forward strand.
GATCAACCCCACAGCTCCCAAGAATCACCTGCATGCAAACACCTATCATAGAAGAGAGAAGCAAAAAGCTATGGAGGCTGGAAATCGCAGATCCATAGATGAGACATTATTGATGAGAAATAAAAGAGATTGCTATTATCAAAAGTGAATGAATAAAATGACAAAGAGATCAATCCTTATAAAAGGAGATAAAAAACCTAATAGGGTAAAACCTAGGTTGCATTGTAATAATTAATAAAAGAACTAATTACTATATGCCTAAAGTTTAGCTTAAGTAAACTAGAGATAATAAGTGACTTAATAATTAAATCAAAATGATTTAATTAATAAAGCAATATCTTATTACTCTAACAACCCCCCTTAAGATAATCTTAGAGAGTAGCTAAAAACCTAGAAACTACTATTGAAAGCAAATTTGGGTCCTGACAACAAGGCTTGATGAGGTACCCAAGTACAACCAAATCTCTATAAAGAGGAGAAATAGAGAAAACCACATGGGAAAAACCCTACTCCAAAAAGATATGGAAAGAATGTTCTAGAAGATAGGAACAAAAGATGATCATGAAGAACACTATTGAAGCATGAAGTTGCAAACACTGTGAAACTATTGATCTGAAGAACCTCCACTTTATAGAACATGACCAGGTAGAGAAGACTAATTTTGAAGAGCTGATCAATTGAAGATGGAAGGTATCTTCATGGCCTCCAAAAATAGGAATGAAAGAATGTCTATATTGTAAATGATCCATCTCACCAAAATGCATAGGTATCCAGCCACTACAATCGCCTAGTACATAGGATCAAATACTAAATACATAGCTCACTCCATTGAACCACACAAGCAATAGAACCAACATAACCCCCCTCTAATGCTGAGAGGTAAGACATGAACACTAAAACTGAATGCAATATCTCATACAGAAAGAAGAACTAAGAACATTGAGAGTGCAAAAGAAGTACAAACACCTATACTGGCACATGTCACTGACACATCATGAGGCTAATGTCATGGAAGGAACAATCACTTGACAAAGGAAGATGGTGAATATGGCCAACATGAAACCCCCCAAGGCACTTTATAATATAGTGCAAGTATAACAAAACACAAGAATGTCCAAGATCCCAAAATGCAATAAAGTGGCACTTTATCTTAGTGCGTCTGCAAAAATACTACAAAAAGATGTAAACAAAGATAAAAAAAGATATAAAGCCAATAAAATAGATAGTACAACCCATTAAAAACAATCTAAAACAAAAAAATTGATCCCTGAACCTAAAACAACCAAGATATCCATCAGAATGCAGAAAAGCAAAAAAACTGAATGGGATGTTCCTAGTGTAGAATCTAGAAAATAGAATGTCTCAAAATAAGTCTCTCAGAGTGCAAAATAGAACTTCTAACTTTCAAAGACAAAATAGACCACCAAAAATCATCAAACTACACCATCACAACGGACTTGGAATCAACTTTCCAGCACTTCTTTTGGATTGAAAAATGGAGTCCAAATGAGCAAGTTATCGCCAAAAAACCCATATGCAAGTCAAAAAAGTTCTAGAAAAGGAAAAATTACTGCCTCGAGATCCATGCCAAAATACATCAAAAAGTGTGGCCAACAATATCATAAATTGTCTTGAGAAGTGTGTCATTTTTGTACCAAAACTATCTTGATTTGCATGTCAATTTTTTAAAAAATTGTGCAAAAATTTAAAAATCACCACCTCAAAAAACATGACAAAAAATTTCAATTTTGCATGCCAAATGTTTGAAAGTTGTTGCCTTGAGAAATGTGTCAAAAAAGAAAAAAATCACTGCCTCCGAAAACGTACCCAATCTGGGAGCAAATTTTTTTTGTCTCAAATTCCAACTATCTCCAAATTGGACTAATTTTATATGAAAATAGGGGTTTTTGGGCACTTTGAGCCCAACGGTGATGTCTGTTTAGGATCAAAGTGACCCAAAAATTAGTGATCCCCAAATTCAATACAAAATAACTCTGAAAAATGAAACCCTCTCAAAGAAAAAGCATAGATCTGAAAGCCAAGCCAGACCTCTCATAAATAGAAAAAAGGCATGAAAATCTGGAGCTTTGATACCACGTTGAAGTTGATGAAAGATCAACCCCATAACTCTCAAGAATCACCTGCATGCAAACATATGTCATAAAAGAGAGAAGCAAAAAGCTATGGAGGCTGGAAATCCCAGATCCATAGATGAGACATTCTTGATGAGCAAAAAAAGAGATTGTTATTATCAAAAGTGAATGAATAAAATTACAAAGAGATCAATCCTTATAAAAGGAGATCAAAACCCTAACAGGGTAAAACCTAGGTTGCATTGTAATAATTAATTATTATATGCCTAAAGTTTAGCTTAAGTAAATTAGAGATAATAAGTGACTTAATAATTAAATCAAATGATTTAATTAATAAAGCAATATCTTATTACTCTAACAACTTTAGTACTCATTAAGAGAACAATATTGGCATCAAACAACTCAATGGTAAAGTAAAAGAGATTAAAATAGAATGATTGTTACCACTAAGAAAAGAAATAACTCATGTTCTAGGGATTTGAACGGACTTAATTTATTGAAAAAGAAACCCTGCACTCTTATTCATAACTTATGATAAATATCCACATAGCCAAGGGAAAAATATTAGAAATTAACAAGAATATAGTCTAAAAGATAAATTTTTTTGGTGGAATAATAATATATGACCCTTATATTCAAAAGTCTACCTATAAACTTAGATTATTATTATATGAAATTCTAAATGCTTTAGGCTATAAATTTCCTTAAATATTCAATCTAATATGTGAGATCAATATTAAAGGGTATAATAATAATACTATCACATAATACTATAAATAATTATTTTAGTTTGAAATAGATAATTCCTATAAAAAATATTAATTTGTTAATAATGATATAAATAAACAAAACTAAAGATATTAATAGGAATACAATGATTGGATAATATTGTTATTAAAAGGAATTGCTACTAAGAATATTATATTAAAGATATCCCTAAAAAAACTAAGAAACCTAATTAAACTCATAGTTTTAATATGATTGTATTAACAAAATTTTAGAAAGATGTAATTGGTTTTTTATTCTTTTATATATAAAATTTTTCCATTAGCTCCTTTTTTTTGCTAAGGCATCCACTTTTATTACATCCCCTATAGATATGCTTTATAATCACTTTTTCAAAGTTATCAACTATGGTTAGGGCATATTCAAGTTTGGAATTTAAAATTCAAGTTGGAGTTTATTTTTTCCTTAAGGGTATGTGCAGGATCATGGTGTACCAAACTATGGCCTTAAGTGGCAGTGAAAAATCAGAAAATCAGGGTTATGTTAACTTGACACATAATTTTAAAGTGGTTATGGACTTTATATCAAAAAGTTGTAAGAAAATAATCTGTAGGAAATTGAATGTAATTTCTAAACTACTAGGCCTTATTAGGAGAAAAAAATAATTGATTGGTCAAAAGTTTGAATTTTAATGTAGTACTCCAAAAATTTTAGGGCAAAAATAAAAAGTAGGTGTATGTCTGACCACCTTAATCAAAATCAAATGATAATATATTTTTAATATAATTATAGATATGAAAAGTAGACTCATGCTCGGATGTGACACATATTTTTCGGTATTTTAATTCCAAATAAATAATTAAATATGAATTTTCTACCAAAACTTTTTGGAAAAAAAAAAGTCTAGTGTCTGACCACCTTAACTAATAGAAAATTTTACCAAAATTAATTTTTTTTTATTTTTCTTATACTAGGCGAAGCATAAAATGTGACACAACTTTTATATTTAAAAAATGTTATACCGTTTGAAAATGATAGCTGTTTTTCAATCAGTATGTCAATCAACACTTTATAATAATCTTCATTGATAATTAACTAATAAATACCTATTGATCTCAGAATTTGACAGAAATTATATTGATGGAATCTTGAGAGCGATATTAAAAAACCCTTTTCGTTTCATTCAATTTCAATCAAAATAAAATTGTCAGACGACTACTCGAAGTTTGAGTATCACTAACACCCTCTTCAAACACGTCTTTTGGGTTGACCGGATAAGCTTGGTAAATACCAAGCCTAATCGGATATCGGATTTGAAATCGGATATCCGATATGGCTAGGTGAATTTTGGTGGGAAATTTGAAATCCCAACCCATTTTGGAGTGAAAACCGGATTTAAGACTTATAGCTTATGATTTATAAATTATTTTTGTTATATTACTATGTAAATATGTATTATAATATTTTATATATATATATATATATATATATATATATATATATATATATATATATATATATATATATATATATATATATATATATATATATATATATATATAACATAATGTAAAGATATAACATATAATATATTAATATATAATAATATATTATATTATTCTCATTATAATCTATAAATATAATTTATATTATTATTATTTTTACTAAATATAATAATGTAATATATATATATATATAAGTATGTTATTAATATATATATAATAACATAATATTTTTATTAAATATAATAACCATATATATATATGTATGTTATTAATATATATTATTATATTAATATGTATGTTATTAATATATACGAGTCAAAGGGGGTCATAGGTTGACCTATGACCCCCTTCGACCCATTACATAACAACATATGTCTCTAGGGGTCCTAGGACCCCTAGTGACATATTAGAATCGTTCTTATGGCTCGAAGGAGGTCATAGGTTGACCTATGACCCCCTTCGATGCATTACATGATGACATATGTCTCTAGGGGTCCTAGGACCCCTAAGGACATATTAGAATCGTTCTTATGGGTCAAAGGGGGTCATAGGTCCATTCAACCCATTAAATAATGACATATGTCCCTAGGGGTCTAGGACCCATAGGGACATATTAGAATTGTTCTTATGGGTCAAAGGGGGTCATAAGTTGACCTATGACCCCCTTCGACCCATTAAATGATGACATATGTCCCTAGGACCCCTAGGGACATATTAGAATCGTCCATATGGGTCAAAGGGCATCATAGGTTGACCTATGACCCCCTTTGACCCATTATATGACGACATATGTCCTTAGGGGTCCTAGCATCCCTAGGGACATATTAGAATCATTCATATGGGTCGAATGGGCTCATAGGTTGACTTATGATCCCCTTCGACACATTACATAATGACATGTCCCTAGAGGTCCTAGGACCCCTAGGGACATATTAGAATCATTCTTATGGGTCGCAGGGGGTCATAGATTGACCTATGACCCTTTTCGACATATTACATGACGACATATGTCCCTAGGGGTCTTGGGACCCCTAGGGACATATTAGAATCGTTTATATGGGTCAAAGAGGGTCATAAGTTGACCTATGACACCCTTCGACCCATTATATGAAGACATTTGTCCCTAGGGGTCCTAGGACCCCTAAAGACATATTAGAATTATTCATATGAGTCAAAGGGGGTCATAGGGTGACCTAGGACCCCCTTCAACCCATTAAACGATGACATATGTCTCTAGGGGTCCTAGGACCCGTAGGGGCATATTTGAATTGTTCATATGGATCAAAAGAGATCATAGGTTGACCTATGAACCCCTTCGACCCATTAAATGATGACATATGTCCCTATGGGTCCTAGGACCCCTAGGGACATATTAAAATTGTTCATATGGATCAAAGTGGGTCATAGGTCCATCGACCCATTAAATGATGACATATGTCCTTAGGGGTCCTAGGATGCCTAGGGACATATTAGAATTGTTCATATGGGTCAAAGGGGGTCATAGGTTGACCTATGACCTCCTTTGACCTATTACATGACGACATATGTCCTGAGGACCCCTAGGGACATATGAGAATCATTGTTATGGGTCAAACGGGGTCATAGGTTGACTTATGACCCCCTTCGACACATTACATGACGACATATGTCCCTAGGGGTCCTAGGTCCCCTAAGGACATATTAAAATCGTTCATATGGGTCGAAGGGGGTCATAGGTTGACCTATGATCCCCTTCGACCCATTAAATGATGACATATGTCCTTAGGGGTCTTAGGACCGCTAAAAATATATTAGAATTGTTTATATGGGTCAAAGGGGGTCATAGGTTGACCTATGACCCCCTTTGACCCATTACATGACGACATATGTCCCTACGACCCCTAGGGACATATGAAAATCATTCTTATGGGTCAAAGGGGATCATAGGTTGACCTATGACCCCCTTCAATGCATTACATGATGACATATGTCCCTAGGGGTCCTAGGACCCCTAGAGAAATATTAGATTCATTCTTATAGGTCAAAGGTGGTCATAGGGTGACCTATGATACCCTTCAACCCATTACATGATGACATATGTCCCTAGGGGTCCTAAGACTCCTAGGGACATATTAGAATCATTCGTATGGGTCAAACGAGGTCATAGGTCAACCTATGACCCCCTTTGACCTATTACATGATGGCATATGTCCCTACGGGTCATAGGACACTTAGGGACATATTAGAATTGTTCAACCTATGACCCCCTTTGACCCATTACATGATGACATATGTCCCTAGGGGTCTTAGGACCCCTAGGGACATATTAGAATGCTTCTTATGAGTCAAAGGGGGTCATAGGTTGACCTATGACCCCCTTCGACAAATTACATAACGACATATGTCCAAAGGGGTCCTAAGAATGCTAGGGACATGTTAGAATTGTTCTTATGGGTCAAAGGGAGTCATAGGTTGACCTATGACCCCCTTTGACCCTTTACATGATGACATATATCCTTAGGGGTCCTAGGACCCCTAGAGACATATTAGAATCATTCTTATGGGGTCAAATGGGGTAATAGGGTGACTTATGACACCCTTCAACCCATTACATAATGACATATGTCCCTAGGGGTCCTAAAACCCCTAGGGACATATTAGAATATTCTTATGGGTCAAATGGGGTCATAGGTCAACCTATGAACCCTTTTGACCCATTACATGATGACATATGTCCCTAAGAGTCATAGGACATCTAAGAACATATTAGAATTGTTCATATGGGTAAAAGGGGGTCATAGGTTGACCTATGACCCCATTCGACCCATTAAATGATGACATATGTCACTAGGGCTCCTAGAACCTTAGGGACATATTAGAATTGTTCATTTGGGTCAAAGGAGGTCATAAGTTGACCTATGACCTCCTTCGACCCATTAAATGATGACATATGTCCCTAAGGGTCCTAGGACCCCTAGGGACATATTAGAATTGTTCATATGGGTCAAAGGGGTTCATAGGTTGACCTATGACCCCCTTTGACCCATTACATGACGACATATATCCCTATGACCCCTAGGGACATATGAAAATCGTTCTTATGGGTCAAAGGGTGTCATAGGTTGATCTACAACCCCCTTCGACACATTACATGATGACATATGTCCCTATGGGTCTTAAGACTCGTAGGGACATATTAGAATCATTCATATGGGTCAAAAGGGGGTCATAGGTTGACCTATGATCCCCTTCGACCCATTAAATGACAACATTTGTCCTTAGGGGTCCTACAACCCTTAGGGACATATGAGAATCGTTCTTATGGGGCAAAGGGGATCATAGGTTGACCTATGAACCCCTTCGACGCATTACATGATGAAATATTAAAATCATTTTTATGGGTCAAAGGTGGTCATAGGTTGACCTATGACCCACTTCGACCCATTACATGATGACATATGTCCATAAGGGTCCTCGAAACCCTAGGGACATATTAGAATAGTTCTTATAGGTCTAAGGGGGTCATAGGTTGACCTGTGACCCCCTTTGATCCATTACATGATGACATATGTCCCTAGGAGTCATATGACCCCTTAGAGACATTTTAGAATACTTCTTATGGGTCAAAAGGGGTGATAGGTTGACCTATGACCCCCTTCGACGCATTACATGACAACATATGTCCAAAGGGGTCCTAGGACCCCTAGAGACATATTAGAATCGTTCTTATGGGTCTTTCGACCCATTAAATGATGACATATGTCCCTAGGGGTCCTAGGACCCCTAGGGACATATTAGAATCATTCATATGGGTCAAAGGGCATCATAGGTTGACCTATGACCCCCTTCGACCCATTACATGATGACATATGTCCTTAAGGATCCTAACACCCCTAGGGACATACTAGAATCATTCATATGAGTCGAAGGGGGTCATAGGTTGACTCATGATCCCCTTCAACCCATTACATAATGACATATGTCCCTAGAGGTCCTAGGACCCCTAGGGACATATTAGAATCATTCTTATAGGTCAAAGGTGGTCATAGGTTGACCTATGACCCACTTCGACATATTACATGATGACATATGTCCTTAGGAGTCTTCAAAACCCTAGGGACATATTAGAATCGTTCTTATGAGTCAAAGGGTGTCATAGGTTGACAATTGACCCACTTCAACACATTACATGATGACATATGTCCCTAGGGGTCCTAGGACCCTTAGAAACATATAAGAATGTATCATATGGATCAAAGGGTGTCATAAGTTTACCTATGATGCCCTTCGACCCATTAAATAATGACATATGTACCTAGGGGTTCTAAGACACCTAAGGACATATGCAATCATTCTTATGGGTCAAAGGGAGTCATAGGTTTACCTATAATCCCCTTCGACCTATTAAATGATGACATATGTTCCTAGGGGTTCTAGGACCCCTAGGAACATATTAGAATCTTTCTTATGGGTCAAAAGGGGTTATAGGTTGATCTATGACCCCCTTCGACCAATTACATGACCACATATGTCCCTAGGGGTCTTAGGACCCCTAGGGACATATTAGAATCATTCTTATGGGTCAAAGGGGCTCATAGGGTGACCTATGACCCCCTTCGACCCATTAGATGATGACATATGTCCCTAGGGGTCATAGGACCCCTAAAGACATATTAGAATCATTCTTATGGGTCAAAGGGGGTCATAGGATGACTTATGACCCTCTTCGACACATTAAATGATGACATATGTCCCTAGAGGTCCTAGGACACCTAGGGACATATTAGAATGCTTCATATGGGTCAAAGGGTGTCATAAGTTGACCTATGACCCCCTTCGACCCTTTAAATGATGACATATATAGCTAGAGGTTCTAGGACCCTAAGGGACATATTAAAATCATTCATATGGGTCAAAGGGGGTCATAGGTTGACCTATCACCCCCTTCGACCAATTACATGATGACATATGTCCTTAGAGTTCCTAAGACCCCTAGGGACATATAAGAATCGTTCTTATTGGTCTAAGGGGGTCATAGGTTGACCTATAATCCCTTTCGACCCATTACATAATGACATATGTCCCTAAGGGGTCCTAAGAACCCTAGGGACATATTAGAATCGTTCTTATGGGTCAAAGGGGCCCATAGGGGTACCTATGATCCCCTTCGACCTATTAAATGATGACATATGTTCTTAGGGGTTCTAGGACCCCTAAGTAGATATTAAAATTGTTCTTATGGGTCGAAGGGGGCCATAAATCAACTTATGAGCCACTTTGACCCATATGAACGATTCTAATATGTCCTTAGGGATCTTAGGACCCCTAGGGACATATGTCGTCATGTAATGGTTCGAAGGGGGTCATAAGTTAAACTATGACCCCATTTGACCCATATGAACAATTCTAATGTACCTAGGGATCCCAGGACACCTATGGACATATGTCATCATGTAATCTATTGAAGGGGGTCATAGGGGTCATAGTTCAACCTATGACCCCCTTTAACCCATAATAATGATTCTAATATGTCTCTAGGGGTCTTAGGACAGCTAGGGACATATGTTGTCATTTAAAGGGTCAAAGGGGGTCATAGGACAACCTATGACCGCCTTTGACCCATAAGAATGATTCTATTATGTCCCTAGGGGTCCCAGGACCGCTATGTATATATGTCATCATTAAATGGGTTCAAGGGGGTCATAGGTCAATCTATGACAACCTTTGACCCATATGAAGTATTCTAATATGTCCCTAAGGGTCTTAGGACTCCTAAGGACATATGTCATCATGTAATGTGTCGAAATGGATCATAAGTCAACCTATGACCCCCTTACACCCATAAGAATGATTCTAATATATTGCTAGGGTATATGTCATCATGTAATGGGTCAAAGGGGGTCATAGGTCACCCTATTAGCCCCTTTGACCCATAAAAACTATTCTAATATGTCCCTAGGGGTTCTAGGACCCCTAAGGACATATGTCGTCATGTAATGTGTCCAAGGGGGTCATAGGTAAAACTATGACCCCCTTTGACCCATAAGAACAATTCTAATAAGTCCTTAGGACCCCCTTTGACCCATATATATCATTCTAATATGTCCCTAGGGATCTTAGGACCCCTACGGACATATGTCATCATGTAATGGGTAGAACGGGGTCATAGGTCAACTTATGACCCCTTTTAACCCATATGAATTATTCTAATATGTCCTGAGGGATCCTAGAACCCCTAGGGACATATGTTGTCATCTAATGGATCGAAGATTCTAATATGTCCCTAAGGGTCCTAGGAACCCTAGGGATATATGTTATCATTTAATGGGTCGAAGGGGTTCATAGGTCAAGCTATGGCCCCCTTTGACCCATATGAAGCATTCTAATATGTCCTTAGGGGTCCTAGGACCCCTAGGGACATATGTCATCATGTAATGGACAAGAGGGGGTTATAGGTCAACTTATGACCCCCTTTGACCCATAAAAACGATTATAATATGTCCCTAGGGGTCCTAGGACCCCTAGCTATATATGTCATCATTTAATGGGTCGAACGGGGTCATAGGTCAACCTATGCAACCCTTTGACCCACATGAAGCATTCTAATATGTCTCTAGGTGTCCTAGGACCCTTAGGGACATATATTGTCATGTAATGTGTCGAAGTGGGTCATAAGTCAACCTATGACCTCCTTTGACCCATAAGAATGATTCTAATATGTCCCTAGGGGTCCTACGACCTCTAAAGACATATGTCATCATGTAATGGGTCAAAAGGGGTCATAGGTCAACCTATAACCCCCTTTGACCCATATGAATGAATCTAATATGTTCCTAGGGGTTCTAGGACCCCTAGGGACATATGTCATTATGTAATATGTTGAAGAGTGTCATAGGTTAACATATGACCCCCTTTGAGCCATAAGAATGATTCTAATATGTCCCTAGGGGTTCTAGGACCCTTTGGGAGATATGTCATCATTTAATGGGTCAAAGGAGGTCATAGATCAACCTATGATCCCCTTTGACCCATACGAAACATTCGAATATGTCCCTAGGGGTCTTAGGACCCCTAGGGACATATGTCATCATGTAATGGGTCAGAGGGGGTTATAGGTCAATCTATGACCCCTTTTGACCCGTAACAACGATTTTAATATGTCCCTAGGAGTCCTAGGACCCCTAGCTATATATGTCATCATTTAATGGGTCGAAGCGGGTCATAGGTCAACCTATGACACCCTTTGACTTATATGAAGCATTCTAATATGTCCTTAGGTGTCCTACGACCCCTAGGGACATATGTCATCATGTAATGTGTCAAAGTGGGTCATAAGTCAACCTATGACCTCCTTTGACCCACAAGAATGATTCTAATATGTCCCTAGGGGTACTAGGTCCCCTAGGGATATGTCATCATGTACTAGGTCCTCCTTTGACCCATATGAATGAATCTAATATGTTCTTAGGGGTCCTAGGACCCCTAGGGACATATGTGGTCATGTAATATGTCAAAGGGTGTCGTAGGTTAACATATGACCCCCTTTGAGCCATAAGAATGATTCTAATATGTCCCTAGGGGTCCTAGGACCTTTAGGAGGATATGTCATCATTTAATGGGTCGAACGAGGTCATAGATCAACCTATGACCCCCTTTGACCCATATGAAGCATTCTAATATGTCCCTAGGGGTCCTAGGACCCCTATGGACATATGTCATTATGTGACCTATGACCCCTTTTGACCTATTAAAAGGATTCTAATATGTTCTTTGGGGTCTTAGGACCCCTAGGGACATATGTCATCATGTAATGGGTCAAAGGGGATCATAGGTCAACCTATGACCCCCTTTGACCCATAAGAATGATTCTAATATGTCCCTAGGGGTCCTAGGACCCCTAGGGATATATGTCATCATTTAATGGGTTGAAGGGGGTCATAGGTCAACCTATGACCCCCTTTGACCTATGACCCCATTTGACCCATAAGAACAATTCTAATATGTCCCTAAGAGTCCTAAGACACCTAGGGACATATGTAATTATTTAATGATTCAAATGGGGTCATACGTCACCCTATAACCCCCTTTGACCCATAAGAACAATTCTAATATGTCCCTAAGAGTCCTAAGACACCTAGGGACATATGTAATTATTTAATGATTCAAATGGGGTCATACGTCACCCTATAACCCCCTTTGACCCATAAGAACAATTCTAATATGTCCCTAGGGGTCCTAGGGACATATTTCGTCATGTAATAGGTCGAAGGGGGTCATAGGTCAATCTATAACCCCATTTGACCCATAAGAATGATTCTAATATGTCCCTAGGGTTCCTAGGACTCCTAAGGATATATGTCGTCATTTAATGGGTCGAAGGGGGTCATAGGTCAACCTATGACACCCTTTGACCCATATGAAGCATTCTAATATGTCCCTAGGTGTCCTAGGACCCCTAGGGACATATGTCATCATTTAATGGGTTGATGGGGGTCATAGGTCATCCTATGACCCCCTTTGACTCATAAGAATGATTCTAATATCTCCCTAGGGGTCTTAGGACCCCGAGGGACATATGTCATCATGTAATTGGTCAAAGGGGGTCGTAAGTCAACCTATGACCCCCTTTGACCCATAAGAACAATTTTAATATATCCCTAGGGGTCTTAGGATGCCTAGCGACATATGTCATCATTTAATGGGTCGAAAGGGGTCATAGGTCAACCTATGACCTCCTTTGACCCATATGAAGCATTCTAATATGTTCGTAGGGGTCCTGGGATCCCTAAGGACATATGTCATCATGTAATGGTTTGAAGGAGGTTATAGGTCACCCTATGACCCCCTTTGACCCATAAGAACAATTCTAATATGTCCCTAGGGGTCCTAGGACCCCTAGGGACATATCTTGTCATGTAATGGGTAAAAGGAGGTCATAGGTCATCATATGAGCACGTTTGACCCATATGAAGCATTCTAATATGTCCCTAGGGGTCCTAGGACCCCTAGGGACATATGTTATCATGTAATGTGTCAAAAGTGGTCATAGGTCATCCTATGACTCCTTTTGACCCATACGAATGATTCTAATATGTCCCTAGGGGTCCTAAGACCCCTAAGAACATATGTCATCATTTAATGGGTCGAAGGGGGTCATAGGTCAACCTATGACCCCCTTTGATCCATATTAACGATTCTAATATGTCCCTACGGGTCCTAGGATCCTTAGGGACATATGTCATCATATAATGGGTCGAAGGGGGTCATAGGTCAACCTATGACCCCCTTAGACCCATATGAAAGATTTTAATATGTCCCTAGGGGTCCTAGGACCCCTAGGGACATATGTCATCATGTAATGGGTTATGAACAATTCTAAGACTTTCCTAGGGGTCCTAGGACCCCTAGGGAAATTTGTCATCATGTAATTGGTCAAAGGGGGTCATAAGTCAACCTATGACCCCCTTTGACTCATAAGAATAATTATAATATGTCCCTAGGGCTCCTAGGACCCCTAGGGACATATGTCATCATTTAATGGGTCAAAGGGGGTCATAGGTCAACCTATGACCCCCTTTGACCCATATGAATGAATCTAATATGTTTCTACGGGTCCTAGAACCCCTAGGGACATACGTCGTCATGTAATATGTCGAAGAGGGTCAAAGGTTAACTTGTGACCCCCTTTGAGCCATAAAAATGATTCTAATATGTCCCTAGGGGTCTTAGGACCCCTAGGGAGATATGTCATCATTTGTTGGGTTGAAGGGGGTCATATGTCAATTTATGACTCGCTTTGACCCATATAAAGCATTCTAATATGTCCGTACGGGTCTTAGGACCCCTATGGACATATGTCGTCAGATAATGGGTTGAAGGGGGTCATAGGTCAGCTTATGACCCCCTTTGACCAATTAGAAAGATTCTAATATGTCCCTAGGGGTCTTAGTACCCCTAGGGACATATGTCATTATGTAATGGGTTGAAGGGGGTTATAGGTCAACCTATGACCCCCTTTGACCCATAAGAATGATTCTAATATGTCCTTAGGGGTCCTAGCACCCCTAGGGACAAATGTCATCATTTAATGGGTTGAAGGACCTATGACCCCAGTTGATCCATAAGAACAGTTCTAATATGTCCCTAGGGGTCCTAAGATCGGTAGGGACATATGTCGTCATTTAATGGGTCAAAGGGGGTCATTGGTAAACCTATGACCCCCTTTGACCCATATGAACGATTCTAATATGTCTCGAGGGATCCTAGGACCCCTGAGGACATATGTTAGCATGTAATGGGTCGAATGGGGTCATAGGTCAATCTATGGCCCCTTTTAACCCATATGAATGATTCTAATATGTCCCTAGGGATCCTAGGACCCTTGGGGGAATATGTCGTCATGTAATGGGTTGAAGATTCTAATATGTCCCTAGGGGTCCTAAGACCCCTAGGGATATATGTTGTCATTTAATGGGTCAAAGAGGGTCATAGGTCAACCTATGACCCTCTTTGACCCATATGAAACATTCTAATATGTCCCTAGGGTTCTTAGGACCCCTAGGGACATATGTCAGCACGTAATGGGTCAGAGGGGGTTATAGGTCAACTTATGACCCCCTTTGACCCATAAGAACGATTGTAATATGTCCCTAGGGGTCCTAGGACCCCTAGCTATATATGTCATCATTTAATGGGTCAAAGGGGGTCATAGGTCAACCTATGACACCGTTTGACCCATATGAAGCATTCTAATATGTCCTTAGGTGTCTTAGGACCCCTAGGGACATATGTCGTCATGAAATGTGTCGAAGAGGGTCATAAGTCAACCTATGACCCCCTTTAACCCATAAGAATGATTCTAATATATATGTTGTTATATAATGGGTCGAAGGGGGTCAAAGGTCACCCTATGAGCCCCTTTGACTCATAAAAATGATTCTAATATGTCCCTACGGGTCCTAGGACCCCTAGGGACATATATCATCATGTAATGTGTCAAAGGGGTTCATAGTTCACCCTATGACCCCCTCCAAACCATATGAAAGATTCTAATATGTCCCTAGGGGTCTTAGGACCCTTAAGGACATATGTCCTCGTGGAATGTGTCAAAGGGGGTCATATGTCACCCTATGATCCCCTTCGACCCATATGAATGTTTCTAATATGTCCTTAGGGGTCTTAGGACGCCTAAAGACATATGTCATCGTGGAATATGTTGAAAGTGGTCATTGGTCACCCTATGACCCCCTTCGACCCATATGAATGATTCTAATATGTCCCTAAGGGTCCTAGGACCCCTAGGGACAAATGTCATCTTGTAATATGTCGAAAGTGTTCATAGGTCATCCTGTGACCCCCTTCGACCCATATAAACTATTCTAATATGTCCCTAGGGGTCCTAGGATCCCTTAGGGACATATGTTGTCATGGAATGTGTCGAAAGGGGTCATAGGTCATCTTGTGAGCCCTTTTGACCCATATAAATGACTCCACTAGAAATAATATAGTAAAAATAATAATAATATAGTATAACAATCATATATATATATATATATATATATATATATATATATATATATATATATATATATATATATATATATATATAAAATTTATAGATAATAATAATAATAATAACATAATATATTATATGTTATAATTTACATATGATAATAAAAATAATAATATATTATAGATTATAATTTGTATGTGATAATAATAATATGTATTAATAACATATATATAATATATTACGTTATTATATTTAATAAAAATATAGTAAAAATAATAATAATAATAATAATAACATAATATATTATTATATATTAATAGATTATATACTATATCTTTACATTACGTTATATATATATATATATTATATTATATTATATTATTATATAATACATAGATTATATATTATTTTATATATAATACTTATGTTATTATATAATATATTTATAGATTATATATTATATCTTTACATATTTCATAACTCAAATTAGTTATATCACTTACAAATTTGTTTTTCCCTCTAATTTTTGTGCCTTTCCCTCCAATTTTTATGTCGCCGATATTGGATATCGAATCTCATATCGAATATCCGATATGAGATCGGATATCTGATATGAGATTCGATATCCGATATCATATCGGATATCCGATCTCAAATCAGATATTCGATAAGGCTTGGGCCTTACTTTTCAGGTTTGGTACCTAGATAGGTGAAAAAAATCAGAGCAGATTTTGAAGCGCTTTTAGACGTGTTCAAACTCTATTTTTTTCACATTGCCACTTTTTTGCACACCATGATCCTGCACATACCCTTAATGCATTTAAAATGATTTGTGAGTCCCCTTCAATAACTTAGTTGTTAACTCCTAAATCTCGACATAATATTAGCCCTTCTATTAAAGCCTCTAATTATGCTAGGTTATTAGACATTATCCCCAAGGGCTTAGCTCTTTTGGATAAACATCTACCTTTGTCTAAATAAACAATACATCCTAAACCAGGAAAACCTAGATTCCCCCTCAACTCCCTATCAAAATTTAACTTAGTCCACTCATCAAGAGGGAATTCTCACTTACAATTGATCCTATCTTGTTTATTGACTTGGGAATATATCAAAAGTGGATTGATGAGGTTAAACCAATTTTTATGCATTTCTGCATCCCACTCAGTAAATAAACCTTCCTCTTTATAGGGGTTTCTAAGGTTAATGTTAGCAACCTCTATAATACACGCTTCAAGTTTGTTGAAAAATGTAGTTGTATCCAGCTTATGATTACTAAAAAGTCTCCTATTTCTTTCTTTCCATATTTCCCATAGAAGGATAAATGAGGAAATTTTCCACAGGTTAATCTTAGATTTATCATGTTTCGGCCAAATTTTAACAAATCTATGGGATTATTAGAAAACACAATTTTCTAGTTTAATTTCCTACATAACCAAGTCCAATGGGATTTTGCAAACGAACAAGCATAGAGTAAGTGTTTAGAGATTTTTGAGTCCTTTTCCTAGAGAAGTCGTCGAGAGGCACCTTCATATCCCATTTTAGTAAATGTTTTCTGTTAGAATTCTACCTTGCAAGGCTACCCACAAGAATATACCTACTTTTGGTAAACATGTTGAGTCCCAACATAAATTAAGCAAGATATCAATCTTATCCCATTGTTG
The DNA here is from genome assembly GCA_028749045.1 of Cupressus sempervirens. Classification (NCBI taxonomy): domain Eukaryota; kingdom Viridiplantae; phylum Streptophyta; class Pinopsida; order Cupressales; family Cupressaceae; genus Cupressus; species Cupressus sempervirens. Next base: position 258,679,631 of record CM053792.1, read on the forward strand.
AGAGTTTATATCTTTTCATATCCTAATTTGACTTTGTAATTTCCATCCTTTGAAGCTCCCCATATGAGTTTGTCTTTCCCATCCTCATGATTTGTCTATCTCTTTCTTAGGAATTGTTTGAAAATATATTTTTCTTGTTCTGCAAGAGATTTTTCATTTAATATTTATCATTGCCATCCTCCATATTTCTTATTGTTAATTTTAATTTTATAGTCGCTCACATACTTACCCCATTGATTAATTAGAACATTTTTTCATGTTTACAAGTAAATTTTCATTATTTGGAGAAGGGAGACCATCCCATGAGTCTTCCCAAAATAAAAAGTATTTCCCTAGACCTATATCCCAAGATAGGTTTTTAGATATTAAGGGGTGATAATTCAATATAAAGTTCCATATTCTAGACCTTTTTAGTCGATTTATTATTCTAAATAGAGATATCAAATTACTATTGTTTAGATATTTATGATACAATATATTGGTGCATTTACTATTACGTTCTTTGAACATTCTGCAAATAAGTTTTTCCCCCTAGCCTCATTTTTCCAGCTCAAAATTTGTTATTCCTAATCCCTTGAATTCTTTAGGTTTACAAATACTTTCCCATTTGATCAAGGCTTCTTTTTTTCTTATCACCCATATCTTGCAAGAACAATTCTTGATTTTTATTTCTAATTTCCTTTTTATACCTTTAGGAAGGGGAAGGCATGACATATGACATGTAGGGATGGCTAAAAGGACTTATTTAATCATAGTCACTCTCCCTGCTTTAGTTAACCATTTCCCTTTCTAGCTACCTAAAGTTTTATCCACTTTTCCTAAAATCGAATCCCATGCCATACCATCTCTTATTCCTTTTTCCATATGAATGCAAAAATATTTACAAGGGAATGTACCTTTCATATATCCCATTAATTTACATATATTTGTTTCTAATTCTTCTATAGTATTGATGAAGAAGATTTATGATTTTTTAGCATTAACCTTCTCCTTAGAAGCTTCCATATAATTATTTATTATTTGTTTAAAGTTTTGAGCTTCTTCCAGTGAACTTTCCCCTGGGAGTATAGTGTCATCTACAAATTGTTGATGAGTTACATTAGGTACTTCCTCATTAAATTTTATATCTATAATTTGTCTCTCTATTTGAGCTTTTTTAATAGCTCTTCCAAATGTTGTTGTCATAATAATGAAAAGAAAAGGAGATATTGGATCTCCTTGTTTGATTCCTTTGGATATATTACAAAATCCTTCTAGAGATCCATTGATATGAAGAGAAATTTTTGAAGATGGAATACAATTAAAATTCAGATTAATCCATTGATGTGAGAAGCCAAAGGCTTCAAGAGTTTTACATAAGAATCTCCAATCTACTTTGTGTTAGAGTAATTAGATATTTCCTAATTAACTCTAGTTTCTTAAGCTAAACTTTAGGCATTAATAATTAATTATTTTATTAATTATTTTGATGCAACCTAGGTTAGACCTTTTTAGGTTTTCAATCTCCTTTATAAGGATAATCTCTCATTGTAAACATTAATTGAGAATTAAGATTAATTCACTGTTGATAATAGCAACCTGTTTTTTGGTCATCAAGAATGTCTCATCTATGAATCTGACATTTCTTGCCTCCATAGCTTTTTGCTTCTCTCTTCTGTGGCAAGTGTTTGCATGAAAGTGATTCTTGGGTGCTGTGGGATTGATCTTTCATCAACTTCAACATGGTATCAGAGATCCAGATCTTCATGCCGATGTTATGTTCTTGAGAGATTTGGCATTGATTTTTAGATCTATGGCTTTTAGAGAATTTTGTATTGGATTTGTGTGAGGGGGAACCTATTTTTTGGTGCATTGTGAGCCCAAACGAACATCACCATTGAGCTTAGAGTGCTCAAAAACCCTCATTTTCATATAAAATACGTCTAGTTTGGACGTTGTTGAAATCTAAGTCAAAAAAAAATTTGCACCCAAGGCATTTTGACCTGGGCACACAAAACAAGATAGCATACATGGTGTGTTTGCTCTTGGCTATTTTTGGCCAAACTGGTATCCCATATTGATTTGGCACTAATTGGTATTGATGGTGGTGTTTTGTGGAGCTACAGAACTTATGGGTAATACACTTTTTTTTAGTGTCTTTGTTTGGAGGGCTTACCAACTCAGACGCTTCACATCACTTGGAGATCGCTAACTATGACCCCAATCGGACTTCACACCCATTCTCTATCTACTAGGCCTCGTTTGGTTGCTGGAAGATGAGGGCAAAAATCGGGTTATCAGAGGCAAAACCAGGTTTTGCAAAAAAACTTTGGTGTTTGGTTGGTTAAAATTATAACCTGGTTTTCAATTTCATCTTCCAATTTTGGTCAAAAATTGGAAGAAGTTTCTTCCATTAAAAAGGTGGAATTCGAAATTAGAACCAGGTTTTGAATTTTATGACAATTTTTTTAATAATATTCTGGGGTCCATAGTATATTCATCTTCCGTGTCAACCAAACGGACTATTGACTTTCCAAACCACAAAACCAGGTTTTCGAAAACCTGATTATAAGATAACCTGGTTATGTCAAAAATTCATCTTCCCCAACCAAACGGAGTCCTATGGATTTTAATGCCTATTGACCTATTTTCACTTCATTTGGAAAATATTGAAGACTCTACAATTTGTTTTTGGAACTGCCCTTGCACCTCAACCCTTGCGCCCAACCCACTTACCTCTGGTTTTGGCCCCTTTCTGGGTAGCTGGCGAGTTGAGTGTTTTATGGATCGATGGTTTTTTGAGGGAATGTGTGATTTGATTGGGCTACGTTTCAAATTTGGGCATGATTTCTAAGCCCCTTTCTGTATATTTCCATTAAGACAATTTCTTGTCTTTATCTTTGGCCACGTCACATGATATTTGGCGTGAATTGATTGCTACATCTCTAGTTCCAAAATGTGTAGAAGGGTGATGATTCTAATGAACCTTCTTTTCTTGTTGACGTAGATTTTTTAATATCGGACGGGCGATCCTTTTCAGTTCATGGATCCCAAACCCTGTACCTCTCTAGCTTGCGACCTCTTTTTTAGCCACCATCAGTGGTCAAACCACTTTGTCAGTGCTCATTTTTTTTGCATGGGCGAAAATTGTAGCATTTTTTTAAAAAGGAGAACATAAAGACATTTATTTGTGATAGACTTCAATTGTGGAGAGTATGAGTTTTTTGTTGCATGCAATCTGAGAGAGGACACATTATCTTTTTTTTTTCTCTAGTTTACAAGCCTGGCTGATGTTGGAGAATGACCGTAGATTGGTGGGCATATTTATGTAAGCCCCCATGGTCCTGCGATTCCCTTTATGCCAACCATGTTAAGCTTGGTGTCAAAGTGCAACAAGGAAGTTACCACTACTATTAGAGGAGCCTTGATTTTGGTGATGATTACGGAGTCTAGCAATTTATTCTGGAAACCCATGCGACTTTATTGGAGGTATCTTGATGTTTTGAGGCTGCCTTGCCTTGGCCCTTGATGTCAAGTGGCTTTGTGGTGAACAAAGTTAATGGAGAAGGCGTAGTGCTACTTTGGGGATTCTTTTTTCTACCGATGGGACTGTGTTGCTCTCGTATCTCAACTTCATGACCATCATTTCCACTGCTAATGCTATTGGAATTCACCTCTTTCTTATGGCTGAGACAGATGATTCCTAGGCTGAGGAGTCTAAGTCCAACTTGGATCTTATACTTCTGGAGGGAGAATAGATTTGTTTTTTGGCAACTCATGATTTGTCAGCCCACACGCATGAAGTTGAAGGCATTTTTTTGGGCTAACTGTGTCTTTGTCAATGCTCCCAAAATCTTCCTCTCTTTGTCACATCCTCTATCAGCATAACTTTTGTGGGAGCAAGACTTTATCCTTTGAGGATGTACACTTTTTTTTAACTTGCATGTATTATTCCATGTTAATGTTGATCCAGGTCCCCATGTGCATTTACCATAAGCAAGGTTATTTGGAGAAGGTATTTTGTTTTACTGGAGAGAGTTTGATTGCGCAAGTCCTATTCTATGGACTCCATGCAAGCCCATTACCTCTGGTTTGCATTTCCCACCTTAGGCCCCATGTTCAACATTTGGGCCTTTCATTCTGCCTTAAATGGTGAATGGATCTTTAGTTTTGCATTGGAGTTTTGCATGTTTGGCATTTTTATGGGCTTTAATAATTGTTTGGTTTTTTTTACTTACCTTTTTTGGTGAGTATTATGGCAGACTACTTCGCTTCGTCATGGACTTTGTTCTTGTTGTATGCTCTACAATCACGCCTTGGGGTTTCCTCCATAGTGCCACATGGCCTTCATATTTGCAATGTCTTTGGCAGTTTTCATGATGGTGTGAATATTTGGCCACCTATTTTTAATTCGATACTAGCCCTTTGTCCGGCATTGGTTTTGGATGGTCAGAATTTTTTTCTGATAGGGGTGATTTTATTGCATTTTTTTGCCTCAATGACTATTTGCCCATCAAATTTGGGCTCGTTACTTGCTAATTTCAGTGTTACATCAACATTGCAGCACCACTTATTATCACCTTCTCAGCCTTTGTTTGGACCTACCTTCACATTTTTGCTCATATCTTGGGCATACAGACTCTATTTTCCAAAAATGAGATATCACCAAAAAGTTAGTTCTGAGTCTGTCACAATGATGTAATTAGTTTATAGTTTTGATGCTTTTTGATAGTTTCTTCTGCTGTCAAATTTAGGAGTTCATTTTTGCACTCTAGGAAGCATATCTTGAGCATTCGATCATTGATTTGAGAATTCTTTATATCGTTGAAAATCTCTTTGAATATTTTTCCAATGATGCTGGTTGTTTTCCAAATTCTACTCCAAGCACATTCTAGTTAGTCTTCTGCATTTTTGTATTCTAGTGGATAACTTGGTTGTTTCAAGTCTGGGGATCAATTTCTTTGCTTCAGATGATTAGTCATGACTTGTACTATCATTTGCATTAGTCTTATGTCTCTTCTAATCTATTTAGGCATCATTTCTATGAATTCTTGCAAATGCATTGAGATAAAGTGTCATACTACATCTATATTTTTGTTTCAATTGTTTGCCTTGTTTTGCTTCTAATTCGAGTAGTATCATATGAGGACACTCATATAAATTATTGTATTCTTAGGATTCATTATGTCTTTTTCCTTATTATGCATGCACTACTTTGATAAAGTGCCATGGGGGGCTGATGTTTTGCATTTATTTGTCATCTTCCTTTGTCCAGTGAGTGTCCCCTCTGTGACATTAGCCTCATGACATGTCTGAGATTGATCACCTCAATACACACATATGTACTCTTTTGTACATCTTGATCATGGTTCCTTGATAGCAGTTCTTTTGGCCCACTTTTTCAGTTAACTATCACCTCACCCTTGTCTGCATTAGGGGGGTTATTCTATTGTTTCTCATGCTTCCTTCATTTGATTGATCAACTCTTCAAACTTTGGTATTTCATGCCATCTGTATCTTTGAGTTCAATTTTTTTTCTTTGTGTCTCTCCTAATTTGATGCAGATTACAATCTTCTCTACCTAATCAGGTTCTATTTTAGTGGAGGTTTTTCACATTAGTAGTTACTTTCTACAGAGCTTTGCAGCTTCTACATGCTTTAGTGGTGTTTTACATTATCATCTTTTGTTCCTATATTCTAGGGCATTCCCTAGTTTGGAGGCTTCTTCAATCCTTCACTAGTTTCTTTCAGCATGTTTTCCATCTCTTTTTGGAGTAGGGTTTTTCCCATGTGGCTTTCTCTATTTCTCCTATTTTCAGAGATTTTGTTGTACTTGGGTACCTCATCCAACTTTGTTTGTCATGACTGAATTATACTTTCAGTAGTAGTTTCTATGTTTCTAGCTACTCCCTAAGTTTATCTTTAAGGGGGGGGGGGACCTGTTAGAGTAATTAGATATTTCCTAATTAACTCTAGTTGCTTAAGCTAAACTTTAGGCATCTAATAATTAATTATTTTGTTGCAACCTAGGTTAGACCTTTTAGGGTTTCGATCTCCTTTATAAGGACAATCTCTCATTGTAAACATTAATTAAGAATTGAGATTAATTCATGTTGTTGATAATATCAGCCTATTTTTTGCTCATCAAGAATGTCTCATAGATAGATTTGGCATTTCTTGCCTCCATGGCTTTTTGCTTCTCTCTTCTATGACAGGTGTTTGCATGCAAGTGATTCTTGAGAGCTGTGGGGTTGGCCTTTCATCAACTTCAACACTTTGTCATATGCTTTTTGAATATCCAACTTTATTTACATGCATGATTCCTTACTAGCTTGTACTAAGTGGATTAATTCTTGGATAATAATAATACCATCAAAAATAGACCTATTTGGTACAAAACTAAAGAACAAACATTTCTGGTCATTTAAGATAAAGAATAAAATTAGTCAAAAATGAATAAAATTATTTGATGATCTTTTGGCAACATTTTTTCCCATTAATATGTGTGTGTGGGTGAATATTCATGACCATTTGTTTAGTCACTTTTTGGTAATTTATTTGATCTGCTATATATATAGTTTACTTAAAATTTAATATAAAATACTTATAATAAATACAAGTATATTAAAATATTTATATTATAATAATATACTTAGTATTGATTACACTAATTATATATAATAATAATATATTTATTGTTAACATGTTTATTTGAATTATAATTACTTATTAGTGTGTTATTATTACTAATTTATATTATTAACAATTAATAATAATAATTTAACATCATTATGATTACTTATTAATTTAAACTTGTATTGAATTATTGAACATATTATAGTAAAATGGGGGCATGGTAGCCCACCCTTCTCGAATTTGCTTGTCCTCAAGAAATTGATGTGATTCCAATTGATTCATAGGCCCAATTCATTTTCTTCTTTGAATATACATTAAAATACATGATGTAAAAGTACACATGCTAGTATATGATGTAATGCCCCGCCAAGGGATCCAAAGAATTAACCTAAAATTTCACTAAGTTTGCCAAACAAATTTTTTTTTTTTTTAACATGAAAGTAAATACCACATATAACTTGTACTTAATAACGAAAGCAATAGCAATGTCCATCTAAAAATAAACATAACATACTTAACAGATTTCATTCTTTAAGATCCCTTAACGTGAATTACATACATGTTTCCATCTAGTACAACATCCACATGAAATAATAACGATAAGTCCAATGTTTAAATATTACGTTTCAAATGCTGATTCATCCTCTGTACATGTCACAGGGTATGAAGGCTTAAAAGAATATACATATGTGAAATAAGGTACATCATCCTATTCTAATCCATGATACATCAAAGTAAAGATAATCACATGATACATCATAATAGAAGACATATACATCCATCATATAGATCAAACAAAATAAACTAAGTGCACAGTTCCTCCCAACCGTTAATAGCATCATTAGACCATCGTGGGCCCTAGCCATCCCTCCGTGTGTAACATCCCAAAACACCGAAGAGATCATCGGTATTAACATAATAGGAATGCCACTCCTAACATATACAACATCATATGTAAAAAGTAATCTAACATGCAAATATAAGCATAAGATAACATCATCTAACATATGCTAATCATCAATGAAGGGATACATATCCACCATCACGAAAGACGCATCAGCCACGATGTCTCAATGAATCTCAAATGATAAGAGTGGAAAATACACTACCACCCGACCATGTGGTACCTAAGTGGTCCACTCCCACCGTGCTGAGGAGATAATCTCAAGTCCCAAACAGGCTATCTATAACACATAGCACAAATCTCTATAGTCCAGGAATCATAAAAGTATACTAACTCAAAGGTTCCAAACACGATACTGACATCTACTTCCCAGAGGCACACAATGACATGTAGGAACCTACTATGCAAGCGGAAAAGTGTCATCGCATTTATCTCGTACAAGTTACCCTGGTAGTTAGCTAAACTCCACGGGTCCATACAGATCTCATGCGGCCACTAGTATCCTCTCATACTGACGAGGCATACTATGGAATGCAAGGTCGCAACCATGCATTCTCACTACTCCCATCCTAGCCTATACAAGCACTCAAGGCATGGGCGAGAACCAAAACTCTTATCTTTTTAAGTTCATTCAGTTAGTATTAGGTGTGAATGTTATCACTTATTAATCCAACTTACAATGAGTTACCCTGGCAGTCTCTTAGGGCCCCGGCCCCCATTGCAAGCCACTTCCCATCACTACATGCAGATATCCTACCCTAATGCTCATGGAATCATAAATCTCAAAATCACAAAAGATAATCCATAAAAAGAATCATCAAATAAGCATCAAATATCCATAACAAGAATCATCAAATCTCCAAGATAAAAATCATCAAATCTCCATGAGCATCCGAAAAGCATCCATAGAAAATCATGACCACAACAGTTTTCTATTGGCAACTGAAGGCATCACTGATAATCATAAGTATCCATTGGTTCTCAATAACCAAAATATATCTCAAAATAAATCACCATAATCATTGGTTCTCAACAAGCAACCAAGAATATCTCAAACTCATACTGATCGAAGACTCCAAAATGGTTGAGTCAAGCATGTCACAACATGACATCATCAAGAATAAATCCACATTTTAGTCCCATCATAGTGACTAGAAAGTAATCCAAGGATAACTGATCGATGAATCAAAAATGATTAGCTCAAGTGTCTCATAATCAGTAAATACAAACATTTCATAGAGCATACGATCACATTACCATGGTTGGGCTTATAAAGATCGAGACCAAATAAGATCAACATGCCAACACATCGCATAACCTCTGAGCTTCTGGTAACAACCTAAGACTGGTCAACACTAGTCAACCCAAAAATCCAAAACAAGAAGCATAAAGAATACACGATGCAAACACATATTTTGGTTTTGCTATCTTACATAGTTGAATCAAGTGTAGAGGTTTTTCAGTTTTCTATTTGCAAGTATATTTTCAAGTGTCTTAAGTTTCATCATTTGACCTACAAGTCAACCCGTTTGTTCCCCGATAACATTATCCTTCCATTAATAAGAATTACATTTAAAGAATAACTAAAAGATAAATATTCACTAAACTGATCATCATTGACCTTTAATTAAATTGTTCTCTTATTTAACCATGATCCATATTCTAATTGATTAGCCTTTCAACTTTTCTAAGATCATTATTCGTTATATTATAAGAGGACCAATTATCATTCTTCGAATAAGAGATTATAACTTTATTTATCTCAATCCATTAACATAGGTACACCATCCATGACCTCTTAACATCTTTTAGTTTTCAATTAGAAACTTAATTAAGTATTACTAAAGTTTGAGTCTTTTAATTTAATCTTTATCATCATTGACAACCATATAATATCTAAAGTCATAATTCAAGTCATAAGACTTATCAACTTCGATATAGATAATCTACAATCTCATTAAAAGAATTATATCAATTAAATCTCTATTACATGACTTGATTACTAATTAAATCTAATTAACTCTTATTAATTGATTTAATTAATAATTGCATAACCACAGGAACGTTCTAATTAACATCAGTTGACTAATAACTAACTAGAATTCTGTAATTTAAAAGTCAACTATAATTCAATACTCAAATGATCATATTAATAATTCAATAATAATAACTTGTTAATATTTAATGACAAGCTATATTGGGAATCTTATTATTAAATCTTTAATGATCACATACATCACTCTGCAACAATGTTCTCATTTATATTTTAATAATAACAAGTTATAATAAATCCTCAATACCAGATATTATTATCTCAAATAAGTTTTTCCTATGTACGTTGATTCAGTTAACTGATAATCCTTCAAATTATTAACCAATTCAATTTGATTAATATCTTTTATAGTACTTCGATCATTAACTAATCTCCTTTAGAGTAACTCTGTTCGTATTAGTTGATAACTATTTAAACTATTTATACTATTATTTATTAATAGTTTGTTAGACCCAACAAACATTAATAAATAATAAACTTATCACAACTATAAATAATCAATCTAGAGAACTTTTACATAGAACTTCATTAGCTAACTTTTAATACCATTAAGGTATTCAAACGTATTAACCAATAGCATAATAATTCAATCTTAATCCAATATCATTTAGAATTTTTAAATTTAAATCAACATAATATAACTTATCATCTTACAATTATTTATTCAATATTAAAATCAACCATTTTCTAATTGTTCTAATAATGTTTTGTCTATACAAAAGTTGTTTGAAAAAAATCCCTACCACAAACCAATAAGACTCATTGTAGTTTTTAACATGAATAATTTTCAAATTCTTAGCATTATCATCTTCATTAAACAACTCTAAAATTGTTTAATAGTATTCAATATACATTATAAAAAGTCCACTATATAAACTATATTAAAATCTCTCTTTTTTTAATCCATTTACTTAGATTGACTAATAATTAACTACACTTCTTCTACTATTAACTAATCTTAATTAAATTTGATTTAATTAGATTAGATAATAGACCATATAAAACTAATGCATATTAATAAGATTCTAATAAGAGAAGATTGCAATAATATCTTTAATTCATTAAATAATCTCTAATAGATAATCTCTAATCAAATTTATTGATAACTATTTAAATAATTATTTATTAATAGTTTGTTAGACCTAACAAACATTAATAAATAATAAACTCATCAAACTATATTTCTATAAGTCTCATTAGTTATTATTTAACTAACCTTTAAGGCATATCAATAATTCAAATCGTAGCTATGTTATAACAATGTTATAATGTAACTATGACTCCTTGTCAATATAATAATAATTATTTAAATCTAAATCCAATATCATTAAAATTTGAGTCTGTTAATATTCATCATTAAACACTTTTACCACCCCTTAACTATATATTAAATAGTATTTAATATACATTAAATAATTAATATTAAAAGTCATCCATTCTCTATCTATCAGCTCCATCCACAAACTTTCCATTGAAAATCTCCATTAATTCATTTAGAACATTCTTATTAGTCTTTAGACTAATTAAATAATTATTAAATTCTAATTATATTACTTTAATATATTATTTTTGTGAAGTTTAAGCATAAAGAACTCTTGGTTATGGGAAATGAAGAGACATCCGTTCTTGAATAAAATAGTCCCAGTACGACGGCCATATCTCCTTAATGAACTGTTGGATCGAGCTAAAATTTAAATATGTTGGAGAGGGCCAAGTTGCGCTGATTCTGACTGGAGTGATCGAATAAATTTGATCCCGATAAAAAGTTATGAATGACTGAATTCGGTTTTATCTAAGAGGCAGCGATAGGACAATTTGTGATGAATTAAGAATTTCCTCTTAAAATAATTGTTCTCTAAATTTAACCATAAAACGGTTTGTTCATATGCATTTAAAAATATAATTGATAGAAATATTACATCTAATTATTCGAATTTTCACCATAAATTTTTTATTTTAATTCCAAATCTTGTCTATCTAATTTCACAATATAAATTCGAACCCAAACCCGATTAAGATCTAATTATTTCTCCTTATTTGGATCTAAGATTTTTCTATTGTTTTCTTCTCAACCAAATAAAATATTTTGATTCCAATTTCAACTAGTAGATTTAATCATAGAGAGTATTTAGACACATAAAACAGATATGATGAAGATAGGAAGAGAAAAAGTGCAAAGGAAATATGAGAATATCACGAGTGCACCTAGACACTGATGCTAATTTGCCATGCCTCAGACGTCCATAGAAAATCCCTTCCTTCTCCATCATTCGCAATTCTTCCAAAAATCCAAGCCGATCGAATCTTGCAAGTGATTAGAAGTGCTAGAAGGAGCATAGAAGCAAGTAGAAAATATATGAGCATATGAATCTTCTCCCATGCATGTAAGCTTTGAAGCTTCTATTTTTGCTTGTAACTCGTGGCTTTCCTTAAGCTTGTAGCTTCCATTAAACTTGTAGCTTTCATTAAGCTTTTCTTTTAAGCTTCTATGAATGCCTGAATATCAAGAGCTCTCAAGAAACCTTTGGAATGCTTCTTAAAACCACTGAAAGGTGTCACCAACTAAGTATGGGTCTTTTCCAATTTTTTTTGATGAGTCATAGAATTGTAGACACCTTGTGCTTAATTGATGCACTAACTCCCATGTTGACACATATTAATTCCCATGCAAGCTTATAACTCCAATTTGCTTTACTCTTTCCAATTTTATTTATTAAGTCTCATGCACTAACTTTAATATCTCCACTTTTCAATATTAATATATTTATATTTTAATCATATGAGATTTAGAATCTTTTAATAATTTAAAATATATTTTCCACTTTTAAATTTCATTTTCCAAAACTTTATTGCTAAAATATTTATTAGCTTTAATAATAATATTATTTAGTCATCTATTTAAAAATGAGCTCCAAATATATTATTATTAAAATAAATATTGTCACATTCTACATTTAATATTATAACTTTTATCTTCCAATTTAATTATTTTATTTAATTAATTTTCTAATTAATTAAATAAAATAAATATCAAAATACCATATTAATTTTCTATTAAATTAAACCATTAACTAAATCTTTTAATTAGGCTTAATTAATAGAAAATACTTCAAAGACTCACAAAGGTAAAAATACGAAAAATTCATCATAGTCAATATATATACAAATCAAACCAAGGGGTTTATATCATGAATTACATCATCTGACGCATTCAGAGGGTACTCAACTCAGATACTTGTCCTAATTTTTCAATTAGAACAAATGGCTTAAAGGGTTGGGATTTGGACTTGAGAATTTATCTCCCCTCTCTTATCATTGAGATAATGTGATAGGGTATGCTCATCTTGGCAATTCAAAGAAGTTGATACCCGGTACCTACAACCTGCATAAAAATTATGCATGTACAAGCACAATATATACTAAACTAAGCAGGCAATGGCAGGAAGTGGTGCATCGTGTAGATCTCGACTAGCAGGTGACTACGACTCCCTTCCTTAACCACATCAGACACACCATACAAAAGCAAACACACAAAGCAAACACGCACACCATACACATGCAAGTATGGGGTAAGTATCCATAAGAAAACACATATGATAATAAATCATCTTACTAATCATCATTAATAACTGCAAACACTAAAAATAATCATCATACATATATGAAATGTAGAGTCTAAGTAATCTCATCACATATCAACTGAATCCATAGCACAATATCTGATAATCTCATAATAATGTTACTAACCATCAACATGAAACTAGCTCTAAAAGAGTTCAGCAATGATAACAAAATGGAAACCAGGGGCACGCACTACATATGATGATGACCTATGCAAAAACATATAAATGAAGGCACAAAGTAGACACATTAATGCATGAAGACACAATACAAACATGAGGTAGACACATGAATGAATGAAGACACAAAGAAGACACGAAGAAAACATGTTAATGCATGAAGATACAATGTAAACATGAAGCATACATGTTATAATTTGAAATAAGAAAAGGGTTAAGGAAATGTTTTACCAACTTCAATCACAAATGTCATGCTTCTTTTCTCCATTTAAAAATCAAACGTTCTTGAAGATGCACCTAATTTCATTGTAGATGGTAGATTTACAGTTGCTTGAGTTTGGACACGATCAATGTGGGGTTCCCATATTGGGATTATCTTTCACCAACATAAGTGATTTACTCTATCCCCCATGCACACTCCCTACCCACTTGGTATGTGCAACTCTATAGTGGATGGTAGATTTATAGTTGCACAAGTTTGGACACAATCTACTTAAGATTCTCATCCCAAGTGAGTGATTTAATCCTCCCACTGTGCAAACTCCCTATCCATTCGATATGTGCTTAATTTTATAATGGATGGTTAGATTTACTATTGCTCGAGTTTAGAAATGATCTACTTGTGATTCTATTACTCCAAAGTAAGCAATTTACACCTCCCCCTATGCACATTCTCTATCCATGAATTTAAGCACATGGATTTTCAATGATGCCCCTTTGTGAGACATTTATCTATAACTCCAAGTTTGTTCCTCAGGGTTACAACTTGTAACCTTCCTTCCTAATTTGTTGTATTGGATTTTCTTGGGAGTTTCTTTTAATCTTGATTGTGGGCCAATGCTCGCATAATATGTAAGATCGTTGAACAAATCTTATTCTTTGATCGGACATTTGATGATCCTAATTTGATGGATTGATAATTTTTCGTTCTTTGTTATAATATCAATTCTCCCTTATATTGATGTGTTCCTCATTCAGCACATTTCACCAAACACTTGTAATATTCCTTCTTGAAATCCACCCTTCTTTAATTTTTAATTTTCAACTTAAAATATAAAATGAATTTTATTTATACTGTGAATCACCTTACTATTGCTTACTTATAGTTCTTATCTTATCTTACACCCTTACTCCTTCAAACCCATTCACTACTTAATATCTTTAATATATTTCTCTTTGCTTTAATAACCTTATGCCTTAGACAAAGTCATCGTCTTTTCCCATCCATTGGGATGAAGGATACAATCATTTCAATGTTGAACAACTTTAAGATTTCAAAGGCGAAGATTGCTCTTCTAGCTCTGAGTTTTCTGTGAATTCAATTTCTGATATAAATCCACAAGATGGCAAAATGTTTGGTTTTGATTCACTTGTAATGATCTATTTCTCATCATTTAAGATAAAGAACAAAATTAATTGGAAATGAATAAAATTATTTGATGATGTCTTGATAACCATTTGTTTAGTCACTTTTTGTGTATATATATATAGTTTACTTAAAATTTAATATAAAATACTTATGATAAATACAAGTATATTAAAATACTTATAAATTATAATATTATACTTACTATTGATTACGCTAATTATATATAATAATAATATATTTATTGTTAACATGTTTATTTGAATTATAATTACTTATTAGTGTGTTATTATTATTAATTTATATTATTAACAATTAATAATAATAAGCTAGCATCATTATGATTACTTATTAATTTAAACTTATATTTAATTATTAAAAATATTATATAAAATGGGGTCATGACAACTTTGTCATATGCTTTTAAAAAATCTAATTTCATTTACATGTAGGAGTCCTTATTAGTTTGTACTGAGTGGATTAATTCTTGGATAATAATAATACTATCGAAAATAAATCTATTTGGTACAAAACTAGTTTGTTCTTCTAAAATAAGTTTAGGTAAAAAATAATTTAATCTATTAGATAAGGCTTTAGAAAGAATTTTGTAGATAGTGTTGCATAATGCTATAGGCCTAAAGTCTCATGGCTCTTCATAATCATATTTCTTTGGAATTAATGCTATGAATGTGTTATTAATTTCATTCAAAAGAGAGCCTAAACTCTTAGTTGCTTCGATCAACTTCCATAAATCATCTCCTATTATATTCCAACATTGAGATTTATCTAGATTGAGCTAAAATAAGAACCTCTTTTATTTCTTCCTTGGTGAACTTTTTCTTTCAGATTTTATTGTCCTCTTTTGAAATTATTTTAGGGATTCATCTTAACATCTTGGTTTGGGCTGGTAAGTTAGAAAATTCAAAATTATTTGGCGTATCAATAAAATATTTAATGAAGGTTTCAACTATTTCATTAGGTTTTTCAGTTATCCTACCTAAAATGTTTTAAATTTTTTCTATTTTATCCATGTTTCTTTTGTTAATATTACTATTGTGAAAAAAATTGTGTTCATGTCTCCTTCCTGTAACCAATTTTCTCTAGATTTTTGTTTCCAGAAGATTTCTTCTTTTGCTAGGTTAGTTTCTTATTTTGCCAAAAGGTCTTTCTCTTTATTATATTTGTCATTATCCATTCCTTAATAATTTCTTAATTTAAGTTTTTTAGCTCTATTTCATTCTCAAATTTTTCTTTGAAATTCTTATTAAAGTGATCCTTATTCCATATCTTAATTGTTCTTTTTAGTGATTACAATTCAAATACAAAACAAAGAAATAATTATCGTACAAAATTTTCCTCGTGCAACCATTGATTAATTTTGTTAAGAAAATTTGTATCTAGAAACTACATTTTTTCATATTTAAATGGGTTTCTCAAAGGTTTTTGAGGTTTCACAATTTCTAGCCTTGTCGGAAAATGATCAAAGTCTACATTTGGAAAAATGACAGTTCTTAATAGATGATTAAAGGAAATAAAATTTCCTTTAAAAATAAATACATCCATTCTCTCAGCTATGTTACAAAAAACAATACGTCCATTATTCCAAGTAAAGATCCCATTAGAGGATGAAATATCTAAAAGATTGTTTTTAATAAACAATTCATTAAAATCATTCATTACCTTAATATTGTTGAAAGAACCTCCTTCTTTTTCTTTAGCATCTAGAATTGCATTAAAATCCCCCTCAATAAAGATGTTTTCTGATGAATTTGAATCTAAGAAGTTGCTTATCTCATTCAATAAATCTTTCTTGTTTGTAGTAGTTGTTGGATCATACACATTATTAATAATAAATTGGATTTCAATATTGAAACTTTTGACTTTACCTCCCATCCAACTATTATTAGTTATTAGGGGCAAAAAGTCAATACATCTTGGATCCCATAGAATACCAATCCCTCTAGAGGCTCCAATTGATTTTACTAAATCTATTTTCCATATTCCTAAATTTCTTCTTAGTTTTTCTCCTTCTTCCTTATTAATTTTTGTTTCTTGTATAAAAACTATATCATATTCAAATAATGTTAAATTGTGTTTAAGGAGTCATTTTTTGTTATTGTAATGCCCTGCCCAAAGATCCTTGGAATACAAGGATAAAATATGCAATAAATAATTTTTTTCTTAAGATAAGTTACTAACAACAACATAAAGTAATCATGTGCAAGAGTGAGATAGCTATACAAGTTAATAAAACAAGGAACATGGCTAAGCTCACATGTTCACTTACACCAGCGAAAGTCTTACATATACTTGCAAAGAACTCCAATTAATAAACCATAACTAACAAACCAAAGATCACACAAATCATGAGAATACACAGGGAGAGATTTTCTTTTTGAGCCCCAAAGAATAAGTTCCTAGCATGGTTAAACATACAAGTCCATTTTCAACTAAACATAACATGATCAAGAATTACAAGAAGAGACCAACAACGACCACACACAAGACAAGGGCTCAAAATTACAACTACTTACCTACTGGACACCATGCTAAAAGAAAAATGTTGACTCCTGAAATTTGGCTAAGTCTAAATTTTTTAAGCCCTAAAATTTCCTAGAATCTTTATCTTAACATGAAGAGGTTTCGAACCTATCTGAAATGAATCGTCATATATATTAAAATATATCTTAAGTATAATGAATTAAATATACATCAACTTAACGATATATTTTAAACCCCATACCAAAGCTATTTTCAACTAGGAAGTTGTGCAACCCTAAAAGGGTACCCAAAACACACTTCGACTCTCAACTGAAAAGTCTAGAGATACATGTTTTCTTGAGCAAGATTTTGCAAGAAATCAGGCGACACTTTTCCAGTGTCATATGCCATTTCATAGTACTATTGGGTGATACTTTTCCAATATCGCATGATATTTCTTACTATTACTAGGCGACACTTTCAGGGATCACGCAATAGACCTCAATACTACCATGTGACACTTTGCTAGTGTTGTATGACAAAACTTACTACTATCATGCAACACTTTCCAGTATCACACAATATTTCTCCTTAAGACATGTGATACTTTTCCAATATCACCCAATGCTGAATTGTTTTTGCCCAGGCTTGCAAAGAAACAACCCAACGAACAATTTAAAGGGGAAAAGATTTAGAACCTCCACACTGAGGAGTACTAGATTCATAATAATCGAGGCTCAAATAGTCAAATGAATGAAATACAAAACACAATGCAACAAGAAGGAGAAAACATCTATCCATCTAATCCATAACAACATATAAAAGAACATGCAGAAAGCAACATCGCAATGTACATATATGGTTCATAAACCAAACATCATATGAAGGAATACATAAGTAACTAAGCACCAAAATAACTAAAACTCGTGCTTGGTTCCTCCCATCCATAATAGCGTCATGAGACCTCAAAGGCCCTAGCCATCCCCCGAGCATGAATCTAAAATTTCCAACAAGATAGTTGGAGTTATATTATGAGACTATTCTTACCAATACTATCAATAACAACATAAGGGAAAAGTACACCCAATCATGCTAATCTATGAATAGCAACACTATCCCAAGACATGGTAAGGAATCTCATCTAAACCATAAGATACAACATCATAATAAGGAATGCATCAAGAAACAACTACTATCATCTAAACATGATATCAAATATTGCATCCAAAGAAAAATATAAATCACAAGGAAACATACTCTGGATACACCAAAGTACCAAGTGAATATCCAACATTACCCTCAAATTAGAAATAGAACATCACTGTACATCAGTCCTCAGCAGTGGTATAGGTGACTACTCTTATCAACCACATAAAACCTGTAGACCCACTCCCACCATGTTGATGGAGACAAGAATCCAACCACAATCATTGAAGACAATCACCCATGGATAACACAAATGCCAATCAAGAACATGATACCAACATCTATATGCTCATGAAGACAATGCAACAAATTAGGTCACTGGTTAGATCCATTGTGGATAACTATGCAGGGACTCTAGTGGAGCATCATTACTTGCCATCGAGTAGCACAAGTACTTTGAGCCTTCGACCAACTATCTTAGGAGGCCAAACTCATAATGTATCTTTGATCAACTCTCATAAGAGGACAAATATTGTGCCTTTGATCAACTCCCTTAGGAGGCTAGACACACACACCTTTGATCAACTCCCTCAGGAGGCCAAGTGTTCCATATTCTTATCTTTCATTAAGTTTTAGCACCCATTTAATAATTTAGTTATCACTTGTTAGAACTTCTTCACGATACCTTGTCAAAATACAATCGAGGTATACAAGAGAAGCCACTCCACATGTCTACCCTACATACCCATGCTCATCTCGCAATAAGTATCCAAAGGAATTACAAGCTCCCAACCCAACCCCAAATGAACAATCCCTCATCTAGCCTATATCCAAGATTTTGAGTCTCACAATATCCTATCAAATGCATGTGCACACGCTCATGTGTGGGCACAACCAACTACACAAAACAATCAAGTAACCAATGCAAGGGTTGGATATGAGAAAAGAAACAATCAAACAAGTACAACATTCTTACTCAAATAACCTATATCCAAGAATACAAATGTGATACACATCCCAATGCAAACATAAGGATGCAACAATGGCCGAATTGAAATTCTACATATAATCAAAATCCATGACCAACACCATGCCAAGAAAACCCAAGAAAACTAGGCAACACACAAATTGAGGCAAAAACCTCAAAAACTCAATGTTGACAAAAATCCACAAAAAGAAAACCCATTCTAGCCTTGGTTAAATGAGCCACATAAATCCAATAAAAATTGGGGTTGAACCCCGTATGAAAAAGTGATTAGCATAATGTTGAAAACCCCAAACCCCCATCCCAAAAAATAGAAAAATGCATATGCTCGCCCAACCTGGTAGAGCTAGCAATTAGAAACGGAGGGGAACACTATTTCTCAACCTGCTTACAAAGGGCTACCAAAAATAGAAGTAGAAATAGAGCTGAAACAATAAAATAGGAGAGCCCTACCTAACAACCAAAAGGGAAAATACAAGAACCCAAGAAGTAAAACAAAAACCTCACAAAAACTTCTAAAATTCAATGCAATCCAAGGTCTCCCCAATCTGGATCCAACGGGACCAACCTCCCCATGCCCATAGCTCCTCTAGTGAATATAATAGTATTTCCTCTTGAAGAGGGTTTGGAATTTTCTCTCAAATTTCTATTTTAAAAAGAAAGAAGTGAGGAATAAAATTCCTTTTTAGATATATTCACTTTTCAAGTGAATAAAAGGATTAGGGTAATTAACCAGATCACACAGTTAAACCCTTAATCAACTCAAACAAAAGCATGATATTCCAAGTAATTGGAATTCAACTACAAAAAAGCTACTAAGAATTAAATTAAATTAAACAAAGCCCAAAATTCCCTTTGAACAATAAATACAATAATTAGATAACTTCCATGACCACTGTGGATTCTTAAATGCACAGATAGACTCACGTGTCTAATCACATAATGCATTATGAATCTGGATTTACCAATTATGAGAGGATTAAAATAACAATAAAAGATACATCATCCATACAAGGACGATATTGGCTCAACATGAAAGGTCTGATCACTAACTTTATATGCCACTACCAGGGATATAAGTCTTGTACAATAAACAAACACAATCAACTGTAGATGCACAATATATAATAGCCGAAGAAACAATTATATGAAATCACATAATTAAAGCATCTAATTAATTTCATTAAATTAATATATTTAAATTTTTCATTTGCACAATAGTAAAATATTACTACAAAAACAATGTAAATATTTATAGCACAATCACATCACAAAGAAAGATCATCAAGCTAGGATTTACAGAAATCAAATGGGAGAGGCACTACAGTAATGGGCATTTAGTCCCGTAATATTCCATGTGGTTATCTTTGTGAGTCCAAAGAAAGGAGCCTCCCTTTTTTTGTGCTTAGAAGATCATTAATCTTTTTCTAATTTTTGGCCAGACTTGTAGCTGCTCTAAGTCCAACTAAGGATTTTCTCCCTCTTTTACTGCAATTTTTACCACATTTTGGATTATCTATGCCTTTTATATTTTCCTCAATACTGAGACCGTCTAAAAAAAATTTGCATTATGTATGCTATTATTAATTGATTTATCTTCCTCTTCATCCAAATCTTCTTTCTCTAATTCCTTTATGATTGCATCACCAATATTTTTATCATCTACTACTATGTCTAAAGGATTGCAAGAGTTTTCACTAGCTCTAACTTTATTTATAATGTCTAATTGAAATTTTCTAAAGCTTGGATTTTGAATTCTTCCCAAAAAGTGTATTCCTTGACTTATAAGGTTCTAATTTATAAAGATTCCATTTATCGGGAGATTCTTCTTGGTTAATAACTTCATATTCTCTTAAGAAATCTTCTACCTCTATGGAAATGCAGTTTTGAATTTTAGCTCTATTTTCTAGTAAATCCTTATTAGGAACATAATTAGCCCCATTCTCTTTATAAACTACAACCAAATTTGAGGTTAGTTGCTTTTCTTCAGTTCCCTTATCTAAAACAGTTGTATTTGTGTGACGTATTAGAGAAGCATTATTTACTAAATGATTTTTAGAGAAATGATTTTCTTTAAAATCTTTAAAGACTCATCTTCTACCTATAGTTTGTCTAATTATATATTTTTTTTAACTAACCAATTTTTCTCTTTAATAGCTTCTTCACTATTCTCATATTTTGAATCCAAAGCTAAGTTCTCTAGATAATCATCATTATTTACAATCATATTATCACTTGATTTTAGTTCCATTTGTCCTTCTATTTTCTCTTGTTTATTTAGTCTATAATCCTCTTCAAAAATATTTTAGTACCTCCAATTAGTGTTTGCCAAAATTTATACAAGTTTCTCTTTTTGTTTGAAATATCTTGATTAAAATGGGTAAGCATATTGTCTCGATTTATATCTAATACTTGATTAACCCTACTGTTTTGATTCTTGAGATCATTAATGTCTATTAAAACATATTCTATTAAGGATTTTGAAACCATAAGGAGCTCTTTAAACTTATTAATAGTTCTATTGTTATTACTCTCCATGTTAATAACACTTACCCTTGCTACATTATCTGCTATAGTAGGTTTAGTCTTCTGAATAATATGTTTAGATTTACCTTTCTATTTTTTATTTTTAGATTGACTTTTCTTTTTAGACCTTTTTGGTTTATCTCTTTTTATTTTCCCAAGTTCTTTAATAGGAGATTCTCTAATTATATCCTTACTTAGATTCAAATTAGTGTTTCACACAAGGATGAAGATTAAAGGTTGTCAAATTCTAAATTATTATCTTCCTTTATTTCAGAATAATATCTTGTTGAGAACTTAAGGGAGAAAAAATATTTCCATTTACTATTTGGGATATGGGATCTCCAAAAGGATCTTTATTCGATTGATTATTAATTATTTGAATTTTGTTGGAGCTATTTTCTGATTGTATTATAGTTTGAAAAATATTAATCTTATGATTAGGAGACAATAATGTGCTTAATCTTTCTTCATAATCTGAATTTTGATCAACCACTATACTATGTGGATTTTGAGCTTTTTCCTATTACATTCTTCATAATCCAAATTTTGATCAACCACTATACTATGTGGATTGTGTCTTTTTCTCATAATATGAGTTGATCACATATGTCATTAATATCCTCAATAAATATATTTTGACTTTTACATTTTTTACATTGTTCTAATTTCTTAATTTTGTTTTAAAAAATTGAGCAATCTAAGCAATAGTTATCTATTTCTTTTGCATCCTTTGTTTCTTCTAAACTAACTATTTTATTGTCTATATATCATTCTTCTTACCTTTTTTATTTAATGTAACTTCCTTTTTATTATTGAATTTATCTAATAAATGATGTTTTTAGTTGGATTTTGAATTTAAATTAGTTTCTTCTTCCAGAATCTATCATTCTTCAATCTCTAAATTAGGGATACGGATCTCACTCTTGAGTTGTGGCCCTATTTTTTGGAATTCTATAGGAAAGATTTCTTGAAGGGGTCAATTTATATCAATACACTTGAGGTTTTGGTCTAGGGATGAATCTATTTTGATGATATTTTTTATTTTCCCTACAACCCTTGAAATATTTAAATCATAAAAGGTCTATTTGTAATTAATTTTAAAGGTTTAAAAATATTAATACCTTAATCCAAGTTTATAAGGAGGTTTATGTTATTAGAGGTTGCATAATTTGAATCAATTCCAATGAGCCCACCTATGGCAGAACCTATACATTTAAGGATATGTAGATGGTGTTAGTTTGTGGTGACTGATTAGGAAAGTATTCTACATACTTCATAAATTCTTTGGAGTTCAAAAAAAATTTGGGCCATGGCCGACGTGGTAGCTGACATATGGCCAACATGTTGTAACCCTAAAATGGCATAAAATACTTGTATAAAAGGGCTTAGGGTTAGGTATTTTCATTAAGTTGTGATGCAAAATTGGTTCTTGTGGTGATATTGAGTTGTAAGGGATTATGGATTGTAATCAGGTTATACTCACTGGATCGTAATAATATCGGACTTGTTGTTTGGTGGACGTAGCCCAGGGATTGGGTGAACCATGTTAAATCTTGGTGCCTTGTGTTCTTTTCTATGTGATCTATTATTTTTTGTTATTGGTTATATTTGCATGTAATTATTATTTCTGTCGGTGGTTTAATCCTAACAAGTGGTATCAGAGCCTAGTTGTTTTTTCAATTATCCTTTGCAGGAAAGTCTCACGATTGAGTGGAAGTGATGGTAGATGATGTTAATCTGAGGGTTGATAGGTTTAATGGGTAGAACTTCCAATTATGGAAGACGTAAATTGAAGATTATCTTTATCAAAAGGATTTATGGAAGCCATTGGAAGGCAAAGTCAAGAAACAGGGATCTATGTCAAATGATGAATGGGATCTTTTGGACAAAAAGGCACTTGGAAGCATTCAATTATGCCTGGCACCATCGGTGGCATTTAATATTACAAAATTAAAGACGACAAAAGAGTTGATGAAAACCCTAGTGATGCTATATGAAAAGCCCTCCACTTCAAACAAGGTATTTCTCATGAAGTGTTTATTTAATATGAAAATGGCAAAAGGTGGATCTGTTGCAAATCATTTAAATGAGTTTAATACTATTACTAGTTAGTTATCTTTTGTGGGTATCAATTTTGATGAAGAAATTAGGGCTCTCTTGATTTTCTATTCTTTGCTTGAAAGCTGGAATGGCTTGGTAATGGCTATGAGTGATTTTGTTCTTGGACCTAGTACCCTAAAATGTGAAGATGTGATTGATGTTGTTTTGAGTGAGGAAACTCATAGGAAAACCTCAAGTGGATCTACATCAGGAAGTGCTTTGAATGCACAAAGTAGGGGTAGAATGACTGAGAGAGGAAGTAACTCTAGAAATTGTGGGAAATCAAGAGGAAAGTCAAAGGGGAGGAGGTCTCAATTGAGAGGACCGAACAACTGCTGGTACTGTGGGAAACCAGGTCATAAAAAGAAAGATTGCTGAAATCGAAAGAAAAATGAAGGAGATAAACTAGATGGAGAGAAGGAGGCAAATGTGGTAAGTGAAAAATCCGAAAAGGATGCTTTTCTTCTATCTTTAGAAAGTGTTGATGATTCATGGGTTTTAGATTCTGGTGCTTCATTTCATGCTACACCTCATAGAGGTTATTTCATTGATTATGTCCAAAGGGATTTTGGAATGGTTTATTTGGGGGATAATGAACCCTATTAGATTGTTGGAAAGGGAAAAATTAAGATTAAATTGCAGAATGGGAATTATTGGCTACTACATGAGGTAAGACATGTTTCAAGCCTGAGTAGGAATTTAATTTCAGCAAGGCAACTCAGTGATGAGAGTTGTGTAATTACTTTTAATGACAAAAGTTGGAAGGTTTCAAAAGGTTCCCTTGTAGTAGCAAAAGGTATGAAAGTAGGCACCTTATATCTTTGTGGAGGTCATATTGTTCCTTCTACTTTAATTGTTTTAGAGAAAAATGAATGTTTAGGAACAATTGTTGCAAGTAGAATCCGACCATAGGGGTGTTTTTCTAGTCGGCTCCTTAGGGTTTTTCCCTAGTCGGCTAATAAGGAGGTTTTTTTTAAAAAAAATTTTTGTATATAAATATGAGTTTCATTTTTTACAATTTGCATTTATGTGAAATCAAGTTATTGGCTTTTGAATTGGGTAGAAAGAAATATTTGACAAACTTCAACCTATTTTCGAATTTTGGAGGAAGAATTTACGACATGGGCAATAAAGATAAAAGAGCAAGTAAATATGCATGAAGAAGAACTAAGGAACAAGAAGATGAAAATCATCAAAAAATGCTAGCAAGATACTATCTTAGATCAGGTACACATGCACAATCTTTTTTCCAATGTATTTAATTAGCTTATTTAGTTAGGATTAGGGTTTAAATCCAATTAGGATTATCATATTTATCTTAAATTAGCATTACTAGATTAACTTAATATTAAGAGTTTATTTGAAATTATGTTCATATTTAGGCCATTAGGGTTTATTCAATTATGTCCATATTAGTCCTTAGGGTAAATATTACATTATGAATAAATTTAAATTATGAATTTATTTAGCATGGGAATTACCTTGTTTATTCAATTATGTTATTAATTTATAGTCCATTAAGGTTTATTAGATTATGATTAAATTTAAATAAATGAATTTATTTAGGATGTAGTCAACCAGGACAACCTACTGACACTGGAGAAGGTTCATCCCAAGTTCAAACAGGTACATGTGCATCTCTTGCAAGTATATAATATAGATCTCTCTAGAATTCTAGGTCTCTATCAAACTTTATATCTTTAATTTTTAAATTTAGTGAGTGATATTTCCCCTTATAAACTTACTTGATTTTATTTGTTATATTGTGCACGTGCAATTCTAGTAGATGATGAAAATGTTGGACATGAAGAAATTGAAGATGAAGCAATGGATATTGAAGAAGGACCATCTGAAGGTTAGATAATTTAATCAAGTACATAATATTTCACTCAAGTTAAACATGTATATATGTATACATATATGTCCCCTAAAGAGATTGTATCTTAAGACTTTGTTTCATTTTTTCTTGTGCAGCCCGAGATCAAACAACAAATGAGAATGTTAATTTAGCTCAAAGATTGAAGAGAAAAATTAATCATAGAAACATAGATCATTTAATTGAAATGGATGTGGAAACATTGAGAGAATATGCTAATCAACCTACACATACTACGAAGAGGAAATTGAATAAAAAGTCTAAAGACATAATTGCACAATTTGAGAATCTATCAACAGTGGAGAAAACTCAACTATTATCAATTTCACTTCTCAAAGATGAATTAAAAGACCCACTGAGACTATTGGGTATAGATACAAGTATAAAAAAGATGAGGACTTCTAAACTAGAAAAAGATATTGTTGAAAGTGTTAAGGAAGGGTTACATTCCATTGGGAAAAAAACTAGATTTGCAGATAAATCCATTGCATGAAGAGTGATACTGACATCTATTTTAAATAAGAAAACATCCCAAAATAAACAGATCTTTTCATTATCATCTCATTTCAGGTATAGTCAGAAGACAGTACTACATTATCTGAAAAGGAGAAACAATTTGAATGATAGTACATTAGAAGGAAATTGGGCACTAATGTGTAGAGCTCCTCGATCTGACATGATTGGGAAACAGTTAAGAACTTAGTTATTCAATTTTGGATTGATAATACTCGTCCTTCACCAAATAGAAGAGATATCATCAAGCAGAGGATTGGGCCTAAGGAATATATTCAACACGCAAAACATTGGTTGGATGTCACTCAACATGAATTGTATCTCTCGTTTTGTAATTTAAATCCTAACATAAAGATTGGACAAACAATGTTTGAAAGATTGAAGCCCTATTTTGTGAAGATAAATAAATCTTTTGAAACATGTTGTTGTTGATATCATGTTGAATTTTATCTATACTATGAAGGGTTTCAAAAGATGATAGAAGAAAGTGGTGGAACTTCTCAAAATACTTTTCCTAAATGACCGAGTCAATTCATAACATCAATCTTATGTGACAAACCAAATGATTGTATCCATGAAATAGATTGCATAAGAGGAACTTGTGAAACATGTGGTAACTTGACTAAATTTCCTTTGAGAGAAGAAGATACTAATACGACAAGGATGGTAAAATGTAAGAGATATAAGCACATAAAGTCAGAAACAAAAGCTAGAAAAGAATCAACAAGGTTAGAATATGTAGAGGATGAGATATTGGCTAGAGAATTTATGTCAAATTTTTGTAAATTGATTCAACCATATATACACCATGCATTTTTTGCTAAGTGGCAGGCAGAACAATTTCAAACACTAAGAGAAACTTTCCCACTCAGAACAATTCTTTCTGTTGTTGACTTTGCAGAGAATTACTCTTTCGTATCTCAAAAACAACTTCAAGTAGAATACTACTATACAGAGCAGGTTACTATTATGGTTCAAGTGTCTTATCGACATGCACAAATTGATCTGGATGGTGTGGAAAGTACAAATCAAGCACGAGTCATTAAAAAAGAGTATCACTTTTATATTAGTGATGACAAAGAACATGACACACATTTTGTGGAACATTGTTTTAAGACATTTTTTGAATATTTGAAAAACAAAAATATTAAAATAGAAAAACATTTTGTATGGTCAGATGGATGTGCAGCACAATTTAAATCAGCTAGACCATTTTATGCATTATGTAGATATCATCGATACCTTAATATACCACACATTTGGAGTTTTTTTGAGAGTGGACATGGAAAGGGTGAGCATGATAGTGCAAGAGCTTGTATCAAACGTGCTTTAAGAAAGTATCAAATGGACTATAAAGGATATCACATTAATAATGCTCATGATGTGGTTGAGTGGTGCAAAACACATTTTTCGGTGCCAACAAATATAGATAACACATCATCACAAGCGGATCGAGTCATACCATTTAGAGTGTTTTGGGAGGTATCAGGTATATATAAATTAATTTGTTCATATTTTTAAATTGAATCTTAAGTTTATATTTAATATGTTACCTTAGATGATCTCTAACTAAATTATGGACCTTGTGTACACATTCAAGTGTTGATAGAAGATCAATGCATGCATGCAAGAGGGTAGAGAAGACACAATCTTTGCATTCAGTTATGAGTACAAATAGTAATGTGTCATCATTGTATACAAGAGAATACTCATGTTTTTGTCCTAATTGTATTGATGAAGACTATGGTGGTTGCATTAATCAAGAACATGGACATGTGGGTGAATGGACTTTGGTGCCACTAGATGTTATTAATACGAATGAGTTTGAGGATGAAAACTATGATGATATTCCATTGATTTCTAGTGATTATAACCATATTTTAGGATTGATCAGATGTTGGTATGTATGAACTATATATATATACCTGGATCATGTACATGTATACATTTTTCATAATTTTGGTTAATTTTTATTATATATATGTAATTATGTAAATGACGTGTATCCAGAATTTTGACATATATAAGTTTGTGTAGAAAATGTTTTTGCAGTCATAGCAGAATCGAAAAATGTAGAAGGTGCTAGCTATTATTTATTACGTTGCACCATGGAAAGAGAGAAGCTAACAAAGACTGAAATAAGTGATGAAATTGTTTTTCCCACAGGTTAGTATATAGTTGAATTATGTATATATGTATGTCAAGTATCTATGTTTTTAATGAATTCAAATTCTTTGACTTAAATTCAAGATTGATGTATTTTTTAAATGTGTACATGTGCAAATTTTGTTGTTGTACAAGGAACATATTTGAAGCAAATAAAAGTACTTAAAAATGTGATTCATTTCACCGATTATCAACCTAACAATAAGGTATATCAATATAGTAACCATGTTATTGCCACTGGTCTAACTCTTCATCTAGTCAAAGGACCTGGAATATGTAAGTGGAGGCTCCATATTGATGATCATGAGAAAATATTAAATGTTATCCAAGAACGAGCTAATCCACTTGATATGAGATAGAAACAACTCCTAATTTGAAATGTAACCCAAGAACAATTTGAAATTTGGTTCAAACTATTTGAAATTTGGTTGAACAATCATTTGATCAATTTGAAATTTGGTGGAATAACTAATTTTCTAAATTGAACTTTTACTCTTTCATTTTGAATTTTCTAAAGTAACTAATTATAGAAATTATGAACTTATATGTATGTGTGTACACTAATTACCTGACATGTGCACCTTGAGGGAAAGAAATTCGAACACCACTTGTCTTAAGGGGATGAAATTAGGAGTTTGTAAAATTAATTATATTGAACTTTCTATTTCACTTAACTTGTCAATTTTAGGACACATGTACGCTTTCAATTTAACTAATTAGGACATGTGCTTTCAATTTTAGGACATGTGAGCTTTCAAGTTCAAATTGCGATTTATTTAACTAAATTTTGAACATGTACATGTTTTAAGTTGGACTTGAATTAGAACATTGGGCTTAAGGGGATAAAATTCTAGGATACATGTGTGTACTTGAATTAAAATTTCACTATGATTAAAATTTGAAATGTAACTCAAGAACAATTTGAAATTTGGTTCAAACTATTTCAAATTTGGTTGAACAATTATTTGATCAATTTTAAATTTGGTGTCCAATAACTAATTTTCTAAATTGAACTTTTACTCTTTCATTTTTAACTCAATGTCTTGAATTCATTTAACTTTCTATTATATAGAACTTTCTATTTCATTTAATTTGTCAATTTTAGAACACATGTACACTTTCAATTTAACTAATTAGGACATGTGCTTTCAATTTTAGGACATGTGAGCTTTCGATTTAACTAATTACTTGACATGTGAGCTTTCAAGTTCAAATTGCAATTTTTTTAAACTAAATTTTGAACATGTACATGTTTTAAGTTGGACTTGAATTTTAGAACATTGGGCTTAAGGGGATAAAATTCTAGGATATGTGTACAAATAAAAGGGATGAGTTCTATAGATTTACTTGAGTTAGGAATTATGTACAACTAATTACCTAATACTTTAACATTTAATACATGTGATATATTACCAAACATTTAAATTACATGAACTATTTATATATATATATCTAAAT
The DNA here is from genome assembly GCA_028749045.1 of Cupressus sempervirens. Lineage (NCBI taxonomy): Eukaryota > Viridiplantae > Streptophyta > Pinopsida > Cupressales > Cupressaceae > Cupressus > Cupressus sempervirens. The sequence goes on from CM053792.1 coordinate 258,709,620, forward strand.
TTAATCAATATATTAAACATGCACGTACATATCTAAATAAATTACTTACATATCTTAGATAGAAACAATTTATAATATACTAGATCTAGATCTAGTATGTACATTAGATTCCACAACATAATGTAACATGTATCAATCATCTCGAGAACAAATAAAAAAACATGTATCTATCTAGAGATCTATCAAAAGATAATTTCAAATATAAATAGCATGCACACATGTAGACATGTAAATCCAGGTACATCTATATCAAATCAAATATAAATATAACATGCATCATGTGTGTATATAAAGTGTCTATCTAATATATATGAATGTCTCTCTGGATGAAAGTCTACAACAAATCATCTAGATAAAAAAAACTATAAATCATCAGGTGCAGGACTATCATCGCCACGCCTCCTCACAACACGCTCTGAAGACTGACTAGTATCAAGGTGCTCACTAGGATGTGCTGACCCCTATATATAAATTCAAGAGAAAGTGATATCAATACATACATACATTTAATCAAGAGAAAGTGAAATTGAAATACATGTACGTGCATTTAATCAAAACATAAATAAACATTACTTGTCCACTATTGACATCATCCAATGAGTCTCGATGATGTACACGATCTGGCATCAAAGCTGGAGTAAAAATAGGCATGTCCCCCTACATTGTACATGTGCACGTGCAACACATCAAATTAAAATTTCTCTACATTATTACATTTGAATCTACTTGCATGATATACATACATGTGCACACATGCACATGTCTAAATTAAATTAGTTTTAAATGATTGAAATTTTAACATGAACAAATTTTTTTTTTACCTGTGTAGATGGTGGCATTTGATAATACTCGGACTGCCTAGCATCGATCGTGTCCACTAATGCATCCAAATTTTACTTCCTCGCATCAAGCTCAATCTCTGCATCTACGTGGGCCCCATGGCTGGTGACTAGCACATGTCCTAATAATCACGAGCCAAGTGGACTATGTACATGAGATGGCATAGAAGTAGAATCATCACGTATCAACAAGTCCATCCATCCTATGGTCAACAAGCTCAAATCAACATCATCAAGGCCCACATTTTAACTTTGAGCCTACACTGTAACACTGGCTGAAGGGTCTGTGGTATGTATATGTCTCTCTGGAGCAAAAGAGTGGTCAGTAGATGGATCATCACGTGCACTACCACCATGAGCACTACCTGATCGATGAGAGGAATATGGCTGAGGATGTGTCCTAGTACTACCATGGACACAACCTCGAACATCTGATATGGGTATGCCAAGATGCTCTGATACAAATCTATATGTACCTAATAAATCCTCAGCCAGACCAATCATAGTATCTCATGCCAACACTCCAATGAGACCCTCTAAGCTAGCCACTGAAGGGATGCCTGATGCACTGTACAAGTCTCCTGAAGATGAAGCATAGGATGATGATCTGGAATGCCGACGAGACATCAAATACTGACCAACCTCATCACTCAAAATAGATCTGACAACTGCTGCAATCTCTCCAACTCCCTGAAGGACCCCACGTAACTGAGTGCTACGCATGGCCTCATCAGCTGATGGACCTAACACAGGGGAAATAGCAGGTGCCCTCTCTCTGACAATCGATCTATGTGCCAGTGGGGGACAACCTGGCTGCCTATTAGCCAATCTACCATGCCCCTGTCCTAAATGTCTTGGTAAATCTGTGTAGTTCACCACCCTGCGTAAGCGAACCTCTGCATAAAGCTGTCAAGAAAAATAGAGTATATCAATGCAGCCATCTGTGGATATGTACACTTAAGGGGAGAATACCCCTTCACATACTTTTGTGAAAGATAATCAGGGAAACATTCCCTCTTCAAGATATCTTTGGGCACCAAGCCCTGCACCTCCTAGAGTGAAAGACCAAAGGAGACCTCTCATCTCTTACTGTCAAGGACAGCCTGCATAGTATGTGCAGAAAATGGGGTAGTGCCATGAATCTCATCTTGAATAAATGTCAGGCTATGTAAGATAGTCTGACATGTACCACTATAAACACTGGAGCATGTGCCACTAGTCAGGGATTCCTAAAGTCTATGAATCTCCTGGTTAGTGTGATCATAGAGCTCCTGAGGTGGGATAGATAGCTGATCACAGGGGACATGATGCTGCTCAGGGGGGATAGGTTGCTACTCAGGGCCTGGGATAGGCTACTCGAGCCCGAGTATAGGCTGCTGCTCAGGGCCTAGGATAGGCTGCTCGGGCCCGGGTATAGGTTGCTCGAGGGGGACAGGCTGCTCAGGGGGGATAGAAGGCTGTTGATCAACCATGTCAATGTATGTAGGTGCGTGTATAATGCGTAAACCTGAAAATTAAAATTAAAATGTGTGACATTTAATAAACTTGAAATTTATATTAACATATATGTATGTACAATTTGACAAAATTAAAAAACTTGTATCTAAATTGTTTTAATAAAATTAAACATGCATGTACATGTCTACATATATATAAAAGTCCTAAAACTTAAATGAACATATACTTTAAAAGAAAACTAAATTTTAAAACACACATGTTGTTATATATATAATGTTTGTAACTCAAGGACCTTTTAAGAACTACATGTGTGCAAGTTATATTTCTATCTAAGTTAGATTGAATGTTCAAAGGTTTTAGACATTTGTGTGCACATAAACTTGTCACGTGTAATTTAGGTCCACAAAGTTTAAATATGTGCATATATATATATGTATATATAGATATATGTGTATATACATGTACATGATATGTATATTTGCACATATAGATCTATCATGCACATGTGTATATATACATGCATACATGTGCATATATATACACGTGCACATGATATGTGCAAATATACATATGCATATATAGATCTATTTGTGTACATATATATAATGTGATGTATCATTTTGAGACCTTGATATCAATGTTTAATTAGTTTTAGGATTAGGGTTCAATTTGGTTTGTACTGTTTGATTAGGTTTACATGCTTAAGTTTCAATTAGGACAAGAGTTAATAAATTAAATTAATGTTTCAATTCAATCTTAGAGTAACGGTTCAATTTTGTTAATGGTTGGGGAAAGGATTTAAGGTTAAATTCAAGGTTTCTACTATTAACTTGGGATATATAATTACCTGTTTATGATCATGGTTTAATTCAATTTGGTTTATAAGTATAATATTAATTAGTTAAGGGCCAGGGTTACCTTTCAATCTAGTTTGATATATTCAATTTGGTTTAGGGTTGACCCAGGGGTTAGTTTATTTTAGTGTTAAATATTAAGATATAATGCTTTGATATCACTCATTTTTTGATATTTTGATATGATGGACATGTCGTAAATGACATTTCTATATGATTCTTTTGATATGATATGCATGGACTATATATATATAATCTTATGATTTAGGGTAAATTATCATTTATAATATAAGGGTTTAGAAATTAAATTTTAAGATCTTGAGGTTAGGGTTAGGGTTTGGATAATTACATTTTAGTTTTAGGTTTAGGGTTAGAGTTAGGATTATGGTTAGGGCTATGATTTAGGATTGAGACCATGATTAAAGGGTTAGGATCATGTGGTCGGAGACCAAGTACCTGAGTAGAAATTATAGTCTATCAATTAGGGTTAGTAAAGTAGGCTTTAGCATTTAGGATTTAGGGTTATAGTTATGATTCTAGGGTTAGGGTACATTGGGTTTACATTTCTATTAGTATTATTTATAGGGTTAGGATATGGGTTGACATTGGTATTAGTATTATTTTTAGGGTTATGGTTTGTACATCAGGGTTTAAATTTATGGATCTAGGATTATGATTAGGGCTTATAATTTAGGATAAGGGTTGGGGCTTATCATCTAGTATAAGGGAACTTACCATAATTTATGATTAGGGTTAGAATAATGGTTTAGTACTTAAAATTAGTTTATATCTAGCTATCTTTTAGAATTAGAGTTTAGCATTTAAATTTAACAAATTTTAGGATCTTAGTGTACATACATCTTGATTCTAGGGTTTAGTATAATTTAGGGTCATGGTTTAACATTTATGATTATAGGTTATAGGTTTGTACATGATCATTGCTAGAAGTATGGTTAGAGGGTTAGGGTATGGGTTTACATCATTTTGAACTAGAAGTATGGTTCTAAGGGTTAGGATTTGTATTAGCAATAAAAATTTTGATTATGGTTTTAACACATAGTTTTAATAAATTTATATAATTAAAGTTAGGATCAAGTATTAATATGATTTACTATTTAATGTTGGGGTTTATCATTTAGACCTCTACGGTTCAAATTGAGATTTAGGAAAGTTTTATGGTTTCAAGTGTGCATCTAAGATTAGGGGTTATAATTTATGATTAGGGTTTTGCAGTTAGGATTATGACCAGGTTTAGTATAATTTAGGGCTACTGTTTAGCATTAAGGAACTTAAGAGTTAAAATTTAAGTTATATGTTCTTATGTATGTATATGTATGTTATATTCTTACCTAGATGCAAATTAATCTAGACATTCTTATATATGTATTTAATTTAGGATCTGGACCCAAGTTAAGACATGTGATTGAATTATATAGTTAATTATATACTTAGATTATTTTTAAATTCAATTTACAAACTGACATTATAGTTAATTCTAAATGAGGCCTAGCCAAGGGATCCAAAGAACTAATCAAAAGTTTTACTAAGCAAACAATAACATACATACAATAATTTACAATTATAAAAAACATAAGAGATTGCAAATTCTTTAATGAGTACATTTACATTTCATTTTTAAATAATTATAAGTACTAAAAGTAAAATAAATAACACATCCACATGAAATAATATTAACTACTCCAGTTCAATCCATTTAAATAATTTATATACGTTTGTTCTGAATGCCACTTCGCAAATTAATTCGGAATGCACAATCATCCACTGTACATGTCACAGGGTATGAAAGGCTGAAAGAATATACATTTATAAAATAGTTTACATCATCCATTTTCGATCCATGAAACAAAGTACAATACAATTTAAGTAAAATCATTTTAAATAGTACTAGAAGTTTTTTGTTTGGATCCCTTGGTGAGTTGTTATGTGATTAAGTACTTAGTTATATATGTTTAGGGTTTTATTGTACATAACTATATGGTTAGGTCGAGATTATAGTTTAAATAATGAATTTAGGTCGAGGTTATATGGTTCTAGGTCAAGGTTATATGGTTCTAAGTCAAAATTATATTTATTTGTAAAATTACATGTAACTTAAACAATGAATTTACATCTAATCTAATCATTCAACATTGTAATAAATACATAAATTAAATACATTTCAAAACATCTAAAATAATAAATTTTTAAATAAACTTTAAATTAAAAGATAATATTATATATTGAGATCTAATATAGATGAAAAATTATCTTTAAAAAAGTCTTATTTGTGCATTTAGTGATTCACAATGACATTAGAGGCTAAAGCATGAACAGTAAAATAAAATATACAAAGAAACATATATAAAAAACTATAAAATATACAAAAAAACATATAAATTTTAACTAAAACAATAGAAAAAGGGAAAAAACAAATGTTTCATACCTTTTTCAGATGGTCGATAAGGCGGATGCCAGTCTCTCTCCAACTTTCGATCGAAATAATGAGGAGAGAATCTGGTCACGCCCTTATTTATGCTAGCGGGTTTTAAAGTTTCGATCGAAACTTAAGTCAAGTTTCGATCGAAACTTTAAAACCACAGAGAAACCCGCGTTCCAAGTTTCGATTGAAACTTGGCTTAAGTTTCAATCGAAACTTTTCAGAGTAGTTAGTTTCGATTGATAGTTACTTTCTATTGAAAGTAATTATTTTCGATCGAAACTTTTAAAATAAGTTTCTATCGAAACTCTACGGTTAATTTTTTGGGTCCGCACTTTTTTGGAGGAATTTCTTCCTCCGAAAAAGTGTAACCCACTATTGTGGGTTCACCCCAGGGAGAACAAATAGTTGTTGTAGATTCTAATACAACACTGTGGCACAATAGATTTAGACACATGAGTGAGAAAGGTATGAAAATACTTCATTCAAAGAAAGTTTTACCAGGTATGAAATGTGTTAATATGGATTTATCTGAAAATTGTGTATGGAAAAAAAAAAAAAAAAAGAGTGAGTTTTATGAAGATTGGGAAGGAAAACAAAAAGTAGAAATTAGAGCTTGTGCATACAGATGTATGGGGACTAGCTCAAGTATCTTCCCTTGGAGGCTCTCATAATTATGTTACATTCATTGATGATGCAACTAGAAAAGTATGGGTTTATTTCCTTAGACAGAAATCTAATGTATTTCAAACTTTTAAGAAATGGAAATGCTTGGTTGAAAATGAGACTGGTAAGAAATTAAAATGTCTTAGATTTGATAATGGTGGTGAGTATTGCAGTCATGAATTTGAAGATTATTGCTCTATTAATGGTATTCGTAGACAAAAAACTATTTCAAGGACTCCACAGGAAAACGGAGTGGTTGAATGAATGAAAAAGACTATAATGGAGCATGCAAGGAGCATGAGGTTGCATGTTGGGTTGCCCTTACACATGTGGGTGAAGGTTATCAATACTATTGCATATTTGATTAATAGAGGTCCCTCTACTCCTTTGGGATGTGGTATTCTAGAGGAAGCATAGATTGGTAAGACGGTGAGTTATTCTTTTCTCAAGACCTTCGGTTGTGAAGCATTTGCTCACATAGATTCTAAAAATAGAACCAAGCTGGAAGCTAAGTCAAAGAAATGTGTATTTGTTGGATATGGTATTAATGAATTTGGTTGTAGGCTTTGGGATTTTGAAAATCATAAAATCTTAAGAAGTAGGGATGTCATATTCAATGAGAAAGTGGTGTACAAAGATCTATTGCAGCAACATGAGAAGAAAGAAGATGATTATGTAGTGCTAGATGATAGTCCAAAAGTTGATATTCTAGCCATTCCTCATGATGTGCAACAACTGCAACAGCAAATACCACACACACAGGTGAATGTTAGATGGTCAACAAGGAAAATTAGACCTCAAAAGATTCTCTCCCTCTTTGTATTCTATTTTACTTACTGATGCTGGTGAACCTGAAATTTATGATGAAGTTGTGCAGGTGGATACTAAGATTTAGTGGGAGTCTGCAATAAAAGACGAAATAGACTCTCTGCTGAAGAATAAGACATGGGATTTGTGCAAGTTGCCTGCAAGTAAAAGAGCTTTACAGAATAAGTGGGTTTACAGGTTGAAAGAAGAGGAAGGGGGTAAAAAAATATTTAAAGCTAGATTAGTTGTAAAAGGATTTGCATAGAAAAAGGGTATTGATTTTGATGAGATATTTTCTCCTGTTGTTAAGATGACTTCTATCTGTATTGTTTTAAGTCTTGTGGCTACTCAAGATTTGCATTTATAGCAACTTGATGTTAAAATAGTCTTTCTTCATGGTGATTTGGATGAAGAAATATATATGGCTCAACCACAAGGATTTGAGATCAAAGGTAAGGAGAACTTAGTGTGCAAATTGAAGAAAAGTTTATATGGCTTGAAGCAAGCACCTTAGTAATGGTATTTGAAATTTGACAGTTTTATACATAAGCATGGATACAATAGGTGTCATTCAAATGGCTGTGTTTACTTTAAGAGGTTGGATGATGATAGTTACATTATTTTATGTTTATATGTTGATGATATGCTTGTAGCTGGGTCTAACATGGATCACATTAAGGGGCTAAAAATCCAATTAGCACATGCATTTGCTATGAAGGATTTGGGGGCAGAAAAATAAATCCTTGGTATGAAGATTTGTAGAGATAAGAAGAATAGAACATTGATGTTATCTCAGGCTGATTATGTGAAGAAGGTGTTGCAAGGTTTCATTATGGAGAATGCTAAAGTTGTCAGCACACCTTTACTTGGTCATTTGAAGCTAACTAAGGAGATGTTTCCTAAGACACAAGAAGAGGAGGATAAGATGTCCAAGGTACCCTATGCTTCAGCTATAGGAAGCTTGATGTATGCTATGGTATGTACTAGGTCAACTATTGCACATGTAGTGGGAGTCGTTAGCAGGTATATGAGTCATCCAGGAATTGAGTATTGGAATGCAGTCAAATGGATTCTCAAATATTTGAGAGGAACATCCAATAAGTGTTTACATTTTGTGGGCTTTACTACTGATTTATAGGGCTATGTTGACTCTTATTTGGCAGGGGATATTGATACCAGGTGGAGTACTATAGGTTATGTCTTTACTGTTGGTGGGGCAGTTGTGAGCTGTGTTTCTCAGTTATAGAAGGTTAATGCTTTATCCACTACAGAAGCAAAGCATGTTGCTACCACAGAGGCAGCCAAGAAGATGATATGGCTTTAGTTCTTTGTGTAAGAATTGGAACACCCTCAGAGGGATAATTATTTGTTTATAGATAGTCAAAGTGCCATTCATCATGCCAAGAATTCAGCTCTGCATTCTAAGACCAAACACATATAGTTGTGGTACCATTTCATTTGGTTAGTTTTGGAGGATGGACAGTTAAAGCTAGAGAAGATACGTACTAATGACAATCCAATAGATATGTTGACAAAGGTAGTAACAAGGGAGAAGTTGAACTCCTCTTCAGCTTCAGTTGGTCTTCTAGACTGTATATGAATAAAAGAATAGTAGAGTCTAGGGTGGTTTAATCTAGTGGGAGCCCCATGTGGTAGTGGTATTGCTACAAGATTAGTCCCCAAGTGGGAGATTGTTAGTTTGTGGTGATTGATTAGGAAAGTACTATACATACTTCATAAATTCTTTGGAGTTCAAATTATTTTTGGGTTGTGGCTAACATTGTAGCCAACATATGGCCAACATATGGCCAACATGTTGTAACCCTAAAATGACATAAAATACTTGTATAAAAGGGCTTAGGGTTAGGTATTTTCATTAAGTTGTGATGCAAAATTAGTTCTTGCGACAATATTGAGCTACAAGGGATTACAGATTGTAATCAGGTTATAATCACTGGATCGTAATAATATTGAACTTGCTATTTGGTGGACGTAACCCAGGGATTGGGTGAACCACATTAAATCTTGGTGCCTTGTGTTCTTTTCTGTGTGATCTATTATTTTTTGTTATTGGTTATATTTGCATGCAATTTCTATTTATGTCTGTGGTTTAATCCTAACAGATGGTTGAGTTCTGGAGGCAAAGAATTAATAGTAATCCATGTTGGTGCTTGAAATTTCCCAACCATAGATTCATTAAAGTTTGGTTCCCAAATCATAAATATTACTGAGTAACCTTTATAAAAAAAGTAAGGGATTACTAAGAAATTATTCCTAATATTTATATTTTTACGGTGAATGTAAACGGTCATATGCCTAGAAAAATTAGAGATACTTACTTGGTTTCTCTAGTGATCCTTCAACCACTTAATAAGCTTGGATTTTTTTGGTTCAGGTCCTCTCTAGTATGGAAATAGACCCAAACCTTTGTTGAAAATAGATTGTTTTGAAGTGTAGAACTTGTAATGGAACAATCATTATTTTCTCAATGATGTAGAACTTTCTACTTGCTGGTGAGACAATTGCTTATTTGGTCTGAATGTTATCACGTGGTTGATTGATGAAGATGATATAAAAAGAGGAGATAACAAGAGAACCTAGAGAAAGGTTGAGTTATTTGGTGTGTAAACAGAGCACTAAGACCAGTAAGACATTGATACTATAGTGTATTGTTGATCTCCTTAAAGTCTGAAATGAAATATTACTCAAGCAAGTACTAGAAGAAGATCAAGTAAGAAAAGTGTTTGCCAAGCCTTGTTGAGCACTTAGTGCAAGCTGAGCAAAAAATAGTAGAAGCCAAGTGAAAATCAAGAGGTGTCAAAAAAGGATGACAAACAGTGCAAGCCAAGTGAATGTTAGTATATGTCGAGTAAAGTTTAGTTGGTGCTGAGCATCAATAAACTTTAGTGTTTTCTAAGTGAACTAGTGTTGGCTGAGTGATAGAACAATATAGAATTTGAGTAATAGAAAACATTGCTAAATCAAATATTTGACAAATATGAGTCGACTAGTTTGATTTCTTGAACTATTTGAATGCGTGGAAGATGACTATGATGAGCTGGTGGCAAAAAATTCAAGATAAATTATTTTGAGGTGAATTCAAGGAAGATTGTAGAAGAAGTTTCTAGAGGGACTCAAATGGAAAAATTGGTAGATCCATTGAATCTTGCCTAACCCTAAAATGGACAATTGTGGTTAAGTGGCAAAAGATCTAAATTCTCTATTTATAGAGATAGCTAGCTAGAAGCAAAGGCTATCATGTGTGAGAACCTAAGGAAGACAAGGAATCTAGGGTATTTCTTCCTCTAGTGACCAAATAGAAGAGACTACAATTGGCATACAAAGCAAGAGGGCTTAAGGGGATGAATGATTGAAGGGTGAACAAGATATTAGAGCTAAAGAGTATGAATGCTAAGTAGAATGGAAGACTACAAAAAAGATCTATAATCTACAAGTGAGTTGTAAGTTGTTATCAGATCAAGTCCTATTGTTGCTTTCCAACAACTATACCAACGTGCATAAAATCCTTTGGATTAAGGTTGATGTAACAGTCATTTGTAAATCCTTTAACTCGATGATGTTCTAATGGAATGTTCTAAAGTCTTCTAACAAGGTTCACTCCTAACAAGGTGATTGAAATCCTCTAACTAGGTCACATTTAATAGTGTGTATTGTAACCTTTAACAAGGTTGGCCTTTCACAAGGCATCACTTCATAAGAGTGAAATTGGGTAGCATGTTACTGGTGGTTTTTCCCAAATTGGGTTTCCACATAAAATTCTTGTGTCAAATTGTGTGAATGTGCTTATGGTATTTCATGTTTACATTTCTTCAAAATTATTTTGACCTAGGTCAATAACCTAATAAGTTAAAGTATTGTATGATCTAATGGATGCATGCATGTTATGGTTTTATGGATATGGATCTATTAAGAACTAAAAAGTTTTATTTGTACATCTAGACCTTGCATAACTAATTCACCCCTCTCTCAGTTATTCTAAAGAATTCCAACAATTGGTATCAGAGCACTTGGTGCTTGTGAGGAATAGTTTGAAGGTACTAAGAGCTAAAGATCAAGATGTATAGAAAGGAGGTGCCCAAACTGAACAAGGAAAACTTTCCTACAAGGAAAAGTTTGATGAAGCTACATCTAGGAGGTCTTGGAGACTATGCACAATCTACCATCACCACTGAGCATGTTGATCCTGTTGGAGCCTAATTGTTGATGATTTGAAAAAGAAGAAAGAACACAATCAGGTTATGTTAGAGCTTGCCTCTATCCTAAGCTACTCAAAGTTTGATGACATCAAAGATTATGACACTACAAAGAAGATGTGGAATGCTATTTAGACTATCTATGGATGTGATAAGAATGTTTTGAGAGCCAAATTTGAAAGTCTAAGAGGAAAGTTTGATGAAATGAGAATGCAAGAAGGTGAGACCATTGTCTAATATTGCACAAAAATCAAAGATGTTGTGAATGCTATTAGAGGAGCTAATGGTATTATTGAACGTGAGACTATAATCAGAAAAGTACTGAGCATAGTACTTCTTATCTATGATATTAGATTCTCTACAATACAAGAACTAAGGTGTGTTCTTGGTAGTAATTTGACCCTTGAAGGATTGATGGGTAGACTCATTACCTTTGAACTCTCTTCTTTTGATAATTTCAAAACTGAAAAATGTTGATTTTGCTTTCAAAGCTAAACTATCATTAAAGGAACCTAAAGTGAAAAAGAAAAAGGTCAAATATGTTTATAGTGATAGTGATACAAATGAGGAGGATGTAGAAGAGCTCGAAGCATTGCTAGCAAGGATATTTCATAGATCCAAAGGGAAATACAAAGGTAAGATCCCTATCATGTGCTTTAATTGTAATGAGGTTGGTCATATTGTTGCTAGATGTTCAAAGAAAAAGAACAATAGAAGTGGAGACAAATTTAAAAGTAAAAGAGATGAGAACATTAAAGATTATAAAGATAAAGGAAAGAAGTCTTGCTACATTGTTGAGGAAGAAACAAAATATGAATCTGATGATGATGATGATGAAGTTGTGTATGTTGCTATGAAGGATGATTCTGATGAGGATGAGGAAACTATACTAGTATCTTATGTGAACAAGAGTGACACATGGCTCATTAATAGTGGATGTTCACATCATATGATAGCTGATAAAAGTATGTTTATTACCATTGATTATTACAATGAAAATAGTGTAAGATTTGGTAATGATGTACCATGTCTGATCAAGGGTAAAGGATCAATCAAACTAATAGAAAAGATCATGTGTGAAAATTATTATTATGTAGGACTTAACTATAACTTTTTAAGTGTGTCAAAATTGATTAGTTATGGTTGCAAACTTGAATTTGAAAACAAGAAAGAAAAGATCTATGAAATGATGTGAAACTGATTGGTAATGGTGATCAGACTAGAGGTAATCTATTTTGTCTTGACATGAATGATGCTACTTGTCTTGTTGTAGAATATGATGATGTGTGGCTATGGCATAAGAGGTTATGTCATGTTAACTTTGATAACTTAGTCAGTATCATTAACATCAAAAGAGTTAGTATTACAATGAGTTTGGTCATATTGCTGCTAGATGTCCAGAGAAAAAGAATTACAGAGGTGGTGACAAGTACAAAAGTAGAAGAGATGAAGACAACTAGGACTACAAAGACAAAGGAAAGAAGTCTTTCTACATTGATGAAGAGGAAACAAAATATGGATCTAAAGATCATGATGATGAAGTGGTGTATGTTGTAGTGAAGGATGAATCTAATGAGGATGAGGCAACTATATTAGTGTTATTTGTGAACAAGAATGATAGATGAATCATTGATAGTGGGTGTTCACATCACATGACTAGAGATAAAATTAAGTCCATTACCTTGAAATAATATGATGGAAATAGTGTAAGGTTTGGTAATGATGCACCATGTTTGATAAAAGGAAAAGGTTCTATCAAGCTCACAGAAAAGATTTTATGTGACAATGCTTACTCTGTTGATGGACTTAACTATAATTTTCTGCGTGTGTCACAACTAAATAATTTGGGATGTAAGGTTGAGTTTAAGAACAAAATTTCTAAGATATATGATACTAATGAAAAATTGCTTGGAAAAGGTGATCAAACTAGAGGTAATCTATTCTACCTTGATATAGAGGATGCTACTTGTTTAGTTGTAGAATTTGATGATGTGTGGCTATGGCAGAAAAGGTTATGTCATGTTAATTTTGATAACTTGGTTAGTATCAGTAACATGAGAAGAGTTAGAGGTTTTCTTAAGTTGAAGAAGCCTAATAATATAGTTTGCAAACAATGTTTGTTAGGCAAAATGGCAGAGTCAAGTTATAAGATTAAGACTCATACCTCTAAAGGAATATTAGAGAGTGTTCATACTAACTTGTGTGGACCAATTGAAGTGCAAAGCTACAAAGGAGATAAGTACATTATGTTGTTTTTTGATGATTATTCTATAATGATGGCTATTATGTTTCTAAAATAGAAAACTAATGCTTTCCAATATTTAAGTGGTATTTAGCAAGAGTTGAGAAGGAAACATGTAAAAGTCTAAAATGTTTGAGATTTGACAAAGGAGGAGAATTTAAATCAAATGAGTTTGAGATGTTTTTTAATGAAATAGGAATCAAAAGAGAGACATTTGCTCCTAGAATCCCTCCACAAAATGGAATTTTTGAAAGGAGGAATAGTTTTGTAATGGATTATACTAGGATACTCGTGATGGAGAAAAACATCATGTTGAAATACTGAGAGAAGCTATAAGTATGGCTGTCTATACCTTGAGCCGTGTACAAGTCAAGAAAAATACTCATTCAACACCTTTTGAACTATGATATGGATACTCACCCAATGTAAAATATCTTAAGGTATTTGGAAGAAAATGCTATATTCTCAAAGATTTTAGGAATGGTAAACTAGATGCAAAAAATGAGGAAGGAATATTTCTTGGTTATTCCATAAGAAGTAAAGCTTATAAGTTTTTAAATACTAACACTAACAAAGTTGTGGAAAGTGCAAATGTAAAATTTGATGAATATATAGAAGTAAATGAGGCTGGACCTATGAAGGAACTAGAAGAATAAAAACTATTTGTATACTTTTATGAAGGTATGCCTACTGATGAAGATGTTGTAAATCAAGTTGCAAACCCACAACAAGATTCAGTGACTATCGAGTCACATACTATGAATGTCAAGTTACATTCAAGAACCGAACTACATTTAGGTGTCGAGTTACAGAATGAACTTGAGGCACATTCTAATTCCGAAATTAGTGTACATGAAAGAGATGTTGAACTACCTAATAGAGAGGTACATAGTGATTCAAAAGTTGAGAGACCATATGTAGAAGCTAGAGCTAAACCAAGATTGTCTAAGTATGTTAAGAGACATCATCCTACTATACAAATCATTAGAGATAAAGATGCTAGACCTATGAGAAGGAATAAATTGAGAAATGATATATGTTTTCTAAGCATACAAGAACCTAAAACAATGAAAGATGCCTTAGAAGATGTGCACTAGAGTAAAGCCATGGAAGAAGAGATTGAACAAATTGAGAAAAATAAGATATGGACTCTAGTTCCTAGACCAAAGGAAAAAAATGTGATTGGTATCAAGTGGGTATACAAAAACAAGTTAGATGAAAATGGTGAATTCACAAGGAAGAAGACAAGATTAGTTTGTAAAGGATATACACAAGAAGAAGGGATAGACTATGCAGACACATTCGCTCATGTTGCAAGATTGGAAGGAGTAAGAACTCTTCTTGCTTACTCTACATACAAAGGTTTCAAAGTTTATCAAATAGATGTTAAGTCTACATTTCTGAATGGTATATTGGAGGAAGAGATTTATATAGAATACCCAAAAGGATTTTTTGATGCTAACAACAAAAACATGGTATGTAGACTACACAAAGTTTTATATGGTTTGAAGCAAGAACCAAGAGCATGGTATGAGAGGCTACATAATTATCTAGTGAAGATTGGATTCGACAGGATTGATGATAATAGAAATTTGTACTTGAAGATAGAGAAAAGCTAAGGTATTTTGTCTTCTAAAATTTTTTTTAATGATATCATATTCGGAGGTCAAGATACTTTATGTAAGGCCTTTGGAAATGAAATGAAGCAAGAATTTGAGATGTTTATGTTTGGAGAGATTGAGTTCTTTGTGGGTATACATGTACATCAGATGAAATATGATACATATATCACTCATTCAAACTATGTAAAGGAGATACTAAATTTTTTTAGATCGGAAGATTCCAAACTAGTAAGTACACCTATGGTGATAAGACATAAATTGTCAAAGAATGATGATTCAGTTGAGGTGAATCAAACATTATATAGGTCTCTGATTGGAAAATTATAGTATGTAGTACATAACAGACCTAATATTGCATTCTCTATAGGTATAGTTGCAAGATTCTATGATAAACCTAGGGAGAATCACTTGATGATAGTGAAGAGAATAATGAGATATATGAAAGGAACAAAAGACTATCGTCTATACTACAAGAAGAATGAGGAATTGGAATTGAGAGCCTATACTAATGTTGATTGGTCTAGAAATGCTGATGACAGAAAGAGCACCAGTGGAGGAGCATTTTTCTTAGGCAAAAAACTTGTTACATGGACTAGCAAGAAACAAAACTACATTTCTCAATTTACTGTTGAAGCCGAATATGTTGTTGCTATAGTAAATTGTACATACATTGTATGGATCAAACAACTACTCAAAGGTATGAAGAAGGAAATCATTGAACCTATGATACTTTATTGTGATAATACAAGTTCTATAAATATATCAAAGAATCACACGATTCATACAAAGACTAAGCACAATGCAATCAAGTATCATTACTTGAGAGAATTAGTTCAAGATAAAGAGGTGAAGATGGAATATTTTAACGCAAAAGAGAAAATAGTTGACATCTCCACAAAAGCACTACCTAAAGATGCTCATGAGTATCTAAGAGGTAAACTAGGGGTGATACCCCTATAAAAGGGTATCTAAGAAGCATGAGGAGTGTCCTACATCAAACAAGTTGATTGACATATGTTACACATTGATGTAGTGGATCTTACGTTAGGAGCTGCCTAAAGTAATCAAAGAGCTGGAGCTATAAATCAGTCATAAGAAAGGTGACTGAGGGAGAAACTAAAAAATATTCATATCTGCATATGAAGATGACATGTCTTTGGCATTGTTTCCAAAGAGGGTGAAATAGATTGTTGTCAAGGAAAGTGTATTGAGATTAGGAAATCATAGAGGGAGAAATCCTGATATAGAAGATGCAAAAACTATGTAATATCTACTCAAAAGGAGAAAGTGTACAAGTGTATCTTTTGATTGCATCTACCTAGTAATAGGGAGATAATGTTAAGGGAGATATAGGAAGTGATCAAAAGGAAGTCATAAGGATGAGTTGATTGATTTTTTGTTGATCGAAACATAATTTTGTAACCTATTTAGAAGATGGAAGTTGCTGATAGAGGGAGAGATTTCAATACAAGAAATTATTTTATTTTTGGTATTTTGTTGGTCTTACTAATTAACTCTAGACAATTTGGTTTTTCATCAATGTTAAAGAGGGAGATTGTTGAAAACAAATTGATATAAGTATGATAAATGTGTTTCAATCAATTTTTTGTCACTGATGTCAAACCTGCTACTTGTTGGTAAGACAGTTTCTTATATGATTTAAGTACTATCATTTAATTGATTGATATAGAGGATTTTGATCAAATGAGGTAACAATAGAACCTAGAGGAAAGGTTGAGTTATGATATGAAAAGGAGTACAAGAATCAGTTAAGAAAGTGATATTATAGTACATTGATAATCTACTTAAGGTTGCAAAGGTTGGTTGCACTGAGAAAGTCTAGAAGAACAAGTTATATGAAGCTTTTCTGCCAAACTTAATATTTTACATAGTAGGTGCCAAGCAAAGTTAGTGTAAGCCGAGAAAAAAATTAGTTGGAGCTGAGAAAAGTCAATTTTAGTGCAAGTTGAGTGAAACAGTGTAAACTAAGTAAAGTTTAATTGATGTCAAGCACCTGTAAACTTTATTTCATGTCAAGTATTTTGACAAAGGATGCTGATCACCACAATATGTGTTGAGCATTAGAAGCCAATTTATACTGAGTGTTAGCATTATGATTAAGATAGAAAATTTGATGAATCTAAGATGGCAAGTTTGATTTCTTGGATTGTGTGAACCATGTGGAAGATAAGGTTGATGAGCTGGTGGCACATAATTCATGGTGAACTATTTTGAGGAAAATTCAAAGAGAATTGAAGGAGAAGTTTCTAGAAGGGAATGAAATGAAATGAGGGGTAGATTCATTGAATCCTTCCTAATCTAACCTAACCCTAAAATGGATGATGGAGGATGAACAATAAAAGATCTTAATTCTTTATTTATAGACATGGTTGGTTAGAAGCAAGGGTTTTCATGTGTGAGAACCTAAGGAATACAAGGAGTCTAGGGTATTTCTTCATTCAATAACCTAAGAGAAGAGACATCATTAACAAGGAAAGCAAGAAGGATTAAGGGTATGAATGCTTGAAGGGTGAAAAAGCTATCAGAGCTAAAGTGTATGAAAGTCAAGTAGAATGGAGGACTGAAAAAAAGATCTATAATCTACAAGTGTGTTGTAAGTTATTATTGGATCAAACCTTATTTTTACTCTCTAATCATTGTATCAGTCTAGGATAAATTCTTTGGATTAAAGTTAACCTAACGGTCATTTGTAAATCCTTTAATTGGGTGACATTCCAAGCGAATGATCTAAAGTCCTCTAACAAGGCTCACTCTTAACAAGGTGATTGAAATCTTTTAACCAAATCACATTTAACAGTGTGCATTGTAACCTTTAACAGTGTTGGCCTTTCACAAGGAATCACTTTAGAAGAGTGAGAATGAGTAGCATGTTACTAGTGGTTTTTCCCAAATTGGGTTTTCACATTAAATCATTATGTCAAATGTGTTATTGAATCTGTTATGTTTCATGTTTACATTTCTACAAATTGATTTGATAGTAACCTACAAGTTTGAGTGATTTCATAATCTAATGGATGCATGCATGATGAAAATGTTTTATGGATATGGGTTCACTAAGCTATGAAAAAATCTATTTGTACATCTGGACCTTGGATAACTGATTCACCCCCCTCTCAGTTATTTTAAAGAATTCTAACACATTCTAATTCTGAGATAAGTGTACATAAAAGGAATGTTGATCTACCTGATAAAGAAGTACATAATGATTCTGAAGTTGACAAAATCGTTGAGGAAAGAAGAGCAGAACCAAGATTGTCAAAGTATTTCAAAAGACATCACCCTGCTAAACAAATTATTGGAGATAAAGAAGCTATACCAATGACAAGAAATAGGTTGAAAAGTGATAAATGCTTTTCGAGCATGCATGAGCCTAAGTTAGTGAAAGATGCATTAGAGAATGAAGACTGGAGTAAAGCCATGAAAGAAGAGATTGATCAGATTAAAAAGAACAAGATGTGGACTCTAGTACTTAAACCAAAGAACAAGAATGTGATTAGAACTAAGTGGGTGTACAGAAACATGTTAGATGAGAATGGTGAAGTCACAAGGAATAGGGAAAGGTTAGTTTTCAAGGGGTATGCACAAGAAGAAGGAATTGAATATGGAGAAACATTTTCCCCAATTGCAAGATTAGGAGTAAAAACTTTGCTTTCTTACTCTACATACAAAGGTTTCAAAGTTTATAAGATGGATATGAAGTCAGAATTTATGAATGGTATACCAGAAGAGGAGGTTTACATAGAACAAACTGAAGGATTTTTTGATCCAAACAACAAGAACATGGTATATAGACTACACAAAGCTTTATATGGTTTAAAGAAAGCCCCAAGAGCATGGTATGGAAGGATTCACAATTATCTTGTGAAGATTGGTTTTGAGAAGACTGATGATAACAACAATCTATACTTGAAGATAGAAGGAGGTAAAGGTATTTTACTAGCTGAAATTTTTGTTGATGATATCATATTTGGATGCCAAAATGCACTATGTAAGACATTTGCAAATGAAATAAAGGAAGAATTTGAGATTTCTATGGTTGGAGAGATCAAGTTCTGTGTTGGTTTTAAGTATATCAGATGAAATATGGTATATACATCACTTAGTCTAAGGTTGTAAGGAAATATTAAAAACTTTTGGTTTGGAGGATTCAAAACCAGTTAGTACTCCATTGGTGATAGGACAAAAACTATCAAAGACTGGTGATTCTACTGAAGTGAATCAAACATTGTACAAGTTTATAATTGGTAAGTTGCAATATGTAGTACATAGTAGACCCAACATTCCATTAGTTACTGGGATTGTTTCAATATTTTTTACAAATCCTGAGAATCATTTGATGGTTGTTAAAAGAATTATGAGATATTTGAAAGAAATAGAAAATTATGGTCTATACTACAAGAAAAATAACAAATTTGAGGTAAGAGCCTATACAGATGTTGATTGGCTTGGAAACATTGATGACATAAAGAGTACAAGCGATGGAGCATTTTTCTTAGGAAATAAATTGGTCACCTAGACTAGTAAGAAACCAAAGTATATATCTCAATTTATTGCTAAAGCTGAACATGTGGTTTTTGTGGTAAATTGTACAAATGTGTTATGGATTAAACAACTACTCAAAGACATAAAAGAAGAAATTATTAAATATGTGGTACTTTATTATGATAATACAAGTGTTATATGTTAAGAAGGAGATTGTTGAAAATAGATTGTTACAAGTATGATAAATGTGTTTCAATCATTGTTTTCTCATTGATCTCAAACCTACTTTTTTCTAATAAGACAATTTCTTCTATGATTTAAGTACTATCACCTGCTTGATTGATGAAGAGGATTTGATCAAAATATGTAACAATAGCACCTAGAGGAAAGGTTGAGTTATAATATAAAAAGGAGTACAAGAATCAACTAAGACAGTGATATCATAGTGTATTGACAATGTATTTAAGGTTGCAAAGGTTGGTTACACTAAGCAAGTTTAGAAGAACAAGTTAAACAAAGTTTGTCTGCCAAGCTTGACCAAATGGATAGTATGTGCTAACCAAAGTTAGTGCAAACGAAGCAAAAAATCAGTTGGAGCCGAGTAAAATTTTATTTTAGTGTATGCCAAGAAAAATAGTGGATGCGAAGTAAAGTTTAGTTGATTCCAAGCACTAGTAAACTTTAGTTCATGCTGAGTGATTTTATAGAGGATGTCGAGCAACACAATATCTACTGAACATCAGAAGCAAGTTAATGCCAAGTGCCAACATTATTTTAAAAAATGTGAATTTGATGGATCTAAGCTAACAAGTTTGTTTTCTTGTATTGTGTGAACTAGATGGAAGATAAGATTGATGAGCTAGTGGCACAAAATTCCTAGTAAACTATTTTGAGGTGAATTCAAAAAGGATCAAAGGAGAAGTTTCTAGAAGTGATATGAAATGAGGGGTAGATTCATTGAATCCTACCTAATCTATCCTAACTTTGAATTGGACAAGGAAAATGAATGGAAAAAGATTTTAATTCTCTATTTAAAGGGATTGCTAATTAGAAGCAAGGCTTGTCATGTGTGAAAATCTAAGGAAGACAAGGAGTCAAGGGTATTACTTCATTCAATGACCTAATTGAGAGTCTACATTAGAATGTTAAGCAAGAAGGCTTAAGGGTATGGATACTTGAAGGGTGAACAAGCTATCAGAGCTAAATGTGTAGAAGCCAAGCATGATGGAGGATTGAAATAGAGATTTGTAATCTACAAGTGGAGTTGTAAGTTATTATCAGATCAAGCCTTATTGATGCTCTCTAATAATTGTACCAGTCTGGGATAAATCCTTTAGATTAAGGTTGACCTAATAGTCATTTGTAAATCCTTTAACTGGGTGAAATTCCAAGTGAATGGTCTAAAGTCCTCTAACAAGGCTCACTCCTAATAGAGTGATTGAAATCCTTCAATAGGGTCACATTTAATAGTGTCTATTGTAACTTTTAATAGGATTACCCTTTCATAGGGCATCACTTTAGAAGAGTGAAAAAGACTAGCATGTTATTAGTTTTTTTCCCCAAATTGGGTTTCCACATAAATCATTATGTCAAGTGTGTTGTTGAATCTATTATGTTTCATGTTTACATTTTTGCAAATTGATTTGATAGTAACCTACAAGTTTTAAGTGATTGCATAATCTTATTGATGCATGGATGAAGATAAATGTTTTATGGGTTCACTAAGCTATGAAAAGTTTCATTTATACATATGGACCTTGGATAACTGATTCACCCCCCCTCTCATTCATTCTAAAGAATTCCAACACTATAAACACATCAAAGAACCCTGTGATGCACACAGAGACTAAGCACATTGCAATCAAGTATCATTACTTGAGAGAGTTAGTTCAAGACAAAGAAGTGAGAATGGAATATGTGAATACA
The DNA here is from genome assembly GCA_028749045.1 of Cupressus sempervirens. NCBI lineage: Eukaryota > Viridiplantae > Streptophyta > Pinopsida > Cupressales > Cupressaceae > Cupressus > Cupressus sempervirens. The sequence goes on from CM053792.1 coordinate 258,731,188, forward strand.
AAAGAATAAATAGCTAATATATACACAACATCTTTACCTAAGGATGCACATGAATATCCTAGAGGTAAACTAGGGGTGATACCCCTACCCAAAGCTACTAAAGAAGCTTGAGTAGTGCCCTGCACCAACTGAGTTGAATGTAGTATCTTACAATTTGATGCAGTGGATCTTACTTTAGGATCTACCTAAGGTAATGAAGGAGCTGAATAAGAATATTTATAGTCATATGCAAGGTGATAGAGGGAGAACCTGAATTGATTATATCTACATGAGAATATTACAAGTCTTTGGCTTTATTGTTAAAGAGGGAGAGATAAGAGAAAATAACCTAAAGTGGGAGATATAAGGAGATATAAGAGAGATGCGTTGAAAGAGATTGACAAAGCTCATATTACCCTTTATAGAGGGACATATACTGACAAAGGGAGAAATTTCAAAGAAATTATTTTCTTTTTGGTATTGTTGTTGGTATTGGTTTGTTGTTAATCCCAAAGAGGGAGACTGTTGAAAAGAGATTATTTTGAAGTGTAGAACTTGTAATAGAACAATCATTATTTTTTGAATGATGTCAAACTTGCTACTTGTTGGTGAGACAATTGGTTTTTTGGTCTAAATTCTATCATGTGGTTGATTGATGAAGAGGATTTGAAAAGAGGAGATAATAGGAGAACCTAGAGAAAGGTTGAGTTATTTGGTGTGGAAAAGGAGCACTAAGACCAAGTAAGACATTGATACTATAGTGTACTATTTATCTACTTAAAGTATGAAATGAAAGATTACTCAAGCAAACTTTGGAAGAAGATCAAGTGAGAAAAGTGTCTGCCAAGCCTTATCGAGCACTTAGTGCAAGTCGAGCAGAAACGTAGAAGCTGAGTGAAAATCAAAAGGTGTCGAGCAAAGCTAACAAATATTGCAAGATGAGTGAATGTTAGTATATGCCAAGTAAATTTTAGTTGGTGTTGAGCATAAGTCAACTTTAGTGTCTGTCAAGCGAACTAGTCTTGGCTGAGTGACAAAACAATATAGATATCGAGTGATAGCAAATAGTATTAAATCAAAGATTTGATGAATTTGAGCCGACTAATTTGATTTCTTGAATTATGTGAAGCATGTGGAAGATGACTATGATGAACTAGTGGCACATGATTCAAGATAAACCATTTTGAGGTGAATTCAAGGAAGATTGAAGAAATTTCTAGAGGAACTCAAATGGGAAATTGGGTAAATTCATTGAATCTTACCTAATAAAATGAATGATTGTGGTTAAGCAGAAAAAGATATAAATTCTTTATTTATAGAGATAGCTGGCCAGAAGCAAAGGTTTTCATGTGCAAGAACCTAAGGAAGATAGGGAGTCTAGTGTATTAATTCATCTAGTGGTTGAACAAAAGAGACTGCAGTTGGCATACAAAGCAAGAAGGCTTAAGGGGATGAATGCTTGAAGGGTGAACAAGCTATCAGAGTTGAAGAGTATGAATACCAAGAAGAGTGGTGGACTAAAACAAATATTTGTAATATGCAAGTGGGTTGTAAGTTGTTACTAGATGAAGTCCTATTGCTTCTTTCTAAAAATTGTACCAATGTGGATAAAATCCTTTGGATTAAGGTTGGCCTAACAGTCATTTGTAAATCCTTTAACTGGGTGACATTCTAATGGAATGTTCTAAAGTCCTCTAATAAGGATCACTCTTAATAGGGTGATTGAAATCCTCTAACCAGGTCACATTTAACAGTGGGTATTGCAATCTTTAACAAGGTTGGCCTTTCACAGGGCATCACTTCAGAAGAGTGAAATTGTGTAGCATTTTATTGGTGGTTTTTCCCAAAATGGGTTTCCACATAAAATCCTTATATCAAATTGTGTGAATGTGTTTATGGTATTTCATGTTTACATTTTTGCAAATTTATTTTGACTTAGGATAGCAACCTACTAAGTTAAAGTATTGTATGATCTAATGGATATATGCATGTTATAGTTTTATGGATATGGATCTATTAAGTACTAAAAAGTTTTATTTGTACATCTAGACCTTGGATAACTAATTCAACCCCCTCTCAATTATTCTAAAGAATTCCAATAGTCTTGACATTATTTCCATCATTTTTTGACTTTAAGTGTTACTAATAATAAGAATATTATCAATATTTTTATTTGTGAGTTTTATAGGCATCTTCACTTCTTTTAAAATTCGACTAACATTATGGCCTATATTATGCTCTATTTTCTTTGTTTCTACCTTAGAGAAATTATTGTTATTGTTAGATTGCTTTTTTACATTGTTTAGGTTCTACTTAAAAAAGGATGATGATATTCGATGAGGACAAATATAAGAATTAGTATGAAAAATTACGTTTAAAGTCTTAGGTTTAATTGCTTGAGGTGAAGGAGCTCAAAGGTTACCAAAATTAATCGATGGTTTATTAAAGGGATACCCCTTTAGTGATAACCTATTGATTCCTAAATTAATATAAGGTTTTGGATTATATTTGTTATTATAGAAAACTAGATTGGAACTTTTATGCCTTTTGTTGTCATGTATTGCTATCCAATTGTTCCCATTGAGACAAATTTCCTTGATGATCTCTTTTTTTGCAAACTATAAATATTATTCTGTGTAATTTCCTTTGGAATATTTAGCTTATAATGGTTCCTGCCACACCTCCCCAATTCTTTTTTTTATATTTGGTTATTGAAAAGTAATTTTTGTTGTTGGTTGATTTGATTCTTGAACGATAATTCTTGAGCATATCTAGTTTTACTAATATAAGATGTTGTTTTTTGTAGTTCTATTGATTTTGAATCTTTTTCAATATCCTATCCTTTGTTTCTTTTGATGTTGATCATTTTATCCTATAGATTTTCAGAAATCCCTTCTAGATTCATAGCCAAGATACTAAATCAATTAAAACAAGCCAATGATTGTTTTGGAATGTTAGATTCCTTTACATATTTGGTTGAAAAAAACCTATTTGATTGGTTCAAATATTGAGATTGCTTCTTTTGAGATCTTTTCATTTTGTATTTCTTGTTGCAGAGTAGAACTTTCATTCTATATTTTTTATCATAGACCAAGCTATATCCTAGTTTCTTAAAGAATTCCAAATAATTATTTACTAAGAATATTGTGATGTTGTCCCTTATGTTGATGGCTAACTGGTGTTACTATTGGTTTTTTGTTGGTTTTTTTATTGTTGCACATTTATTGGTCTGTGACAATGCTATTATTGGTTAGTATGTTGGAGTTATCCCTTTTGTTGCTGTTTTCTTTGGGGCTATGCCTTTCTTAGGTTCTCTTTCTATTGGTTTTGTGTAGTGGATTGTTGTCCCCATGGGTGTTGGGAACTCTATGTTCAATTTTATGGCTTGGTGAGATGTGGCTACTAAGGTAGAAGAAAGTTGGATTATGGTAAAAGGAAAACACCCCAATAGGCCTTCACCTTCTTTTGATATGTCTCTTCTTTCCCATAAGAAGGGGGCTAAAGGAAAATCTTAATGATCGATTATTTTTGGTTTGGGTTAGGATATTGGATCATTTATCTATTTTGTGTTTGCATGTATTTCCTCTTGTGAAATGTTTCTTCCAATTTAATGGATCCCATTGTTAAAACCCTCATTTATGTCCTTTTTTTTTCCTTATTAAGGAATTTCCTTGAATATCCTTAGTCATATTGTATAAGGTTCAAGGTCACAAATCTTGTTTGTGTTTTTCTTATCAATAAAAGGAAAAAGTCCTATATATTATATCTCAAAATAAATTTACAATATGTTTAAACCTCATTCAAAGTGCAAGCACTAGGGGGGAAAAACATGAAGAAAACCCTCAATATATCCTAGGAACAAAGTCCTAATCAATAGTCTATATATGCCTCTTTAAGTTCATGGGGACTTTCAAAGGCATACCTTCTATTTACATAACAGTTATTTACACATTTGATAATTACCCGTGTATGGGCTTGCTAAATAATTTTTCTTGATCTTCAAGTTGTTTTGATTACATTTTTTGTTGTAATAATACTAGTTCTTGGAGCTAAGCCTCTTTAATCTGTTACTTCATATCCTTGTTTGTGTTTGTAATTTTCCTTTGGTATTAAATTGCTTGGATTTTTCAATTTATAAGTTCCTATATCTTCAAAGAACACTTCAAATTTTGTGTTATGTGTTAGTATAAAACATGCTTTAAAATCATAATTTAAGATAGCATAGGTAATTCGAGATTAGTAACTTCTTGATATTTCTTTAAAAATTTAGAGTTAATTTACTTTGGAGTTTTAAAGAGTCTTAAGTTTAAAGATGGGGGTTCACATGATCTAAGTCATACCTTTCCTAGCCTCTATATTACAACTTCTTTCTTTGCCTAAGGTGTTATGTTTTAATTTTCCAGTGTATTTTCTTTAAATTATAACTTTGAGGTTTTAATTTTGAAATTATTTAGAAAGATTGAATCACATTGATTTAATGAGGATTTAACACCTAAAAATATTGGGCTAGAGATACTTTAAGAGGATACTCTTAGCATCTACTCCTAAATTAGCTAAAGTAATTGATTCTTTATTCCCTTCTCAAAAAATATGATTAATTTGATATCTTTTATTTTGTTTGCTAATTTCAATGCATATTCCAATTTGGAGTGTTTATTTTCTAGAAGGCATTGAGTATAAGTTAAGAGTCTCCTTTTATGACTAACTTGTTTTGATTATGTAAAAATAGGTTTTAAAGGACCCACAGCCTTTAACAAAGTATCAGAGAAATACAAATATAAAAGTTCAGATAACAGAAGGCCTCAGAGAACATATAGAAAAACCACAGAAATAGGAGGCCAAAGTACAACTATGCATTAAAAGAAAGTGAAAGAAAAGAAAAATTATAGGACCCAAACAGCTATAGAATCTTCAATAGGTCTGTAGCTTGGTCTGCCAGAATGTTTATATTTTTCGCAGAAGCTTTCATTTCATCTAGCTTTTTTACTTCCACTCCTTTAGTCTTCTTGGAATTGGCCCTTCTGTTCTTGCTCAGGCCTTGGTCCTCATTCACAATAGGGGAGTCTTGGCCTTTACTCTATTCCATCTTGTTCAATAGGGTATTGAAATTATCAGCCACGGTATTCAAAAAATTGCAATTTTGATCTGCCAATTTCTTGACTATTTTTTCCATGTTGCTCACTCTAGCATCCAAACTATCCATCCTTTTTTGAATATCTTTTCTTAACTAATCAAGATTCCTATTTTTGGTTTCAATTGTTGACACATGCTTCATCAAGTTTTTTACCTCTTTCACATTGCTAATAACCTTAGAGAGCCTATCAATGTGTTGACCCAGTGTATGCTCCCCCCTTGTCGCCTTGCTAAGCTAATCAAAGTCCCTTGAAATATCCTACATTTTTTGTTTAAGGATACCAATATCCTTTATAATTGACCCTGGGTTACTCATGATTCATTTTAGGATCCCTTGTTCATTCTCTTTCCTATTATGTTCAAAGTCGTCCTCCTTCTTCCGTTGTTTGTTTCTATCTAGGTCCACCTCCTTGAGATCATTGGCATCACTCGCATCCTAAGAAAACACCTTTTTTCTTTTTATTTCCATCCTCTTGATTAAGGGCTCATCGTTAGAGCGGACAAAATCCCTTTCCGCATTCTTTCCCCTATTTCCCAAAACCTTTCACAAGGTTTCTCTCTTCTTAAAACCATTTATTTGCTCCTCCTCATAATCACTATCTTGTTCTAACTCACTCTCTTTTCCCTTCCTTTTCTTCCTGGAAGAGCTTCTCAGATCACCTTTCCTATTCTTCTTTAAATCAACCTAATCCACCTCATCCTCGGTATCCTTGTCAAGATCCTCCTCAGAATCATTGCCCTTAGTCTCATAATCAAGAGATTTTTTACTTTGCCTGGGCCTATCCACCTTTTTTGACTTTAGTAGGTTCATTATTAAAACCATTAACCCCTAATGGTAGGCATGATCTCCCTTAGAATCATTTTGAAAGGAAAGAATAAGATTACCCAAAGATTGTTTGAGGTAAAAAGGAAAATTTATCCTAACCCTATGTCAAAAATGGTTAACCAACATGAAATGGTGACCAAATATCTTAGTGAAGCACCCATCTAAAGTAAGATATTCAATAACCACAAACATAACAAATCTCCAAGGGCGTGAAATGGAATCAGGGCTAAAGTAGGAATTACCTACTTTCACTAGTCTGTTGCGTTCCTTAGCTAAATCCACAAACTCATCGACCACCCAATCTGAGAGCTTCCTATCTCGGTAGAAATTAATACCCTCGATAGCTAGCCTCGTAGCTTCAACTATGATATCTTCATAAACCTCCATCATTTGATTCCCCACCCAAACACTCCCATCTTTCCAAGTCTTTATGAAATATTTGGTAATGGCAGGGTTGCTTCCTTTCAATTTTTCCATAAAACTAATAAAATTTCCTTGCTCCAATATGTCCCATATTTCCCTCTTCTTCCTCCACTATTTGCAACTTGCTAGTTCAATTCTTTTTCTCCTTCCTTTAATCTTCTTGTCTCTAAGACAAAGTTTCTCTCTTCTTAGAAAAAACCCTCTACAATAGAAAATCGTAGTCAATTTTGTAGCCAAGGAAATTTGTGGGAAAAAAGACCCACAATTTGTGTGGTATTGATTGGTAATACACTATCCTTCTCATAATATCCCACCGCTTCCCAATTCTGGCCATATAATAATTACTCCTTCCTGGCATATTCATCATTAATGAAACACTTTTTCTTACTTCTAGCTTTGTCATGCTCAATCAATAAACACCCCTCAATAGGTATGATATCATTGTGGTTCCAAATTAAATTTCCATCACTCTTGCATGCCACATTAGCCACCCAGTCAACAAATTGGTTTGTTTCTCTATAATTGTGAGTGACAACACAAATTTCAAAGGATTTGATAAGATCAATGGCCTTACCTATAATATTATTAATAGTCTAAGAAGGGTTGGTAACTTTATTAAGATAGTTAATTATATTAAGGGAGTCCCCCTCAAGCCATATCTTATTCAAATTCAAACTTTTTGCGTAGTTAAGACCATAGAAGGCAGCACTAGCTTCTGCCACATGGTAAGTTTGAACTCCAATAGGAATGGCCATTCCACCCACTCTATCCCCATTCGTATTCCTAATGACAATACCACAACGAATAGTTCCTGGGTTGCCCTTCGAGGCCCCATCAAAATTTGTCTTATACCATTCCATTGGGGGATAATCCCATCTAGCAAGATCCCTAAGGTTAGGACCATTTTGCATCAAACTGATACTGTTTAAATTCCAATTCTAAAACACTATTTCTTCCCAGTTATTTTGAGGTTGGTGTCCTTTTCCACGGGATTTGATATTCTCAGTCACCATATTCTTAATCTTACATAATACCTAATCTGGATTAGATTCTAAACCCCTAAACACCTTATCATTACATTCCTTCCATACACCCTAGCAAAGGAACAGGAGAATAAAATCCCACAATCTCATAACTAGGGTGTTAGTAGAGGGTGACTTCCAACCAGTGAAAAAATCTTGACTTGTAGCAAGGAAAACCCAAGTAATATTCAACAAACCATAGACCTTTTCCCATAACCTTCTAGTATAAGAATAGTTAATAGTCATATGTTTAACTGATTCAATAGCATTCTTATAGAGATAACATCTATTAATTATGTTGAACCCTGTCTTCAACAAGTTATCTATTGTCAAAATTTTATCCTACAGAAGAATCCAAAAAAATATGTTAACTTTAGGAGTCATACCTTTAAACCAAGCTTTAGCCCAACACAGTTCATTATGCTCTTCAAAAGCATTAGCATACACTAAGGACATAGAAAAAAAAATCTATTAGGATTATATTTCCATATCAGAGCATCCTCCTCAAACCTTAAAAAGACAACATTCAGAATCGTGTTGAGATAATTCAAGTTTCTATCCACTCTCTTGAGGTCCAACCAACTATTCTCCTCCCAATAGTCTTCTACAAAAATCCTAAAGATATTCTTAAACTGGTCCATAAAACCATTCCACCTTTGATCAACACTAAGAGGGTGATCAAGAATCCAAATATCATCCTAAAAAAGAATAGTCCTCCCATTTCCCACCTTCCATTTGACCCCTTCTTAATAATTTATTTATTTTTTTGACCATGTTTCCAAATCATTGATCCCCCTTGAAAAGTCTCATTGTTAAGAAAGTGTTTAAGATCTTGATTCTCCCTATTGTATTTATCATTCCAAATATCATGCCATTTACCTTCCTCTGTATGCCATCTCCATAACAACTTGGTAAGTAAAGAATCATTCATATAGGTAACTCTTCTAAGGCCAAGGCCAACTTTATTTAAATGCATGCAAACTTTCTCCCAAGCAATCAGGGGTACTCTTTTATTTTTTTTCCATACCCGTCCATAAGAAAAGCTTCTAAATTTTTTCAATTGCCAGAGAAAATTTTCTAGGGATCTTAAAGACACTCAAGGCATCTAGCAAAACATTCTGTAATATGGATTTGAGGACAATAACCTTACTGGCCTAACTAAGGAGGGAACTTTTCCATCCTACTAACTTCAAATGAATTTTATCAATCACCGAACTCGAAAAGATCTTAGGTAGTTCCATACAAAGGGGTAATTCCAAATAAGAACCCAGTAAGGTGCCAATGTCACAACCAATAATTCTTTTAATTTTATTCTATCTATTATCATTAACATTGATGAAATATATCACACTTTTGTTCTCGTTAATAATTTGACAAGAAGCTTGACTATAATCCTCTATAGCATTCTTTATGTTTCTAGCATTTCTAACTGAAGCTTCTTCGTCACTATAGAATCATCCACAAATTGTTGATGGGAACAAATCAATTCTTTTGTAATGCCCTGCCAAGGGATCCAAAGAATTAACCTATAATTTCACTAAGTTTAGAAGCAATTTTTTTTTTTTGAAAGTAAATACAACATATAACTAATGCACAATAACGGAAGCAATAGTAATGTCCATCTGAAAGTAAACATAACATACATAACAGATTACATTCTTTAAGATCCCGTAACGTTGAATTACATACATGAGTCTATCTAGTACAACATCCACATGAAACAATAATGATAAGTCCAATGTTTACACATTACATTTCAAATGCCCATTCATCCACTGTACATGTCACAGGGTATGACAAGCTCAAAAGAATATACATACATAGAATAAGGTACATCATCTTATTCTAATCCATGATACATCAAGTAAATACAATCACATGATACATCATCATAGAAGATATAAACATCCATCATAAAGATCAAACATAATAAACTAAGTGCATGGTTCCTCCCAACCGTCAATAGCATCATTAGACCATTGTGGATCCTAGCCATCCCTTCGTGTGTAACATTCCAAATCACCGAAGAGATCATCGGTATTACATAGTAGGAATGTCACTCCTAATAAATACATCATATGTAGAAGTAATCTAACATGCAAATAAAAGCATAAGATAAAATTATCTAACATATGCTAATAATTAATGAAAAAGGATACACATCCACCATCATGAAGGACACATCAGCCACGATGTCTCAATGAATCTCAAAATGATAAGAGTGGAAAATACACTACCACCCGACCGCATGGTACCAAAGTGGTCCACTCCCACCGTGCTGAGGAGATAATCTCAAGTCCCAAACAGGCTATCAAAAAACACATAGCACAAATCTCCATAAGTCTAGGAATCCTAAAAGTATACTAACTCAAAGGTTCCAGTCACAAAACTGACATCTAATCCCAGAGGCACACAATGACATGTAGGAACCTACTATGCAAGTGGGAAAGTGTCATCACAATTATCATGTACAAGTTACCTTGGTAGTTAGCTAAACTCCATGGGTCCATACTGATTTCATGCAGCCACTAGTATCCTCTCATACTGATGAGGCATACTACGGAATGCAAGGTCGCAACCATGCGTCTCACTACTCCCATCCTAGCCTCTACAAGCACTCAAGGCATGGGCGAGAACAAAACACTTATCTTTTTAGGTTCATTTTGTTAGTATTAGGTGTGAATGTTATCACTTATTAATCCAACTTATGAGTTACCCTGGCAGCCTCTTAGGGCCTCGGCCCCCATTGCAAGCCACTTCCCATGACTACATGCAGATATCCTACCCTAATGCTCATGGAATCATAAATCTCATTATCACAAAAGATAATCCATAATAAAATCATCAAATATGCATAAAAGCATCAAATCTCCATGAGCAAACATCCATAGAAAATCAAGAACACAACAGCTCTCTATTGGCAATTGAAGTATCACTCATAATCAAAGTATCCAATGGTTCTCAATAACCAAAATATATATCTCAATCATACTGATCGAAGACTCCAAAAATGGTTGAGTCAAACATGTCACAACATGACATCATCAAGAATAAATCCACATCTCAATCCCATCATGGCGACTAGAAAATAATCAAGGATAAGTGATCGATGACCAAAATAATGGTTAGGTCAAGAGTCTCATACACAAGAATCTCAACTATAACAATCAGTAATCACAACCAATACATAGAGCATTCCATCACATAACCATGGTTGGGTTTATAAATATCGAGATTAAAACATCATCATGACATCACATAACCCCCAAGCCTCTGGTAGACATCCTATACTGGTCAACTCTAGTCAACCCAAAAACCAAAACAATAGCATAAAGAATACACAATGTAAACACATGTTTTGGTTTTGCTAAGTTTTCAAATTTGAATTTAAAAGTCTCAATTTATTTTTTTCCAAATTATATTAAGTGGAGAAATTTCACATTTTTTCCTAACCCATGTATTTGTTTGATAGATAAAAGTTCTCCCCAAAACTATTAGACTCAATTTTCTAATTGATCTAATAATATTTTGTTTATATAACATTGTTTGAAAATTGACACTCTCAATGAATCAAAACTTTGATTATATATTCTAATAACTAATCTTAATTAAACTGAGTTTAATTAAATTAATTATTAATATCTCTTCATAATTGACAAGCTCAATATCAATATTTTAAATCATTAAAAGAGTGATCCATTAATTTAGAACTTCATAATATTCATTCACAATTAATTATATATACATATATACTTATATATATATATATATATATATATATATATATATATATATATATATATATATATATATATATGCATACATACATACATACATACATACATACATACATACATAACATATATATTGTCATCCTCTATCATAAATAATGCAATCTTTAACATTGTAAAATCGAATTATAACAAAATTTGATTGATATAATTCATGCGCTACATATATAAACGGAGGCATTCAATTTAATAACCTCTTTTAAAAAAACAAAAGCCACCACCATTGGCAGTGGTCGTGCGACCCTACCTGTCGTCGCAGGGCCTACGACGGCTGTCGCAGTACTTGTGACTGCAGGTACGGTGTGCAGGCTTCATATCATTTACATGGGGTACGAGGGGGGTACGCCCCTCCCATTTATTTTTTTTTAATTTCAATTTTCAATAACATTTGAAATAAACGTTTTGTCATTCGATTTAATAAAAAAAATTATAAACGTTTTACAGAAAATGAAATTCGACATTCGAACTTTCAATAAATATAATTATATATATGCATATATGTATATATGTATATATATAAATTTAAATTTATATGTGTGTGTGTGTGTGTGTGTGTGTGTGTATAAATTTTTTCCACAAAGAATATATATATATATATATATATATATATATATATATATATATATATATATATATATATATATATATACGATTCTAAAATATTTACTCTTTAAATTTTCTTAATAACTTTCTAATGGATTTGGCTATAATTTAAACCCTAGCCCCATTTTCCTTTCAGATCTATGCATATAGAATTCTCAAATAAATTTAATTGCCCATATTGAGAAAGCATAAAGATATGAAATTCCTCAAAAGACATATGGAAGACACGAAGAAGACAGGGAATGCAAGATGCAGAAATAGCATAAGTAAAATCACAAGAATCTACCCAGATTCTGATGCTAATTCGCTCTTCCTTAGAAAACCCACAGAGCAAGCTCCCTTCTTTAGAATTCTCGAATCCTCCAATGCTCCAATTGCACTCCAAATGCTATGTCTAAGCTTCTAGGGATGCCTGAATATAAAGAGCTCTCAGGAAACCTCTAGAATGCTTCTAGAAACAGCTAGAAGGTGTCACCAACTAAGCATGGGTCTTTTCCAACCTTTTTGATGAGCCATAGGGTTGTAGACACCATGTGCTTAATTAATGCACTAACCCCTGTGTTGTTGACAATGAGAAATAGAAAAGTGCGTTAATTCTCATGCAAGCTTATAACTCCAATTTAGTTTTTATATAATTTCTATTTAAATATTTATAACTTTTATTTTAATTTTTGTAACTTTTATTATTTTATTTATTTATTACTTTATTATTATTTTATTATTATTATTAATTTTTAATCTCTAATTTTCTTTTATTTAATTCTTTTCTCTCAATTAATTCTCATTTAATTAATTATACTCAAAATATCCAAGATCATGATATTTTATTAATTTTCTCCAAAATAATTAATTTATTAATTAAATCTATTTATTAAGACTTAATTAATAGAAAATTCACCATAGACCTCCAAGATAAAATATGAAAACCCATCATAGAACAAATCATACAAAATCAGTCTAAAGGGTTAAAAATCATGAACTATGTCATCCGACACATTCGGTGGGTAAAATATCTAGATACTTGTCCTACCTCACTAGGACAATTGGTTTAAAGGTTTGGGATTTGGACTTGAGAATTTATCTCCCTTCTCTTATCATTGAGATAGTATAATAGGGTACCCTCATCCTGGCAATTCAGAGAAGTCGATACCCGGTACCTGCAACCTACAGAAAAACCATGCATGTACATACAATATATAATGCTAAGCTAAATAGACAATGGCAGGAAGTGGTGCATCATGTAGATCTCGACTAAGCAAGTGACTATGACTCCCTTCCTTAACCACATCAGAAATGTCATACAATATGAAAACACGCACACCATACACATGCAAGTATGGGGTAAGTATCCATAATAAAACACATGAGATAATATACCATCTAACTAATCATCATTAATAACTTAAAACAATGTAATGATCATCATACATACATGAAATGTAAAGTCTAAATGATCTCATCATATATCAACTGAATCCATATCATAATATCTGATAGTGTCAAAACAATACCACTAAACCATCAACATAAAACTAGTCCATCAAAGTCTGATAATAATAGCATCAATGTCCAAAAAAGATGTGAACGAGGGTAGGCACTACATCTTTAGACGAGGGTTTGAGACCCAAAAAAATCTCCCACTGTCACCATTTTTTCCACAAATATTCCCAAGCATTTAGCCATTAGAATGAAGAGGATAGGTGTAAACAAACCCCCCTATCTCAAACCATGAGAACCCCAAAAAGAAGGAGTTGGCAAACCATTCACTAGCACCGAGAAAGTAGAAGAAGAAACCAGGACAAGGACCATTTCCCTAAATCTTTTATTAGAACCAAAAGCTTCCAACCCTCTTTGCAAAAAACCCAGTCCACCCTATCATAAGCTTTGGATAGAGGAACCCCTCTTTCTTGGATAAGGTGAGGGAGTGAATATTTTCATGCACTGAGATAATAGAATCCAAGATATGCCTACTAGGAACAAAACCATTTTGCTACCTGGAAATCAAATTAGGAAGAAGAGACAAAATTTTGAGAGTTGGAACTTTAGATATAACTTTATAAAAGGAATTATAGAGACTAATTGGTCAAAACTGATACATGCTATCAGCACCCAGCTTTTTTAGAATCAAAGCAAGGAAGGTATCGTTCAATTCTTTGAGAATTTTCCTAGAACCAAAGAAATCCTTAACCCCATTACAAACATCTTCATGGATGATATACCAATACTTATGAAAGAATAGGAAAGGAAACCCATGTGGCCCTGGTGCCTTGTCTCCATCAAAGGAGAAAATAGCCTTGGTAATTTCTTCATTAGATGGAATAGAAGTGAGGAATTTATTTTGATCCTCTAATATACATTTTGGTATACAATCTAGAAACATATTCTACTTCTCCTTTTTCAGATTGGGGTTACCTTGCAATAAATTATTGAAAAAATCCATGGCTTCCCTTTTTATAATCTCCTCATCCTCCATAGTACCTCCATTAGCATTGAGTCTGGAAATTCTATTAGTCATCCTATGCTTCAAAGTAGTCATGTGAAGGTACTTAGTATTCCAATCCCCTTCCTTCAAAAAAACTTTTCTAGATCACTACGTCCAGAACATCTCCTCCTTAGTAATAATATCATGTATCTTAGTCAATTTCACACTCTCTTCTTCCTTATAAATAGTCCCATATCCATCAACTTGAATACTATCTTGAATCTCTTTAAGCTCCTCCAAAACCTTCTTTTTATTCTAAAAAATGTTCCCAAAAGTATCCTTATTCCATTTTTTGATATTTTTTAAAACATTTTTCAACTTGCTTGCAATTTTGAACATGGTTGTACCCTCCACTCGAACTTTCCACCATTCCTTAACAATATTTTCCAGTCTTGGATGGAGAGTCCACATTTTTCAAACCTAAAGGGGTAATTCTTCGTAAAGGTCAATAGATCAGCCACAAGAAAAATTGGAGAGTGATCTGAGCCAATATGAACCTGAGCAAAAAGAGAGCATTTATATTTTAAAAACCAATCAATACTAATAAGAGCTCTATCCAACTTGACTTGAATGAGGTCCTTTCTAGTTCTTGTATTGGTCCAAGTATAATCAATCCCATGCAAATCCATATCATGCAATAGATGATTGTCAATAAAATCCATTAAATCTAATCTATTATCCAAGTTAGCCTAACTTCCTCCCATCTTTTCATTTTCTTTCAAAGGAGTATTAAAATCCCCCATTATGATCCAATTCTCCTCTACAAATTTTTTTCTCTGAGTGGTGATATCTTCCCATAGTGCCTTTCTACCCCATTTAGAATTGGGAGCATAAACATTAGTAAGCACCCATACTGAGTCATGCTTAGAG
The DNA here is from genome assembly GCA_028749045.1 of Cupressus sempervirens. Classification (NCBI taxonomy): domain Eukaryota; kingdom Viridiplantae; phylum Streptophyta; class Pinopsida; order Cupressales; family Cupressaceae; genus Cupressus; species Cupressus sempervirens. Next base: position 258,746,317 of record CM053792.1, read on the forward strand.
TTGGTAAATCTAATGTTCATCATATTTCTATTCTAAGAGATAAGTTCTCCATTAATACATTTGTCATTCTAGTATACTGCCATACCACCTAAGGCCCCATGAAAATCATTCCCAATAATCTTGCCTCCCTAAAAAACCAAGAGACCTTCCACTTTATCCTCTAACATTTTAGTTTCTTGAATTAGTACAATATCTTATTTGTTATCCCTAATCATATTTTTCATAATATCTTGCTTGTGAGGATTATTTAATCCTCTAATATTCCATGATATGAACTTCATTTCTTATGGAAATTGTTTAAATCTAAGATAGTCCCTTGACTATCGTCTACTATACTTCTATTAGTCTCAACAATTCTTCTCTACACATTAGATGGTGTACATACTGATGAAGGAGATATAGCAACATCTCTAGCCTTAATAACTTTACTTGATGGTGTTACAAGTAGATAGCAGTCCCTAGCCTTGTTTCTCTTGAACTTGCCTTTTTTACTGCCTTTTCCCAAGGGTGTGCTAGGGATATCTCCTTTCTTATTACTCCTAGTTTTTACAAAGCATTCTCTTTATTCTTTTTGGAAGATACAATTTCTTTTTTCTTTTTTTGATTTAGTGATTCTTTTACCCCCAACTTGTGTCCAGTCTGCACCAAAATCCTCCTCTACCCCCTGTAGAGCTTTAGTGATTTCCTCAACATCCCCCCATTTTTATGACTAACTTGTTGATACCCAACTCTAGGATTAAAATTAATCCTTCACTCAAGGCTTCTAGTACCACTAGATTATTTGAAGGTTTTCCTAGGAATTTGTCTTGTTAGATTAACCATTTTCCTTTGTCCAAATTTTTGATGCATCTAAATCCTATAGAACCTAGATTGCTTCTAGATGCCCTGTAAAAGTTCAACTTTGTCCACGTTATAGGTTGGGCTTCCCATTTATGATTTTCCCTAGCTTTTTTTATTTTAGTTAGTGTAGATCATAGGTTGGTTAGTTAGATTAAACCAATTTTTATGCATATTTTTATAACAGTCTTTGAAGGAGCCTTCTTCTTTATACAATTTCCCAAGAGAGTTTTTTTCTACTTCTATAATGTTTGTTTCCACTTAACTAAGGAAGGAAGTAATGTCCAACCTTATATTAGAGAAGATTCTTCTATATCTTTCCTTCTATACTTACCAAAGGAGTATGGATGGTGAAATTTTCCAAAGATTACCATAGACCCTAGAAAACCCATCCTTAAGAAAGCTTTTCAGCAGGTTCCATAAATTATCAAGAAATTTTTTTTGTCAATTCAACTTCTCGCATAACCATTTCCATCATTTTTTGGAAAAAGGGCATTGCTACAATAAGTGCTCAGTCATTTCAAATTCATTCTCTCATAAAAGACATCTAGAAGGCCCTTGAAAGCCCATCCTTGTAAACCTATTAGCTATAAGAATTCTCTTTTGCAAATCTTCCCCAAGAAAGATACTAGCTTTAGAAAGACATGTAGAATTCTAGTAGAGTTTGAGGGGACTGCAAATCTTATCAAAAAATTTTGTTTTTATTATCATTTCATAACCTCTTTTGAAACTATATATCTCATTCTTAAGGTGCCCTAAATTAGTCTATCCCTTCTATCTTTATTGTTAGTTGATCTTTGACTTGGGACTTGTTCAAAAATGTATTTTTCCCAACTTGAAAGGTTTGTATCTTTGATGTATCTCCACTTACATCCTTCATATTTGTCTTCATTAGTTATTATTTTTTAATTACTAACATGCTTCTCCCACATATTTCTTAAGGTGAGTTTAATCTTGAAAGAAACTTCATAGTTAAGCACACTCAAGCTAGAGTAGTACAAGGATGGGTGACCTCTTAGGAAGCTTTGATGCTTCACCTCTATGAGCATCATCTAGATCCAATGAGTGATAAGTGTTCTATTTATTCTCAAGAGATATGGATTCATGTGTGAATCACTTCTCATGATACATGGGTCAAAGAGTTTGACTTAAAAACTACACAGTTAAATTATGATAACAATATCACAACTTGACTTGTGGAAAATATCTCCTACTTATTGATTGATGGTCTTAAAGGGCTTTATAATGAATGTTTCATAAGGCATAACACTCAGTGAAGGGTTTTTTCAAGAAGAGTGGGTTTAACCATGGAGGAAATTGTGTAGTTAAGTGTGTTCGAGCTAGAGTAGTACTGGGATGGGTGATCTCCTAGGAAGTCTCAGTACTTCACCTCTATGAGCATCACCTAGATCAAATGAGTGATAATTGTTCCATTTATTCTCATGATATATGGATTCATGTGTGAATCACTTCTCATGATACATGGGTCAAAGATTTTGACTCAAAAATTACATAGCTAAATCTTGATAGAAATATCACAATTTGACTTGCTATGGAGAAAATCTCCTACTTATTAATTGATGAGATTAAGGTTATTTATAATGAATGTTTCATAAGGCACAAAATTTGGTGAAGGCTTTAAAAATGGGGTTGCAAGAAGGTTGGGTTTAATTGTGGAGAAAACTCCATAGTTAAGTGTGCTCGAGCTAGAGTAGTATTAGAATGGGTGACCTCCCAAGAAATCTCAATCCTTCACCTCTATGAGCATCACCTAGATCCAATGAGTGCTAAGTATTCCATTTATCCTCATGAGAGATGGATTCATGTGTGAATCACTTATCATGATACATGGTTCAAAGAGTTTGACTCAAAAACTACATAGTTAAATCTTGATAGCAATATCACAATTTCATTTGTTGTGGAAAATATCTCCTACTTATAGATTGGTGAACTTAAGGAGATTTCTAATGAATGGTTCATAAGGCACAACACTTGGTGAAGGTTTTGTGAATGGGGTTGCAATCAAAATGGGTTTAATCATGGAGAAAACTTCATAGTTAAGTCTGCTCAAGTTGGAGTAGAACTGGGATGGGTGACCTCCCAAGAAGTCCTAATACTTCACCTCTATGAGAATCACCTAGATCTAATGAGTGCTAAGTGTTCCATTTACTCTCATGATAGATTGAATCATATGTGAATTGTTGAAGTTGATGAAATATCAACCCCATAGCTCCCAAGAATCACCTACATGCAAATACCTGTCACAAAAAAAGAGAAGAAAAAACTATGGAGGCTAGAATTCCTAGATCCATAGATGAGACATTCCTAATGATAAAAAAGAGAAATTGCTATTATCAAAAGTGAATGAATAAATTACAAAGAGAGATTGTCCTTATAAAATATATCAAAACCCTAGAAAGGTCTAACCTAGGTTACATAATAATAATTAATAAAAAAATTAATTATTAGATGCCTAAAATTTATTAGTTTAAGAAAACTAGAGTTAATTAGGAAATATCTAATTACTCTAATAACCACCTCCTCCCCCCCCCCCCCCACCTTAAGATAAACTTACAAAGTAGCTAAAAACCTAGAAATTGCTACTGAAAGTAAATTTGGGTCTTGACAACAAAACCTAATGAGGTACCCAAGCACAACCAAATCTCTAAAAAGAGAAGAAATATAGAAAACCACATGGGAAAAATGATACTCCAAAAAGAGATGGAAAGCATGTTGAAAGAAACTAGTGAAGGACTGAAGAAACCTCCAAACTAGGGAATGTCCCAGAAGATAGGAACAAAAGATTATCATGAAGAATGCCACTAAAGCATGTAGAAGCTACAAATATCTATCAAAAGTAATTGTTGATCTGAAGAACCTCCACTAAGATAGAACCTAATCAAGTAGAGAAGACTATAATCTACATCAAATTAGGAGGCATACAAAGGAAAAAAAACTAAAGTCAAGGATACAAATGGCATAAAACACTAAAGCCTGAAGAGTTGATCAATCGAACATGGGAGGTTACAACCAAAGTAGGAATGAAAAAAAGAGTGTTTATATGGTAAATGATCCATCTCACCAAAATGCATAGGTACCCAGCCACTGCATTCACCTAATACATAGGAACAAATACTGAATACATAGCTTACTCCATTGAACCAAGGAAGCATAAGAAATAATAGAAGAACCCCCTTAATAAAAACAAGGGTGAGGTGACAGGAAACTAGAAAAGTAGGCCAAAATAACTTAACATCAAGGAACCACAATCAAGATGCACAAAAGAGTACATCTGTGTGTACTGAGGTGATCAATTTCAGACATGTCATGAGTCTAATGACATAAAAGGGAAACTCACTAAAAAAAGGAAGATGGAAAACAAAGACAAAACATCAACCCCCCATGGAAATCTAATTAGAGTAGTGCATGTACAATAAGGCACAAGATATAATGAATCCCAAGATAACAATAATTTGTACAAGTTTCCTCAAAAGACATTGCTCGAATCAGAAGGCAAAATATGGAAAAACTACTAAAATAAAAATACAGATGCAATATGGCACTTTATCTTAGTGTGTTTGCAAGAATGCATACAAATGATGTTTAAGGCAATTCTTACGAGCTGTGGGGTTGATCTTTCATCAACTTCAACATGGTATTAGAGCAAGAGAAGAAAAATCTATGGAGGCTAGAATTCAGATCCATAGATAAGACATTCTTGATGAGCAAAAAGAGAAATTACTATTATTAAAAGTGAATGAATAAATTACAAAGAGAAATTGTCCTTATAAAGGAGATTGAAACCTTAAAAAGGTCTAACCTAGGTTGCATCATATTAATCAATATTAGAATAAGTATTAGATGCCTAAAGTTTAGCTTAAGCAAACTAGAGTTAATTAAGAAATATCTAATTACTCTAATGTGAATCACTTCTCATGATACATGGGCTAAAGAGTTTGACTCAAAAACTACACTGTTAAATCCTTATAGCAATATCACAACATTGGATTTAGTCTGATGGTTGTTAATTATATATATTATCTCTATATTTTTAAGTTAATTTTGAAAATTATAGCTTTTTTAAATTAAAAATTTAGATTTGCATGTACATGTGTATTAAAATATTTAATCATTTATGTAAATTATTTTTACATCTATATATATATATATAACTTTATATCACATGACAATTTAAATGTGCAAAAGCCTTCAATTGGTTACCAATGTAACATAATATATGAAACATTAAGTTTATCTAGAACTTTTTTGAAAGTGGACATGAAAAAGGACAACATGATGGAGCAAGAGCATGTGTGAAGCATGTACTTTAACGATACAAATTTGGAGGTAGAAAAATAATTTTCATTTTTTTAAAACGGTTCATGTAGCTCAAGTACTTTTGATTTTAAAATTGGACTTCTTTTTTTAGGTAACATGATAGAGAATTCAATTAAAATTGTTGAATGGTGTTGATCTTATATTTCTAGTCAAGACACAAAATATAAGAAACATTATTTTTGAGAACTGCAAGGTGAAAACTGTTGGATTCATTTAGGTAATTTAAAGTTTAAGTTTTAATTTTTATTCAATTTGTGTATTTTGTTTATTTTCTAACTTTTTTTTCTATTAATTTTACAACAAAGTCATAGAAGAGTTAGGTTACCACCTATCTAATAGAAAAGGGAGAAGCAAGTAAGTAATTGATCTGTGGTTCGTACAAATCTTCATTAAACATCAAACCATACTACAAAAGAACAAAAATTAATAGATTGTCCATCAAAGAAGAGATTAACAACTTATTACATAACACTTATCAACTTAAATTTATATCCAATTCGTCCATGGTAATGGCCCATCTGACCACCTAAGCCTCAAGGCTCCATCTCTAATCATTGCACTTGAATCTCTCATGAGTTTTTTCTAGGGTAATGTTGGTGCACGGGGAGATGCACTAATCAAGATGCATGGAGTTCTCCCCTCATTGAATTCTTCCTTGTTTTAAGTAAATAATATCATATTCTAGGCATCATAACTTTTAAGAATTATGTCTACCATTTTTCCCAACTTGGTTTTGTTGGAGCATGGTCCCATCATAGTGTCATTGTTACTTGCTTGCACTCCACTATCCCCATGTGTATACAGATTTTCAATTAGCTTTCTTATCTTTTCTCTACCATTTCCTTGAGGGTACCCTCAAAGGTGTCTAGTTCATATGTCTCATCCTTTATATCAAATTTTAATCCTCCATCTTTTAGTATATTAGCACATTCATTAATTATCTACACTACTTTTTTATCTTTCACTTTATAGTTGATAGTGACCTACACATAAAGTTTATGCATAATGTGTCTTCGCAGAGACTTAGAAAGGATTCTACTCCTATCTTTAAATACATTATTATTCCTAATTAACCAAATAGACCAAAGAAAATAAGAGGAAAAGATATTCCATAATACATTCAAATTTTTGGGAAGTCCAAGGATGTTTCCTGTAATAGAAAGGAAAGAGAGGAGCTTAGGTTTGATATAGATGTCAAACTAGTTCCATGTCTCTTTAGTGATATCACATTCTGAAAATAGGTGTGACATGGTCTCAAGTTTGGAGCAGAAGGAGCAAGTCAAGGGAATACTATCAACGTTGTTTAGAGTGGAGAAGATCTTTCCATATTAAAAAAAATGAATCTTATGTTCCACTTTGCGGTGTCAAATGGCAGAAAGATGGTTGGTCTATGTTTTATTATCTCAATTATAGTTCCACCTGACATTGAGATACTCAAAAAATTCATCATTATTTGATAGCATACAATATAGGTATTTAACTTTGGTGGAGAAGAGTTTGGAGTCATTAGGCCAAGCGAGGAGGGGAAGTCTATCAATCTCATTGCCACAAACTTGAGGAATTTTTGCTTTTAGCCAGGCTTCCTTAAGCACTATATTTGTTCTTTTTCAAGATTGAGGGAGCTAAAATTTATAGGCAAGGTTCTCCTAGGATATTAGTTGGTTATCCAGACATAGGTTGCTAAAAGAGTGAATGCCTATCCTATCCCTTTTTTTTGTTGAATAACCTTGTAGGAGAGAAAGAGGCCTTCCTTTCCTTTCCAAATTCCACCATGGGGATATTTTTCCACAAAATTGGCTTGATTGTCTATCAAATTAGTCCCTACCACTCATTGCCTCACTTTGTCCCAAGCTATCCAAAGAGTTTTAAAAATGACAGAGCCTTCAACTTTAATCTTCCATTTGCCTAAGAATAAGTCATGAATATGCATCGCTTTCCATGCTTTTCCACTACAAGGGACACCTCTTGCAACGTTATGTCTGATCAAAACCTTGTAGGGTTCATTTCCCTTTATAGACCTAGCAATCCATTTAGTTGCTAGCACAATTTCTTGTAACCTTAGGTCTTTCATCCCCATCCCACCTACTTCTTTCATCATAGTGCACCACTTCCATTTAACTACATGTCCCTTCTTGTTACCACTTCCATTGGACCACAAGAAATCCCTAATAATTTTTTGAATGTAGAAAATCATATTTTGCTCAAATAACCAGGCAGAGGAGTAATATACGATGTATGCTAATAATATCTTTTGGCAAACTTTTATGCTTTTAGCTAGAGATAATTTTTCATGCCCAAAATCTAGGGCAAAACACACACACAATTTTTTTTTTCTTTTAAGAACTATAATTCAATAAGATAATATGGTCAAAAAGGATTTTAGATGTTTAACTATAATGGAACTAATTTACTAATCCCTTCTAATAACTTAATAACTTGATCAACATTACGATTTTAATCGTTTAACATTAAGAGAATTTGAAACTCTCAAAGATCGATTAAATTTAACTATTCAACCATGCTAACTACGTTTATCATTTTAATCAAAGATCTAACTAGCCTTAGATATACACATACAATAGAGGTAAACTTTAATTTTAAATGTACTATCTACATTTTAATTAATACTTCTCTCCAACATACTTATAGCATTCTAATTTATTAATCTATCAATTGCAAATAAAATTGTAGACTAGAATTATTTCAATTAAATCTATAAGTGAACCGAACTTTGTTTAAAACTATTATAAATCTAAATTCCACATTAATAATGCCAATATAAAGATCAATCTAATAATCTCACAATTATATGAAACTAATTAGTAACATAAAACGGGATTCATCTATATAAAAAAAAATAACTAAAATAAAACTAACTAATTTATAACTATCTTGAAATAACACTAACCACTTTCTAAAACTATTTCTAACATCTTCACTAAAACAAAAACATTATATTTCTTCCTAATATTATCAAACATCTACTAATCTAATTATAGATTCAATGCCACTCTTAATTTAAGATATTAACAAATCTAAAACTAACTAAACCACTAGCACATACATTGAGTTACTAACAATTTATTGAAAAATGCATATTACTTACTAAATTGACTTAAAACCAACTAATTATGAAATGACATCTCCCAACATTAAATTAATTAAACTAACTTAATACTATCCTAAGTTAACGCTAGCATAGAATGCTAACTACTTTCTAATAACAAAGAAACTAACCACGGATCAAATCAATTAATATAATGCTAAACTTAATTTAAAATATGAATAAACCTAACACTAATCAACATCCCTAAAACTAACCTAACAACTATACTAACAAACGAACATAAATAAAATAAAACACTAACTACTAATCTAAATGATTAAATTAATGCTAATCTTATTTAAATTAAACATAAATCTAAATCCTAATAACCACTTACTAACTAATCTAAGCTACACCACAAAACAAATATAATACTAACCTAACAATATAATCTACTAACTAAACAATAACTAACATACTAACAAAACTAGCCTAGACCCACCCACTAGCCAAGTACTTGGCTTCCCTTGCAATAATACTCATGCTCCCCCATGAAACTGCATGCTGACCCAGGTGCGCAGACCTGTCCCCTCTGCCCTTGTGTGTCTAATGTTCCATGCCTTAAGTCAAGCGCATGGGGGATAGGAACATGTTGGGAGGGGTGGGGGGTGTTAAGTTTAGCAATAAAAATAAATAGTTTTAAACAACCTTCTTCACCCCCATTGATATGACATGGGTCTTCCATGCAGGCCATGTACTGTATGGCCAGTGGCAGGTGAGAAGATACTATAGTGCCTATTTTTCCCATGGAATACAAAGGCAAGGTGAGAGGTGGGGGGGATAAACTTAGGATGGTGGAGATTGTATAAATCTTATTTAATAAAGCCTAGACTTGTAGCCTAAGGCAAGTACCTTGCCCCTCATGATGCATGGAGTTTATTGCAAAAGTTTTATGGGTGAGATATGTCAACAAGATATCCACTTAAATATTTGAATTTCAAATGCATTTGATTTATATTCTTTTTAAAAGATTTAATAATGATTTTTAGTTGCAACACAAAGAATAATTCAGAGAATATTCTCTGTGGCTTAGGGGGGAATTAAAATTTTCCCCATACATTTTTCAAAGAGGTTTTTCACTCCTGGAGATGCACATTTTTATTTTGAAGCTAATTTTCTAAGTGATGATATAACTTGCTTCTTGCTATATATATATATATATATATTTTATATCAAGAGTGCATTCTAGCCTAATGACAACATAGATTTCCTATGAACAATTTACTAATCCAAGGATGTGCATAGGATTATACTTTTCTTTTCTCCTATAATTCATGTTTTATCAATCATCATATATTCAAGGTGTGTGTTCTCTCTCTTTTTTTTTTGAATTCAAGGTGATGCATAATTCTTGATCAACTTGATTTTGTCAATTATGAAACTTAACAAGGAGGGAGACAACTTTGTGATCACAATGTAGGATTTTTATTTTCTCTTAATACTTAAACATTGAATTGGAAACTTCAACATATCAAATCGCTTTTCATTAACATAATTGAAAACTTGGAAATTCATAATTCAAAGACATTATCTATCATTCTATTTCTCACATACATATGCAAAAATTGAAATCACATGAGAGCAATTCAAGAAGGTTTCCATAATCTTTTTTTCCCTCTATTATTCATCCTAGTTTGAGGCTCCATCAGGAAAGAACCAGTAAGAAAACCCAATGTCTTTACCAATACATCAAAATTCAATTACATTTTACATATTATTACACTTCAATCGAATTCACTTCTAGATCCTTCACAAGTGCTTTCTTCCAATACCTTCAAAACTTCAAGGAAATACAAGGAGAAGACAAGAGCTAACCCGGGATGAAACATCACAACATCAAGAGCAATTCAAGCATACACCCCAACCCGGTTTTACACAATAGGTCCAAACATAGAACCTGACTAGGGGGGAGGTGGATTTTCCCAATGGGAGATGTCAATCACCATGCCATAACATAGCCCTTTTGGGGCTAAAAACCTCAAGAACTTCCATTCTTCTACAAGGCCCTTTCGAGGCCCTTTCGAGGCTAATACCACAAGGATTTTCATTCTTTTCCATATTCAAGAATTCACAATATCAAACAAGGCATGTGATGACAAGTAGAGGCCCATACACCCTACCCTCTTTCCCTCCTCTCACCATGAGAGGAGACTCTACACCATTGAGGTCCAATTAAGGCCCTTCCCCTATACATGGCCACTTCTTCCCTATCCAAGGGTGAGTAATGCCAAAACAATCCCCATGAAATCCCCTCAAAACACAAAACATCAAAGCAAGTATGAGAATAACATCAAAAGAAAAACAAGTTAAGATCCCTTCCAATCAACCCCAACACACAAGCAAGAAATACAAAAATAACACAATGCCTTATGCATGATTCAAGAAAGATTCAAGCATGAGAAAATGAAGAAAACAATTCAAAGAAGTGAAGAACTCCTACCTTCACCAAAAGAATTATGGAAAAAATGGTTGGTTGAGAAGAGCTTTTCCTTTTCTTCCTTCAATCTTCAAAAACTTTCTCCAAATCTAGAGATTGGGTAACAACCCCAAAACTACTCCCAAAATGCCTCTAAGTATGATTCTTAACTCAACTAGACTTCAAGTAACCCTCAAGATGAAGTTTGATTCACCAACTCAAGTAGGATACAATCAATTTTCCCAATCAACCAAAAGTAGGGTTTTTGAGTGACCCTAAAAGTCAAACAAAGAGGCTAAGGGGGTGGAAAGTACTCCCCACCCATACCCTTACCCCTAGGGCACTTAAATTTGATATTTTTAAGCCTTAAAGACTTAATAGGAACAATTAAAAGCTAGGAGAATAGTAAGACCAATAACAACCTTCAAAGAATTACAATACAAAGATAGCACAATTTAACAAGGGGTTTTAGTTTCATCTTTTCATTAGGTTTCCTAGCTAAATATCCTGCACACTCATTGCACACATCAGTAGGTTCAAGAAATCACATGCATATGTACTTTATGTATCAGAAAAATCATATAAATTAAAACATCCATTTTTCTACTAATCAATTGTTTATCTGATTCTACTCATATTTTTGACTGTTAAACTTGCATAATCAAAGTGCCAATTTTGCATTTATTTACTTCATCATCGTACATGTTCATAAAGAATTAAATGACAAAATCAAATATCTGAAAGTAAAGCATCATACATCATAAATAGCATAATAATGTTTAGTGTATCAAATAATGTTCTGACATATTGAGTCATCAGTATCAAAATAATAATGTATCATCGATGCTAGGATCGGTTGGGGAGAGGCCTCACATAATTAATTGTTATTCCATCTACTGAGTTTATTGACAATCTTCTCTTTAATTCATTCCCACATTGTATTTAGATTTGGTGAAATTGAAAATGGCATTCCTAGACATCTCACAATGTGTGTAGGGTCACCCAAGAGGAGAAGCCAAATTTACAATACCATGCTAGAGGTTTGTCCTCCCATCCCAACATTATGGACTTTGCCAAAGACACTTTTCTTCCTAAGGCTTTATGAAATATATCTAGTTTATTTGATAGATTAGTAATGTTCTCCTCCATCAATTCAATGACAAGGGATGTGTCATTTGCAAATCACACATTATTTATTTCCTCCTTGTTAGGTAACTTAATTCCTGTAACCCTAGCTGATAGAGTATTGTCTTTGAGGATGTAATGCGAACTATCTACTATAATTACAAATAGAGAAGGAGCAAGTGGGCATTCTTGCCTTATATATCTTGTAAGCTAAAAATATTATGATCTAATGCCATTAACCTCCATAGTAGCATGGGCTTCTACCATTAGGTTGAACACCATTTTGATGAATATTTTGGGGAATCCCCAACATTCTATCATCAATTCTATGAATTTTCACTCAATTATATCATATGCCTTCTCATAGTCTATCAGAAACATAGTTGCATGTTGCCCATAACCTTTGGCCCATTCCATAGTTTCCCAACATGTAATTAGGTTTTCTAGAAGGTATCTACCTTTGAAAAATCCAATTTGTGTGAAGTTAATGATATATGGTGAAACCTCTTTGAGTTGAAGGGCAAGAATTTTTGCAAGTTTTTTGTATCAGATAATGAGGAGTATGATGGGTCTCCAGTTCTTTACTAGGGTCTATTTGTCACCATCCTTGGGTGTAAGTTTGATAAGTCATGAATTGATATTAGCACCTAGTGAGCCATGTTCTACCCCTTCTTGATATAACATTAATAGGTCATTTGAAATCCATTCTATGTGGGTCTTATAAAATTCCATAGTATTCCACCTGGTCTCAGGGCCTTGTCATTATCCATCTAGGATATGGCTTGAATAATCTTAGCTTTAGAGATGAGAGCACTTAGTCTAGTTTTTGTTGGAAGCATGAATGTTGATGATACTTCTATGTGGGGGTATTGTAGAAACATGATTAGATCATTATCATGATGATATGTTACATTCATGACTATGTTTCTCATTGATGTCAACATAGCAATTTTATGTGGTATCTGACAAAAGAACAACAATAAAGAACAAGTTGGTACGGATAGATAGTTGAGAATTTTCACTAAGTGAGGTTAGAAGGAGATAATACTATGTGTCTAGTATATGTTTCTAACCTCAGAAGCATAAGATATTAATTCTGGAAGAAGTTATGCAAGTTTTGGTGAAGACTATTATAGATAGAGTTTATAGAAGCATGTTCTAGTAAGCTTGTTATGTATCTTAGCATGTTTATTATTCTGAAAAGCCAAAGTTAAAGATTTGAAGAATACATTCTCAAGATGACATAGCTAAGCTCGCTTTTCATTATGTTACACATACAGGAAGTTATTCAAGTTACAAGGAGAAAGATTAATGTTATCACTAAGTGTAATGCATTCTTAATGAGGTCCTATAATAATTAATTGAGAAGGTGTAATAGTTGACTTAGGGAATTTTTTTGTGGATTCAGTATAAAGGAAGGAAATTTTCCTTTATCATGTATGAAATGGATTAATGATTGCAAGAATCATGAAGAAAAGAATGTAAAGATAAGCAGAGTAGATCAAAGGTGAAGGAAGTTTCATTGCTAAGGTTTTATTATGAGATCTAAAGTTTGATATTTGGAACTAAGGTTCGTGAGCTAGTCTAAAAGGTCTAACAATGATTGGTATGGTTGACAAGATAGAGGAAAGAAGTTAAAGTACACTACAAAAATTATTCTGCAAGGAATAGTTAAAGATTAGTTGGACAATGAGTTCAATGGTCTTGCCCCAGAAGTTGTTTTGACAGTGGGTCCTTCTGCCTTCTACAACTCCTAACAGGGTTGGAATCTCCTAACAGGGATTCTAAGTCTCCTAAGAGGGAGTCATATGTACTAAATGTTGTAATAGACTCCTAATAGGGTCCATCCTGTAACAAGGAATATTTATATTAGTACATCATCTTGTGGGCATCATTCCCACCATGGTTTTCCCTCTAATCAAGGGTTTCCCTATTTAACAAATCTAGTGTAATTATGTATGTGCATTTTAGTATGGTTGTTTTTTACTTTGATTGAATGGTTAAGATTATTTAAGGTTGATAATTATTGGATAATTGGTTCACCCCCCACCCCCCCTCCTCTCTTATTTATCTTGGTGGACTATTGTTTCTAACAATTTTGTCTTCATTTGACACCTTTTCTAGGATTAGTTTCCTAATTCTTCCCCTTTCATACTCCATCCACACCTTTTGTTCTTCTAATGTAAAAGTATTGTAGTAAAACTGAGCAAAATCTTTTACAATCTTATTATGTTTAGTAGTTAGGTTATCTCCTTCGCTAATAGCTCCAATTTTGTCTCTAGCTTCCTTATTTGTAAGATTCTAGAAGAAGTATGTAGATCCTTTATCTCCATGCTCAATACAAGTAATTTTGGCTCTAGTCTTGTCCCCCTGGATCTTAATATGTTGAATTCTTCTTAGTGCATCTCTAGCCTCTGCTAGAGCCTGTTGGCAGGAGAAATCATGTGGATTAGACTACAGGTTGTCTTTAGTTTCAACTAAGGTGTTATGCAATTTTGTCTCATTCCTTCTCATATCTTTGGCCCTCTTTTTCCCCATAGTCTTAAAGACTTGTATCCAACTTTCAATCATTGTGTTCCACTTTATGGTAGAATCTGAGTGTTTAACCACACAATGGTTAAACCATCTTACCAGAATTGTGGTGGCCCTGAAATCATCATCTTTTAGAAGAGTGGTATTCAGGTAAAATCCTTCATCTCTATGAGTGTCAGTCTTTGGTTTGCCAATCCAGATAATATGGGACATAATGAGGTGATGATCAGATATTGTAAATGGGTAAACCAATACATTGGACTCCTCCTTTGAATTTTGGAAACTAAACATATTCTTATTAACATATAATATGTCTAGTCTGGAGAAGATTATGTTCTTCCCTTTCTAGAAATTGGTCCATGTATACCAGATTCCCTTATGCTCCTCTTTTCTACCAGTCATTGGATCGAATAATAGATGTTTGCTCAATATTTTGTTCCAAAAAAAAACCTCTTTTCTCCTTTCCATTCAAATTTGCAAACCCGTGTCTTGTCTTGTTGGTCCTCTATCATATTGAAATCACTAGCAAGTATCCAGGGGATATTGTGAATAAGGGACATCCACTTCCAAAGAGAGATCCTACTTATATGGTCATTAGGTGCATATACTAAGCAAATTCTAAATTTCTCACCTAGATGATCTACTATTATCCATACAGCCCTATCGCAAAGTGATGTGCCCCATTCAATAACAAGGTTTTTCCACGTATGGATGACTACTATGGAAATACCTCCTTTTCCTTTCTCATGATTGGTAAAATAGGGTTTTTATTCTCCCCAAATATATTCTAGTCCTATGTCAAGTTGGAAACCAGTTGCTTTAATTTCTCGAACCATTAAAAAATTTGTGTCCTTATGTGATCTAAGTAGCCTTTTTATAACATATTTCCTATCTGGGGTTTCTAGTCCCCTAACATTCCATGAGATGAATTGGCCATTAGTCAATGGTGGGTGGGTAGGTTTACCTTTAGGAGATTTAAATCTCTTCAAACATTTAGGCAATTCATCTTTTATAGTTTTAGAATATTTTCTCATGGTGGATGATTTAGAGTGTCTACCTCTCTTCCTACTAGTCCCTTGTTCTCCTTCCTTCATCTTATCTCCCAAATTTCCTTCATTAGCTCTTCCTCTGATTTCCTCCTAGGTTTCCATTATTTCTTCTTTGCATTAAATACAAAATTCTCCTCCTTTCCATACATACAAATTCATTGGGATTCTATTTTTTCTTCTTCATTATCTTCCATAACCTGACATTCCTTATAATTTTTACTCAAAATTCTAATCTCAAAGGCTATTGCTCTCCTATTATGCCCACAGATCAGGGCCATGCAATGGTCTTCACTAGCTAGGATCACTACTAGATCAAATCCATTAAGTTTATCATCTGCTTCATATGAATCTATGATAACAACTAGCTCATCACTCTTGGGAAACTCTTTAAGGTTACTTTGATCATCCCTAACAGAGGTAAGGGGAGCACTCCTAGAATCATGTCCCTTAAGGAGAGCTTCTACCTCATTAGGAGGAGGTAAGACTAGGTAGCAATTGGAATTTGCTCTAAATATATGCCCTAATATTCTTTTGATTCTCTCCAATACAATTTGTTTGACATTCATTGTCCTATGCAGAAGTTTCCCTAGGGTCAATCTGATGGATTCTAAGGAAGGGTTAGGAAAGGTAAGGTTAAATGGATCTTGGGTAAAAGGTTGAATATCATTCTTAGTTAGGGACTTGAAAGAGGCTTGCAGAGCATCCAATTCCAAATAGAAGCTCTTTGACACCTTATGAGATTCAACATTCAAATCAGGGATCCTATCAGTTAGATGCTTTCTATTTTTAACATGTTTAGTTTTACCTTTCATGGTTCTCAAGTTGTTGTGATTGATCAAGTTCAATATTGATTTATTATTATTAATGAGGGGGAAATTCTTTTGAATGTGACCATCTTTCTTACAGAGAAAATAGTAATTGACACCTCCTAGATACGAAAGAGGACAATTATAATTATCACCCTTAAGGAAGGAAATTTCATTAGGGAGATCTTTCCTTGGGTCGATGGCTATCAAAACCATAGCATCTATGTGTGTCAACAAAATGGGTGACTTATCAATTCTAATTACTTTACCAATAAGGTCCAAATCTTGAGGGATAAGTTTCCAAAGAAAAGGTAGAATTTTCCAACTATCACCCACCGTGGTGTTCATAGGGCCATGATTTCATCAAGTTGCATTGAAAGATCGTGGGATAGTATGAAAGGTTGAGTTACCAGTTCTCTAGAATTGCCTCTCTACCACACTTTTTTGGGATTTAGGGTCTTCAAAAAAAACTAAAAAGAGACTATTTTGAATCATTCTGCAAAACAAAAACTTGAGCCCTAGTTTTTTTTACTACTAATTTTTTAGCCATTCATTTAGGTATGTATTGGAAAAGTTTTTTGGGATATCTTGAGTGGCAAGGAAGATGGTGGTGTCTTTGATTCTAAAAATTTCATTCTCTATTGCTTTGTGTAATGCCCCGCCAAGGGATCCAAAGAATTAATCTAAAATTTAAGTTTGCCAAACAATTTTTTTTAAACATGAAATATAAACCATTCACAACTTATACATAGTAACGGAAGCAATAGAAACAATTCAAATGAAATTAAACATAACATACATAACAGTTACATTCTTTAAAGATCCCTTAACATTGTATCACATCTAAATTAACTATTCATCTAATTAACTATTCATCTAACATCACATCCTTAGCAATGTTACATCCAATGTTCTTAAACAATATTACAAGTGTCCTTTTTTATAATTACATTTTAGATTGCTCAATCATCCACTGTACA
The DNA here is from genome assembly GCA_028749045.1 of Cupressus sempervirens. Taxonomy (NCBI): domain Eukaryota; kingdom Viridiplantae; phylum Streptophyta; class Pinopsida; order Cupressales; family Cupressaceae; genus Cupressus; species Cupressus sempervirens. The sequence goes on from CM053792.1 coordinate 258,763,506, forward strand.
TGTCACAAGGTATGAAAGGCTTGAAAGAATAAACATCCATCATAAAAGATAACCATATATCACAAAACATAACTAACTAAGTGCATGGTTCCTCCCAACTGTAAATAGCATCATTAGACCATCGTGGATCCTAGCCATCCCTTCATGCGTAACATCCAAAATCATTGAAGAGATCATCGATATTAACATAGTAGGAATGTCACACCTAGATCATACTACATCAAATACAGAAAGTAATCTAACATGCAAGTAAAGCATCAAATAACATCATCTAACATATGCAAATCATCTATCTAAAAAACATACCAGTAAATACATCCATTATAAGGTATATCATCTATCATAATGATGCAAGAACAGAATGAAGATAAATACCTACAAAGAATGCATCAACCACGGTGTCTCGGACTGATCTCAAATGATAAGAGTAGAAAAACACTACCACCCGATCGTGTGGTACCTAAGTGGTCCACTCCCACCGTGCTGAGGAGATAATCTCAAATCCCAAATAGGCTATCAAAAATCACATAGCAAAGATACTCTCTCAGTCTAGGAATCCTAAAAGTATACTAACTCAAAGATTCCAACACAAAACCAACATCTAATTCCCAGAGGCACACAATGACATGTAGGAAACCTACTCTGCAAGCGAGAAAGTGTCATCGCATATATCATGTACAAGTTACCCTGGCAATTAGCTAAACTCCATGGGTCCATACTGATCCTCATGCGGCCACTAGTATCCTCTCATACTGACGAGGCATACTATGGAATGCAAGGTCGCAACCATGCATTCTCTCTACTCCCATCCTAGTCTGCACAAGCACTCGAGGCATGAGTGAGAACCAAAACAATTATCTTTTTAGGTTCATTTAATCCCCATTTAGTGTGTAAATGTTATCACTTATTAACCAAACTTACAATGAGTTACCTTGGCAGCCACTTAGGGCCTCAGCCCCCATTGCAAGCCACTTCCCAACACTACAAGTAGATAACCTACCCTAAGCTCATGGAATCATAAAATCACCCTAGTACTATACAAGCGACTGGAAAGAAAATCCAAAAGATAATCCATACAAAGAATCATCAAATATTCACAATAAAAGCATCAAATCTCCATGAGCATCTGAAAAGCATCCATAGAAAATCATGACCACAACAATTCTCTATTGGCAACTGAAGGCATCACTGATAATCATAATAATCATTGGTTCTCAATAACCAAAATATATCTCAAAATAAATCACAATATCCATTGGTTCTCAACAAGCAACCAAAAATATCTCAAAATTATACTGATCGAAAACTCCAAAATGGTTGAGTCAAAACATGTCACAACATGACATCATCAAGAAATAAATCAACATTTCAGTCTCATCATGGCGACTAGAAAGTAACCCAAGGATAACTAATCGATGACTCAAAAATGATTAGCTCAAGTGTCTCATTCATAAGAATCTCAACTATAACAATTAGTAATTATAAACATCTCATAGAGCATTCCATCACATAACCATGGTTGGGTTTATAAAGATCGAGACCAAATAAGATTAACATGCCATCACATCTCATAACCCCCGAGCCTCTGGTAACAACCTAAGACTGGTCAGCACTAGTCAACCCAAAACCCAAAACAAGAAGCATAGAGAAAACACAATGCAAACACATATTTTGGTTTACTAAAATCACATAGTTGAACTAAGTGTAGAGCTTCAGTTTTCATTTCAAGTATACTTCAAGTGTTTAAGTTTAATCATTTGACTTAAAAGTCAACCCGTTTGTTCCCCGATAGCATTATTCTTTCCATCATTAAAATAATATTCTAAGAACAGCTTAAGGATAAATACTTACTAAATTGTTCATCATTGATCTTTAATTAAATTGTTCTCTTTATTTAAATATGATCCACATTCTAATTGATTAACTCTTCAACTTTTCAAGGATCATTATTCGTTATATTATAAGAGAGCCAATTATCAATCTTCGAATAAGAAGATTATAACTTTATTAAAATGATCAATTAAATCAATCCATTAACATAGGTACACAATCCATGACCTTTTATCATTCTAATAATACTTAATTAAATATTACTAAAATTTAAGCCTCTTAATTCAATCGTTGCAATAATTAAATCATCACTAATAACCATTAAATATCTAGAGTCATTATTCAAGTCATCAAAATAAGACTTATCAACTTTGATATCAATGTTTTTACAATCTCGTTAAAAGAATTATATCAATTAAATCTCTATTACATAACATAAATATTAATTAAATCAAATTAACTCTAGTTAATTGATTTAATTAATGATTACACAACCATACCATCAACCCAATGAATATCAGTTGGCTAATAACTAAAAGTCAGCCATAATCCAATACACAAATATTCATATTCATAATTCAATAATAATATCTTGTTAATATTTAATAATAAGCTATATTGGAAACCTTATTAATAATTCTATAATAACCAAATTCATCACTCTTCAACAATGCTCCCATTAATACTTTCATAATAACAAGTTATAATAGAAACCCCAATATTAATATCCTCAAATAGTTTTCCCCTATGTATGTCGATTTAAAAATTCAATTAATTAATACTCCTCTAAATTATTAACCAACTCAAATTGATTAATATCATTTACAAAACCTCAATCATTAACTTTAATCTGGTTAATTAATAACTATTTAAACCATTTATACTATTATTTATTAATAGTTTGTTAAACCCAACAAACATTAATAAATAATAAACTCATCAAAACTATTATTAATCGATCTAGAGAAACTTCCATAACTATTTTTCGATGTATTGCAACTGATATAAAGTTAACTATCTCTCAATCTCATTATCTAATACCTAGTTTAACCTTACGTCTTATATCTCCTGAGATTTTGTCTAAACCAATTATTGATCTATAACTTATTGCTATACTTCAATTATTAACTAATCTCAATTTAAATTGAATTGAATTAATTAGTAGTTATACTATCTATACTTATCATTCATTAATAATAGCTAACCTTAACAATTATTAATAAATAATAAACCCATTCCATTATTATAATGATCAATATTTAAATCAGATTCATCATTCATTCAATCATTCTATGAATATCAAGTGAACATTAATATCTCCAGGAAGAATTGTTCTTTTAAAATCATATATAGTTTCTCAATTTTCCATTCGTGAGAATTCCAAAATTATTTGGAAAACTTCTCTATTTCAATTACAACATTTTTATTAATCTTTATTACACCAATTCATTAATAAAATTTTGTTAATATTATACATACATACATACATACATACATACATGCATACATATATATAAACACACATATATATATAATAATTAGTATTCAATACTTTATTATACTTACAAAATTGAATTACAATATTATTTATATATATATATATATATATATATATATATATATATATATATATATATATATATATATATATATATATATATATATATATATATATATATATATATATATATATATATATATATATATACATTTATACACATATATATATATATACATATAATAATATTTAATAAAAATTGAATTAAAATTAATATTCATTGACATGCCAAGCTTTTTAAAAAATTTGGGAGAGCATATAATTTTAAGCGAATTTAAATTCGCTACATAGCATCATCAAAGCCGTGCAGCCCTACCCTCTGACGCAAGGCCTGCGATGGCAGTCGCAGTACCTGCATCAGTGGGTATAGGCAACCGCCAGCACCAACTTATGAAGGCAGGTGGGGCAGGGGGTGGATAAATCCGCCCCTCCCCAATTCATTTGTATTAATTTTTTTATAACGTCATTTTTAACAAATGCATTCCGAATTTTAATAAAGGTTTTTCCATCACGTTTTTAATTGGGTTTATTAATGATCAGTGTTTAAATAATATATGTATATATATGTATATGCATATATGTATATATGTATATATATACATATATAGATATATACATATACATATATATATATATACATGTATATATATATATATATATACGCAAAATTTAAGCATTACAGTATTTCAATCATTATATATATATATATATATATATATATATATATATATATATATATATATATATATATATATATATATATATATATATATATATATAATGAGAACATATACTAGTTTCAAATAAAAAGGGTCTTCTAACTCTTTAAATTAAGAATTTCCCTTTTAAAATAATGGTCTCTCAATTACTCATAATAACCGTTCCTCAGATTTACCTATTAATTTGTCTAATAGGTTTGATCATAAATTTTAACTTAGAATTTCTATTTTAATTTCAAATCTTGTCTATCTAATTTCACAATATAAATTCGAACCCAAACCCGATTCAGATCTAATTTCTTTCTTAAATTGAAGCTAAGGTTTTCTAATGAGTTCTCTATTGATTTCTTTTGCAACCAAATAAATACATATCTAGATTCTAATTTCAAATTATATATTCAACCATAGAGAAGTTTCAGACACATATAACAGACACGATGAAGACAGGAAGAGAAAGAGTGCAAATAGAATATGTGATTATCACGAGTGCACCTGGACACTGATGCTAATTTGTCATGCCTCAGAAGTCCATAGAAAGTCCCTTCCTTCTTCTCATACGCAATTCCTCCAAGATCCAAGCCAACTGAAATTCCCACGTCACTAGAAGTGCTTGAAGAAGTATAGAAGCATGTAGAAACATATGAGCATGTAGAAGCATATGAGCTTCTCAAATGCATGTAAGCTTTGAGGCTTGTCCAAACACACTAGGAGAGCCTCTATTTAAAGGCCTCTAAGATGCATCTAGAATGTGTTTAGAAACAACTAGAAGATAAGCATGACAACCAAGCATGAGTCTTCTTCAACCTTCTAGATGAGTCATAAGGTTGTAGACACCATGTGCTCAAATAAAATGCTAACTCCTAAGTGTAGACAACTAGTGCATACTTAGAGTGCAAACTCCTATGTGAGCAAACATTAAAATAATGCACAATCATTAATATAATATTTACTTTACTCTTTTCAATTTAATTTATTTATTATTAAATCTTATGCACTAACTTTAATAATTCCACTTATTCTTATCTTAATATATTTATATTTTAATCATGTGCACACATCATGCAACCTTTAATCTTTTAATAATTTTAATATATTTTCCACTTTTAAATTTCATTTTTAAAACTTAATTGCTAAAATATTTATTAGCTTTAATAATAATATTATTTAGTCATTTATTTAAAAATGAACTCCAAATATATTATTATTAAAATAAATATTGTCACATTCCAAATTTAAACTTATAACTTTTATTTTTCAATTTAATTATTTTATTTAATTAATTTCTCAATTAATTAAATTAAATTAATATTAAAATACCATATTAATTTTCCATTAAATTAAATCATTAATTAAATCTTTTAATTAGGCTTAATTAATAGAAAATACATCAATGACTCACAAGGCTAAAATACGAAAATCCATCATAGCCAAAATACATACAAAATCAAACCAAGGGTTTATATCACGAATTACGTTATCCAACGTATTGGAAGGGTACTCAACTCAGATACTTGTCCTAATTTCCAATTAGGACAAATGGCTTAAAGGGTTGGGATTTGGACTTGAGAATTTATCTCCCCTCTCTTACCATTGAGATAATGCGATAGGGTACGCTCATCCTGACAATTCAAGGAAGTCAATACCTAGTACCTGCAACCTGCATAAAAATCATGCATGTACAAGCACAATATATACTAAACTAAATAGGCAATGGTAGGAAGTGGTGCATCGTGTAAATCTCGACTAGCAGGTGACTACGACTCCCTTCCTTAACCACATTAGACACACCATACATAAGAAAAAATACGCAAACCATACACATGCAAGTATGGGGTGAATATCCATAAAAAAACACATATGATAATAAACCATCTAACTAATCATCATCAATAACTGAAAGCAATGTAATGATCATCATGCATACATGAAATATAAAGTCTAAGTGATCTCATCACATAATAAACTGAATCCATAGCACAATATCTGATAGTCTCAAAACAATGTTGTTAACCATCAACATGAGACTAGCCCCAAAAGAGCTTGACAATGACAGCAAAAATGCGACCTAGGGGTAGGCACTACACTTTGTTCATCTGAGAATTAGGAACACAAACATATGAAAGAGTGGAGGAATCCTTACTTGTACTTCCTTCTCAACTAGTATCTTCAATTCCTTACCCTACCCTTTCAAATTTCACTCCATCAAGGATCACTGGTTCTTTCCTCAAAGCCTGTACAAATGATTTTGAAATCCTTGTGAGTCTAGAGAAGGATTTTTGTTGGTTTGGAAGTAGTATTTCGTAGGAAATACTTCTTAGAGATGAAGTACTCATTACAACCTCCCAATCTATACAACATTAAATCCTCTAGGTTGTTTGATCTACCACCTAGGACAAGTTGTAGGCCTCATACCCTTGGTTGTAGAGTGACCTCCAATTTCTAGATCCTATCCAAGTCCACAATCTTCTTTTGCAACTTTTGATAGATGATAATATCGTATTTTACTATATATGTAACAAATATTGATCAATCTAATGTTATGATGAAACATCGGACATAAATAACAATTACATGCAAATATAAACAATATTAGAAAATAATAGATCACACAGAAGAGAACACAAGACACCAAGATTTAATGTGGTTCACCAAATCCCTGGGCTACATCCACCAAACAACAAGTCCAATATTATTACGATCCAATGATTACAACTTGATTACAATTTGTAATCCCTTAAAGCTCAATACTACCACAAGAAGCAATTTTTGCATTACCCATAATGAAACAATCCCTAACCCTAATCCCTTTTATACAAGTATTTTTGCTGCTTTAGGGTTAAAATTAGTTACAACATTTCGTCCATAAAATGTTGATATAGTATCCCTGAACCCCACCGAGGAATTATGGAGTATATACATTACTTCCCTGATCAGTCACCACAATCTAATAATCTCCCACTTGGGGATTGATCAGGCTCCACACTAAATAACATCTAATCCATATATTTGTCAACTCATTTTTGGTATTAAAAGAATGCATCAAGTAATGACTACACAACAACCCAAGCCTCTATTGATTCAAGTAAGAGATAAATCATGCCTTTGCAATAACTGTGTTGAAAATAATGTGATGAGTTAATGCAAGAATGTTGCACATGTGTATGCTTCACAATGGGATATGAAATAGTTAATTAGAAATCCTCCTTATGAAGATGATGATGAAAATATAAATATTTATGATTGCAATGTCTCGTTTAGGGCATTTCCTTATTCGCTTCTTACTTGTATAAGTTTTCATAATAATCCATATGATATTTTTCTCAACAGTTGATATTCAATATGTATATATATGGTATTTCATAGAGACATGTATTTTCAATAATGTTAAATATATTTAATAAAGTAACTATATTATATATAATTATATTAGTTATATATGATTATATATTATATATGAATTAATTTAATTATTTATAACAATATTATTTTAATATATAACAAAGATATAATTCTCATATACTATAGTACTTAAAATATTATCTATAGCACGACATCTAATTATATATCGATATATAATAATATTCATATATATATAGTTGGAATTATATTATTATGATATAATTTATATTTATATCATAGTATAATTATAATATATTTATACATTATCGATTCTTTTAATATTATAAAATTTATGAATTATTTAATTTATATGTCAAAATGGGGATATCACAATCCTCCCCTCTCAAATTTGCTTGTCCTCAAGCAAAAATCATTTCATAAACAAACTTCTTTGTAGGTAAAAACATATTTGCATATAAAGGACTTAAAAGAATTTTGAGACATCTTTAATGAAAAAACACGAAGCAAACACAAGGTAGTCACATGAATGCATGAAGACACAAAGTATACACGATGCAAATAGGTGAAGACACACATTCTTTATTGATTCTCCATAATTTATTTTTCACAATGAAGCAGAGTAAAGGGAATGATTTATAAAATATACTACCCTAGTATGCTTTTTGATCATGGATTCTACAAGCACAAATAGTTATTAGCATGTAGATGTATATAATAGCTCCAAAGAACAGTTGAGTCATGATAAATTAGTTCTAAACCAATATCCTACCAAGCACAAGAGTGAAACTTTGGCCCCCTTGGCCTCAATGGAAGACATCAATCATCTAATGAGGTGGTCTACAGGGTAGATTCTTAACTAGATTAAGTTGACATGATGTCAAATTTTTCCTTAACTTGACTAATCTAAGCCCAAGAGAAAAACTTTGGCCCCCATGGCCCCAATGGAAATATTTTATCATTCCATCAAGGTGGTCTACTTAGATGTCCATCTTAAAATTATTTTTCCAATCTAAGGCCAAGAGTTAAACTTTGGCCCTCTTGGCCCTGACAGGAGCACTTGACGTCCATCAAGGTGATCTACTTAGATGAAAATTTTTTCCCTTCTTAAATATCCTACCTAAGCCCAAGAGCGAAAATTTGACCCTCTAAGCCTTGATGGAAACACTTGACAGTGATCAAGGTGGTCTACTTAGGAGGCAATTTTATACTCCTTAAATATCCTACCTAAGCCCAAGAGTGAAACTTTGGCCCTCTCGGCCTTGATGGCAGCACTTGACATCCATCAAGGGGGTCTACTTAGGAGGTAATCTAATTCATTAATTATTAATATTTATTTATTTATTTATTTTTGAATAAAAATCATGATGATAGAACAATTACTATGTTAGATAATTATTTCCAAATCGTTATAACACCTCATAAAATTAAATACAAAATCTCTCTTGTAGATGGAAATGAATGACCATGGCCTGCGTTACTTCCCCTCCATCAATAATTGTTGGGGTTCAATATATTTGTTTCACTTCTTTATT